>JAQOSZ010000300.1:0-5000 GCA_030347455.1 Kentomonas sorsogonicus | reverse complement strand
TGGGGGAAGTGATGAATATTTCTTTTTTCTTCTTCCCTAGCCCTAACCCCAACCCAACCCCCCTGCTTTGTTTCGTGTGGTCTTGCTGCTGGTGACTTGGTCGGTGGCGGAGGTCCCTAACCCTTCGCGCATGGGGAGGGGGGCGACGTTTGGGGTGCTCCGCGATGCCCAATGGGGTGTTGGGGAAAGCGATGAGCAGATGGCCACCGCGGCACCCCTCCTAGGACGCGCGCACCCTCACCCTAACCCCCACCCAACCCCCAAGCATTGTTTATTGAGGCCTTTCTGCATGGGGCGTGGTCGTTGCGTCGAGTCCCTAACCCTTCGCGCATGGGGCCAGGCGTCATGCGATTGGGCGAGTGGGGTCAGCCCATGGGGTCTGGGCAGGTGGTGGAGGTGGCACATGGCGGTAGGACATGGCGGCATGGCGAGGGTGCCTACGTGGGCGCCATGCTCAGTGGGGCAACATGCTACGTGGGCGCCATGCTCATTGGGGCAGCATGCTACGTGGGCGCCATGCTCATTGGGGCAGCATGCTACGTGGGCGCCATGCTCATTGGGGCAGCATGCTACGTGGGCGCCATGCTCAGTGGGCAGCATGCTACGTGGGCGCCATGCTCATTGGGGCAACATGCTACGTGGGCGCCATGCTCAGTGGGCAGCAACTACTCGGTGGGGCAGCATGCTACGTGGGCGCCATGCTCAGTGGGGCAGCAGCTACTCAGTGGGGCAGCATGCTACGTGGGCAGCACCTAGTGGGTGGTCACGCATGAGCAGCAGGTTCGAACCCCACGGGGTACACTTTTTCGCCATTTTTTTTTTTAGAGGTGCTCTCTCTCGCTAAGCGAGTAGCAGGCGGTTCCCGAGTCATCACTTGGCCGAGTGGTTCCCGAGTCATCTTTTGGCCAAGTGGTTCCCGAGTCATCACTTGGCCGAGTGGTTCCCGAGTCATCACTTGGTCGAGTGGTTCCCGAGTCATCACTGGTTCCCGAGTCATCACTTGTGTTCCCGAGTCATCACTTGGTCAAGTGGTTCCCGAGTCATCACTTGGCCGAGTGGTTCCCGAGTCATCACTTGGTCGAGTGGTTCCCGAGTCATCACTTGGTCGAGTGGTTCCCGAGTCATCACTTGTGTTCCCGAGTCATCTCGTGGTCCCCGACCAAGCAGGTGACTTTTTTTGGGCTCACCATTTCTGACCCCCTTTTCCGGTTCTGGCCCGGCATCGACCGTTTCAGTGCGCAAGTGAAAGCGTAAGCCGTCCAAAGTCGATCGAAATCAGCTCGGTTGGAGGTTTCTTTTCCTTCAACTTCCAACCCCTCCGAGGAGGTGTCATGGAGGGGTGGGTAACACGTTTGGCACCCTAGCTCAGTGGGAAGGGGGTCAGTCCTTAGGCCGACTGAGGGGTCCAACTCCGACCGGGACCACTTTTTTGCCATTTTTTTTTCCAAGGGCCCTCCGCCCCCGCAGTCCCCGCCGGACACCCCCGAGGCGCTTGGAGGGCCACCGGCATGCTGGCGGCTGCTCCACGAGCCCCCATCCGGCCTCCGCCGCAACCATTTGGTGGCCCCGCAGCAAGGGTCGGGAAAAGGCCCGAAAAACACCTAGCGGCCCAGTGGCCCAGTCGTCCTGGCCTCCGCCAGAAAAACGGCAGGGCGCTGGGTCGACTCCAAAACCTAGGGACTTTTCGCCAAAATTTTTTTTGCCTTTTTTTTTGAAAATTTTTTCATGCTGATCCCCCCACGCTCTGGTGCTCTTTTTGACTTTTTTGCACAGATCTCGGCTCAAAACCGGGAAAAATCGAAAAAATCGGCCCGGTTGCCCGGACGGCACTAGGTGACTTTTGGGTGCCCTGGTGGCCCCATTTGTCTTTGCGCACGTAGGAACAAGCATCCGGGGGGGCCATTTTTGGGGTGTCCCTCGATCACAAAATATCTCGAGAACCCGATGTGCTAGCGCAAAACTAACTTTGCGTACGGCTTCGCGGCCCTGTCTCTGAGCAGTTTAAGTACCGGGTTCAGCCCAAACGGACCTGGTACACTCCAGTTGTGGTCCCCACCCAAGACCTTTCTGGTCGGCGGACCCCATAGGCACAGGAGGGCACACCCCTGGAACCACTCAAACTTTTTGAAAAACCTTTCGCGTCACGATTCCCAGGAGCCCAACGGGGCGAGACTGACTGAATTGTTTGTTGCAGGTGTGTTGTATAGCTTTATTCCGCGCGTTTAACGAAATTTTCGGTTCGATTGCTCAATTTATCGAAAAGTTAGAGCGTTTTCAAAATTTTCCGTCCCCACCCCAACCCCCGGACCCCCCCTCCCGGACCCCCCTTTCGACCCCCAAAATCGGCCTTTTTTCGCCAAAAAATGGCATTTTATGGAGTATGCGGCGAGCAAATGGGCCGAACCCGGGTATCAAACAAAACTAGAAAGTCCGACTCGTTCACTTTTCACAAAATAGTTGGGTTCAAACCCCAAAAGTGTTAATTTTTAGCCAAAAGTTGTAAAATGCGCACTCGGACCCCGAAAGTGTCCAAACATGCGCTCTTAACCCCCCAAAACTCGATTTTCGTCTATATTTTCAAGCAAAAGGTGTCAGGACCTGAACCGCATATGTAAATTAAAGCAAAACATTGCTGCGAGTTCAATTTTAACATGTCCCGCACGATCAGAGAATTGTTTTTGGGGTAAAACAACGAATCCAAGTTGGAAAAACACGCGTTAAGGGGGTCTTAAGTGTCTGTTCCTGGCAAAATTGGTCGAATTATCGATAAAAACGTGTGTACGCACCAGGATGGATATATGCTACCCCACCACATTCATATATAAGCTTTTTAATCCGATATATCGTCTGGAAAACTGCTATCTTTTTCGTTGCGCATTCAAACAATCGAATGTTTTGCAAAACACGCATTTTTTTCGGCGAAATTTCGATTTTTGGCGAAATATGCCATTTTTTGGTCCGCTGGCGCGATGTTTAGGGTCAAAATAGGGCCTTTACCCCCGGTTTAGTCCCCTTTTCGCAGCAATCAGCGTCCGAAACGGCCTCTATATGCGTTTTCTAGAGCGGTCAAAAACGGAAAAATGGGCGAAAAGTGCGTTTTTGACCATTTTTTGGCGAATTTGAAAAAAATAAGATGTTAGGTTGGATATGAAGTATTTTATCATTCTGACGGGTTTTTGGGCGTAAATTTATGATATCTCGTCCAGGTCCCGTGACACAAAAAATTTGGTAAAATTGACTTTTCTTGGAAAAATGGCAAAATTTAGGGAAAATTGGCGTTTTTCCGACTTTGAGCGCCTTTTTTAGGTACTTTTTAGGCTTCTAGGTTCTGAACCGATGTAAAAATCGCCGAAAACCCGATGTGTTCTGCGTAAAATGCATGTCTGATGCGCATTCAGGCGATTGTTTTACTAAAAATTCAAGCGCTCTTTTTCGGCCTTTTTTTTGGCCTCATTTTTTTCGGAAATTTCATTTCGGTACATATGGCACTTTTTGGACCCACCGGGCTGAGGCTCGATTTAGGCGATTTTTGGCTAGTTGGAGGTCCAAACCGTGTGGAAACATGTTTTTCACCATTCTGGCCGACTTTTTTTGTGGGACCCCAGGGCCGACAAAATTGGAAAATTTTTGGGGTCAAAAATATTTTTCTGGAGGCCGATTTTTGACCACTTTTCCGGTTAGTGGGAGCTGATCTGATGTGAAAATCGTAAACTAGAGGTGGTACTGCGTGTAATTTTCATGTCAGATGCACGTTCAGGCGTTCGAAAACACTAATTTTCGATTCAACATTTTCGATTTTTTCAATTTTTGCGTTTTTTGGCCATTTTTGGCGTTTTGGCTAAGTCAGTGCTCGAGTATGGAGCTGAGTTGGGTCCCCAACCGGGTGCCATTTTATGTGGATTTGGGCCGTCCATATGATATTTGGGGTCAAATCCGGGGGACCACTTTTTTTGCCAAAAATTTTTGAGACTGAAAAAATGACCATTTTTGGGGGTCCGGACCCCGAAAATGACCAAAATCGGGTCCTTTTCCAAAATGGCGATTTTTTTTAACCCCATTTTCGGTCCCCAGATCTGGCTTCCTATGTGACCATTACCTAGGGCCACACCGATACTAGGTGGTTCCCAGGTTGAAATGCCGGGCTCGCCTCCGTTCCAGCGCTTTTTTTAGCCACCATTTTCGTTATTTTGGGCATTTTTAGGGAAAAATTGCAAAGGCACTTACTTTTTTCCATATTTTTCGATCGGGGTCCCGTAGCGCGAAAGTTATGCGAAAATGTGGTAGAAACCATTGCTGTGGGTTCAATTACCATATAGGGAGTGTTTTTACCAAATTTATTTTTGGCACTTTTTGACCAACCTTTTTTGCTATTTTTCCAAAAAATTTTTTCGAGGCAAAATTTTGGAGAGTACCAAGTTAGTGAGAACTGGTCCAATGTGAAAACCATCTAGTATCAGAGGTATACAAGAGGGTTTTTATGTCAGATGCCAGATCATTTAATTGTTTTTGTGATTTTAAGTTTCGTTTTATAAAAAAAAAGCGAGAAAAATAGGGTAATTTTTTGGCAAAAGTTTTCACACTTCGGGAGTCGAACCCATACCTTTGTCCAAATTAGATTTTTGGCCGGGAATGGGGACCCAGCTTAGGGTTAGGGTTAGGGTTAGGGTTAGGGTTAGGGTTAGGGTTAGGGTTAGGGTTAGGGTTAGGTAGGGTTAGGGTTAGGGTAGGGTTAGGGTTAGGGTTAGGGTTAGGGTTAGGGTTAGGGTTAGGGTTAGGGTTAGGGTTAGGGTTAGGGTTAGGTTAGGGTTAGGGTTAGGGTTAGGGTTAGGGTTAGGGTTAGGGTTAGGGTTAGGGTTAGGGTTAGGGTTAGGGTTAGGGTTAGGGTTAGGGTTAGGGTTAGGGTTAGGGTTAGGGTTAGGGTTAGGGTTAGGTTAGGGTTAGGGTAGGTTAGGGTTAGGGTTAGGGTTAGGGTTAGGGTTAGGGTTAGGGTTAGGGTTAGG
>JAQOSZ010000299.1:806019-952336 GCA_030347455.1 Kentomonas sorsogonicus | reverse complement strand
TGCTCGCGGCTCGCGCCGCGCCCTAACCGATGGAGCCCCAGCAGCCGCCGCCGCCCTCCGCCGCCGCGCCACCGCCGTCGTGGACTTCTTCACCGACGAGGAGGTCGCCGCTCTGCTGCTCTCGCTGCGCGACCCCGTGCGGCACGGCCGCCACGACGACGACGCGGCCGGCGCCTCGGCCTCCGCGGGGGACAACAACAGCGGACGCCACGGCGGCCGGCGGCGGCGCGCGCGGCGGCGGAGGCGGCGGCCGAGCTCGCGCCGGCGCTGGTGAATCGCCTCGAGCGCGTCGCGGCCTTTGCGTCGGTGCGCAGCGCGGCCGACATCTGGCGCGGCGCCCGCGAGTGCGCGGTGCTGCCCCCGTCGCCGGGGTCTGACGGCACCGCCGCCGCCGCCGGGCTGGAGCTGCCGCTGTCGGTGCACCAGGCGCTGGCGCACGCGTGCCTGCGCAAGCCTCGGGTACCGCCGCCGTCACGCTCGCCGCCCTCTCGCGTGTTGCGACGGCCCTCGCGATGCAGCCGCCCGAGCAGCTGCGCGCGGCCGAGAGCGGCGCCGACGTGCTGCTGCACGCGCTCGCGGACGTGGCCGTTGGGCACCGCGTGATGCGCGGCCCCGGCGGCACCATCGCCCTCAACGACTCGCCCTACTTCCTGGACGCGGCCGCCGCGGAGGGGGTGGAGGCGGCGGCGGCGGACGGCGGCAGCCACAGCCGCAGCGACCTGCTGCGGGCGCTCTACTACGGGCGGCACCTGGGCGACGCGGCGCGGCTGCGGGTGTCGCTGGAGGCCGCGATGCGCACGCACGGCGTCGGCCCCGCGCGCGCCTCCCTCACGCGCCTGCTGCCGCAGCACCTGCTGGAGGGCGCCCCGCACGCGCGCCTGCGCCCCATCCTCGCCGCGGTGCGCTGGCTCACGGTCCGCGAGCCGTGGATGCCGGCGGAGGGGGAGGGGGCGGAGGAGGGGGACCCCGCCGCCCGCGTGACGCGCAACACCGAGAACGACGCGGCGGTGCTGGCGGCGCTGGCGGAGCGCCTGGAGGGGCCGGACGGCGCGGAGCTCGCGGCGCCCATGACGGCCGAGGCGCTGGCGTCGTACGTGCAGTACGCGCTGCGCGGCGGCAACGAGGCCAGCGCGCGCATCACGGATGTCCTCGCAAGGAACGCGCGGCAGAGCGCTGCCTCCTCTTCCGCTTCGCCGCCCCCTGAAGGAGCCAACTAGGGAATGGACGGAGCCGCACATGCACATGTGCTGCGAGCCATTCAGTACCTTCCCCCCCGCCCGCCCTTCTCTCTTCCCCTCCCTCCTCCTTTCATTTCTTCACATATATGTCTCCAGACAGACGTCCAAGCAACAACAACAACAACACCAACAAGAAGATATAATTTACGGCACTCTGGAGGAAAACAAACAAACGAAAAAGTAGAGTAAGCGTAGGGCGAAAAGACAGCATCCACGTGCTTTCAAAAGTTCCCGGACACCATCATCTTCACACCTAACGCTATCCGAAGTGGGAAAACAATAATTATTACGCACACACAAACAAGCACACACACCGCCGCTCCCAGATTTCATTTTTTTTTCTCTCTCACCCTCCCGCTTCTGTTTTGCACACACACACTACTGTCTCTGTTGTTCCTACATATACATATACATATATATAATTTTGCGTTAAAGTGACCACCGTACACATGACCTGTATCTAATTCTTTTTTTTTTGTTTGTTTTGCTTTTCAATTCAGCCACGCTCACTCGCAGATGAATCTTCTCCCTATGAAAGGGAGACATAAAGGGAGAGAGAGAGAGAGGGCAGTCCATGATGCTCATCGCTTGGTGTTTTTTTTATCTTTCCTCTTTCCTTCGATCCGACTGTAATGTACTGATACCCTCGAGACCACGCCGACACTACTGCCTGCCTACTTACCTGCATGCCGCTATTGTTGCTGTTATCCATTTTCCACTGCTCTCTTTTCCTGCCTCAGCTACCTAATCCAAGTCTATTCTTGTTGCTTTTTTGCTCGCTCCTTAGCAAATTTCAGCACACTTTGTTCAGGAAAACCATACATTCTGTTGTGCGTACTTCAGAAAACGAAACAAAAACCGATACACAAACCTATATCTGATAGAGCATCCAAACATAGATTCATTTATTCACCTACTCATAAAAAAGCGTGCGGATATCAAGCCACACTGACATACAGTGATATAACACACACACACACACACAGACATACATAGAGGTACGTGTCTAACAAATCGATATTCTCTCTCTCTCTCCCCATGTCAGGCTATTGGAGTTTCCGCGAGCCGTCGGGCGGCGCTGCGCAGACCCTCTCTACCGTTCCACAGGAGCAGCCGTATCATCACTCTCATAACACGCTACTGACAGACCCCTACGAATGCAGCAGCAACAACAACAATAATAATAACAGTGGCACCCACACGCGCGGCCGCGGCGCTGCGTGGATGGCCTGTCTGCCGAGCGGCGTGGAGCTCGCGTGGGACACCGACGGCCCCAGCGGCGACAACACTTGCGGCCAGGACTACCGAATAGGTCGCGACGACGGTGCCCGCGGCGGTGCCGGTGACGTTCACTTGCGTGCCGCCGCCGCTGCCGCTGCCGCTACCGACTGCGCGGAGGACGGTGACGGCTGTCATTGTCATCCTCGCAAGGGGGAGCCAGAATCTTACAGCAATGATCATGAAGCTCACCTAACAGGCCATACGGCCACTGCAGCAGCAGCTGCAGCGTTGTTTTCCCTGGACCCCGATGGCCGCTGGGCGACGCTGCCAGGCGGTGGGCCCGATTCATTCCGCTCAGCCCCCTCCTCCCCCTTTCCCGCCGGCGCACCACCGTCAGCGTTTGGTATCGGTGCCGCCACCACCTTCACCACCATCATCAACAGCGGCGGCGGCGACGTCGGCACTACTCAGTCGTGTGCCACGAAGCCATCGGTGCGTTTTCACGATCCGCTGCGGAGCGAGACGACGAGTGGTGTTGCTTTCACTGTCACCACTACTGCTGCTGCTGATTCTTCTGTCTCACGCGTGTGGGAACTCCCGGACGGTGACAGTGACGAGGACGACAAGGGTGCGACCGGTAACAAGGGCTTCGGCGGTGCTAACCATACTGATTGCGGTAGCAGCTTTTCAAAGACCGTCTGCAGCCCGACGACGGGTGAACATCAGCCTCAGCAGCAAGGTCCGGCATACGGTAAGAACAGCAGTGCAGCTGCTGTCACTGCTGCTGCTGCTGCTGCTGGTAGTAACAACAACCCCATGGCGGAGTATTCGTACTTTAGTGACGCCGGCGGCGGGGCTGAGATTACCATTGAGCTGCAGAGTGACACAAGTAGCCTCTGCGGCAGCAGCAACAACCCTAATAATAATAATAACCCTAGTAATATTATTAGTAATAATGATAACAGCTGCTACAACCGCGGTGGCCATACCGGCGTCATCAGAGGTGGTGGGAATGGCGCTGCGTGCAGTATCAGTGACGGCGGCAGTGATGTCACCGCCTGCTACCGTCAGAGCTGTGTCGCCGATTATGGACAAAATGGCGATACCATTAGCAACAACAACAACAACAGCAACAATGCCGCTAAGGACAGTGGTGCCTCTTGCCATGACGCAAGCTACGCCACGTACAGATCTCTCAGCGACACAGAGGACAGCCACCTTCAGCGTTGTTGCACCGACGACGGCGGCGATACCAGCAAGGTCTGTCCGCACGACCACACACAGGGGGCGGTACCCACCGCAGGAAAGAAAGCGACGACGACTGCAGAGAGCAACAAGGACGATTGCGTCGCGGGTGCGAAGGGTCACGTCAGCACCACCACTGCCGCCGCCGCCGCTCCCCCCGAGGCCGAGGCTGACGCCGCCGCGGCCACTGACGGCGCTGCGCCGCCCCTCTGCTACGACACGGACAGCCGCTGGGCGCGGGAGGAGCGGCTGCGGGAGGTGCTGGAGGCGACGCAGCGCCGCTGGTGGGCGGCACACCTGGGCGAGGACCTGCGGCCGGCGGAGCCGCGCGCTCTGATGATGATGACCGAGGCGGGTGTCGTGACGGGTGACGGCCACTGCGGTGGTGGGGATGATGGCGACGAGCGAGTAGACACCACCACCACCATCACCACTGCCGCTGCCACCGCCGCCACCGCCGCCGCCGCCGCCGCCGCCACCGCCGCCGCCGCTGGCCCCTCACGCCGTCCCCCCGTTACAGAGACGTACGCCGCCGTCATCGATCTCGGGAGCGGCGACGACGAGGGCGATGAGAAGGGTACACCAGGCGAGGCGGAGAGCCCTCAGACGGGGCGTGAGGTGAATGACGGCGGCGACAACGGCACACCACCCACCCGCAAGAGTCCGCCTAATAGTACCAATAACGCCGCTGCTGCCACCACAACCACTAATATTACGACTAATAGTGCCGCTGCGCTTACTCGAAATAAGAGACACTGTGAGACGGAGGAGGACATCGCGGCCATCGCCCCCGAGACGCAAGACCTCCAATGCGTGACGGCTGTTTTGCGCTCCAAGCGTCCTAAAGCTCGTAACATCAGCGGCGAAGGCTCCTGCAGCAACAGGCGCCGTTAAAGCTAATACCAAAGCTGCTGCTGTTGCAGGTATTACTAGGGGTAGTAGTAGTGCTGTCGAGGCCTCTCCAAGCGCAACTATTACCCCCATCACCACCACCACTGCTGTTACTGATGGTGATGGTGGTGGTGTTGACCGTACGACTGTCTCCCCCCAAAAGCGCCGCACCCGCCGCAGCGTCTCTGCCGCTGCCCGGTGTCCGTCCCCATCTTTTCGAGCGTGATGAACAGGAACACCACATGAGCAACATCAAAGACGCGGTAGCGCCGCCGCTGTCTGCGCAGCGGCAGTTGGGAGTGCGTGGCACCACCGCCGCCCCTCAGTTTCTCGACCGGATGGAGGCTCGGGCGGCGGCGCGGCAGATGTCTCGCGCGGCGCTGGAGGCGCGCCGGAGGGAGCGGGAGGCGGCGGCGGCGCAGGCCAACGGCGGCCGGCCCCGCTCCCCGCCCGCACGCCACGTGCCGAACCTCGGGCCGCCGCGCCGCACCTACAGCCGCCTGCGCCGCCCGGAGGAGGCCGCGGAGGGCAACGAGGCTGGCGGTGCTGCTGCTGTTAATACGACTACTACTACTAACATGAACAGCAAGGATGCGAGGGTGACGAGACGCGAGCCTGGCAAGGCAGGAGGCGACCGTTCAGCCACCTCCGCCTCTCTTGCCGCTGGGCGCTCCCCCAGCCGAGGGCGGGCGGCCAGCAGCAGCAGCGGCAACAACAACAACAACAAGCGGGGCCCGCGCGGCGCAAGCCCCTCGTACGCGGCCCCCACCCGCCGCCCGCGCGGCGCCTGCCGCGTGACACTGCTGGAGGAGGAGGAGGAGCATCCACACCAACAGCAGCAACAACATCAGAGATCGTCACACAACAGGGGGAGTGACCCCAACAAGGGGCCAGATACCACAACTTCCGTCGTCGCTCCCTGTAGTGCGCCAGCGCTTGTCGGGGCTCCGGGGTCTTCACCCCTCTCTGCAGCCACAGCTTCTGCAGCCTCCTACCCGGCGCCGTTCCTGTCGCGCTGCCCCATTCCTTTTGCCGATATCTTCTGCGCGCTCGAACTCAGCCGCGGCGAGCTGCTGCAGCAGTGGCACGCCCACACCGCGACTGCTGCTGCTGCGGCGGCGGCAGTCAGCGGCGGCGCCGCGCCAGGGATCTATTCTGACAACGGCCAGTGTGCGAGCGAGGCGGTGGCGGCACAGTTGGCGGCGGTGGCCGACGACGCTCTCAACGCCGCCGACAGTTACGTGTCTGTGCGGCGCGTGTGGGGGTGCCTGCAGCGCTGGCGCCGCCGGTGCCTTGTGCGTCGCCAGCGCAAACAACAGCAACAACAACAGTATCAACAACAACAACAACAGCAGTACAGTTATTACCATAACCCCCACTACAATTACTACTACTACCAGCAGCAGCAACAACATCAACAGCAGCAACCGCAGCAGCAGCAACAACCGCAATCAGCCCCACTGCAGTTGAGCCAGGATGTTTGGCTTCAGCAGCAACAGCAGCAATACACGTACCTGCCGTCATCACATCAACAACAGCAGACAGCCCACTCGACTTTATCACCCACCGCTGTAAACCCCCACGGCAGCGTCGCCCCCTTCTGTTCTGCTACCACCCAACTTGCCGCGAGCGCAGACCATGCATGGACAGGGCCGCAGACACAGACGGTAGTATCCCCACCAGCCGCCACAATAGCAACTGCCGCAACAGCAACAGTGGCAGCGCAGCCGTCAGCTGTGACACCAACACCAACAACAAGTAATGCCGCCACATCCGCCGCAACAGCAGCAGTAGCAAACGCCCCACCCCCAGCCTCACCCTTCTCCCTCCCCTCCCCCTCGAATGAGGAGAGGGACGCGGTGGCGCGGCGGCTGGCTGCGGCGCGCGGCGCGGGAGGAGGCGCTGCGGCGCGCGGCGGGCGAGTGGCGGGCGCTGCTGGCGGCGGAGGCGGAGGGGCGGGCGCTGCTGCGACTGCGGGAGGAGCGCGGGGCGGCGGCGCTGCGGCGGCGGCGGGAGGGGCTGCTGGAGGTCGCCCCGGCGATGGAGCGGCGGGGGCGGCGGCTGCTGGCGCGCTGCTACTGCCGGCGCTGGGCGGAGTGGGCGCTGGCGCGGCGGGAGGAGCGCGAGTCGGCAGAGTACGCGGCGGCGCTGGAGAGGTGCGCGCAGGAGGCGCTGCGGGAGGCGGCCGCCGCCTTTACGCTGTGAGGGACGGTACTCGGCTTTTTTCTTTTTCTGTTTTCTATGCATTCTTCCCTCCTTCTTCGTCTATTTTATTTTCTCCCTTTTCTCTCCCTCTCCCCCCCTCTCTCTCTCCGTCTCTCTCTTTTTCTGTATGCCGCTGTTCACATTTTGCACTTTTTTTTTTCTTCATACTATAAACTTTTGCCTGTCATAGATGCCACTCCCCTGCCTTTCTATATATGTTTTTTTTCCTGTGCGCTTCTGCAAACAGGAAACCATGGGTGCAGGGATGCAATAGATATATAGAAATACTTGTGTGATAAGGGAGAAAAAAAACCCCAATTTTATTTTTCTTCGTTATTAGTTCAACCTTTCCTCAGTGTCTTACTGTCCTTTTGATGAGAATGCGTTTCAATATATACACACATGCCCAGTGATGCCCCTCTCCCCTTCTTCTCCCCTTCATGCCACTCCTCGATTCTCATTTCAACTGCTGTGGCTATATGTTTTTTTTCTCTTGATTTTTTTTGTCTTTTATTGAGTGCGCTGCTTAGTTGTGCTGAGCCTACTATATATGAGTATTCTCTTCTCTCCCCGACTTTACACTTTCACTCTTCCTCTCCCTCTCCCTCTCTCTCTGTCTCCATATCTTCTCCTCCTCCCGGACAGTAGAGCAACCACTTTTTTTTTCTTCCTTTCTTTTCTTTTCTTTCCTCTTTTTACTGCTTCTTTTTCTGTAGAGAAAAAGATAAAGGAGTACAAACAAGCGAAAGGAAGCAAGTCAAGAAACAGAAGGAAAGGAAATAAAAAAAGTTACCCTCATCCCTAGGTCTCATTATCCAATTTCAAGTATCCTTTCCTTTTTTTTTACTCGATTTCAAAACTAAACACACCGTCGACAACAGCTTTTGCTTTCTACTTCTTTCATCAAAGAAGATTTCAAAGTACTTTGTTGCTGCTTTTCTATCCCTTGTCTCATTATTCTTTTAGGTTTTATTGAATTTTTTTCCTTTCTGTTCATTACTATTGTTTTTATTCGTGTCGGCCTCGTTCTTGTTGTCCCCCTTCTCTCTCTCTTTCTCTCTCTCTCTTCCTCTCTTTCTCTCTGCCTATCTATCCTTTCTTGTCACTTTAGCAGCAGCGGCGAAATCCACAAAGAATCATCAGGAAAGCTGTTAAGATAAATCTACCTGCCATACACTGCTGAATTTAAACAACAACAACAACAAAAACAACAACATAACAACAACAGTAACAAAAGTAGGCACTCCATCCTCGTTTAGAAGAAAAAGAAAAATAATAAATACACTGATTAATACATAACAATACATACACCGCGCAAATGTCGAAGCCCGATTTCGCCGGCTTTGTTCAAAAGTCGGGCGGCGCGTTCGGCGGGGACGGCAAGACGGTCTACATGGAACTCTACGGGACGATGCTCTACTACTGGAAGACGAAGCCCAAGTCGGCGGCCGACGCCCCGATCGGCTCCCTCAACATCGCCGGCGCCGAGGTGAAGGCGCACCCGCGCAGCCGCATGGCCTTCACACTGCAGGGCCCGCAGATGAAGAAGGTGTACGCGATGACCACCTCGAGCGAGGGGGAGAAGACGCAGTGGATGGAGCGTCTCAAAAAGCCCAACGCGGCCAACACGCACCGCTTCGCGGCGCTCGCCGGCCCCAACAGCGACGACGACGACAGCGAGACGACGGTGTACTCGGCCAACGAGGTGAAGACCAAGGTGTCGCTCTCCGACTTTGAGGCGCTCGCCGTGATCGGGCGCGGCTCCTTTGGGCGCGTGTACCAGGTGCGCAAGAAGGGGACGCAGGAGGTGTACGCGATGAAGGAGATGAACAAGGAGGTGGTGGAGCGCGAGAATCTGACGGAGCACATTTTTGCGGAGAAGTCCATTCTGCAGACGATCAACCACCCCTTCATCGTGAAGCTCCATTACGCCTTCCAGACCAAGGACCGCCTCTACATTGTGCTCGACCTCCTCTCCGGCGGCGAGCTCTTCTTCCACCTGGGCGAGGTCGGCACCTTCGACGAGTACCGCGCCAAGTTCTACACGGCGCAGATCGGCCTCGCCATTGGCTATTTGCACAGCCTCAACATCATCTACCGCGACCTCAAGCCCGAGAACGCGGTGCTGGACAGCCGCGGCAACGTCTGCCTCACCGACTTTGGGCTCGCCAAGACGAACGTGACCGACGCCAGCGCGTCGACCTTCTGCGGCACCCCCGAGTACCTGGCGCCCGAGTTCCTGCTCGGCAGCCCCCACGGCCGCGCCGTCGACTGGTGGTCGCTCGGCATCATGCTCTACGAGATGCTGTGCGGCATCCCCCCCTTCTACAACGAGAACCAGACGCTCATGTACGAGCTCATTCTGACGGCGCCGCTCAAGTTCCCCGAGGGCATCGGCAAGGACGCGCGCGACCTGCTGAAGCGCCTCCTCGACCGCAACCCGACGACGCGGCTGCAGAACGTCGAGGAGTTCAAAAAGCACCCCTTCTTCAAGGACATTGACTTCGACAAGCTCTACCGCTGCAAGATCAAGCCGCCCTTCGTGCCCGACGCCGACACGCTCAACAACTTCGACAACGAGTTCACCGCGCAGGCCCCCAACGTGCTCGGCGAGGACGTCGGCGAGGAGCACGCGACGCTCGTTGGCTTCACCTACGACGGGGACAAGGAGAAGAAGAAGGCCGCCGCCGCCGCCTCCTCCTCCTCTCCGAGCAAGTAAAGAAGAAGAAGAGAAGAAGAAACAACAACAACAACAAGGAGAGGGAGAAAAACACGGGGGAAAACAATGGAAAACAGCAAAGAAAGCAAGCGAGCGAGAGAGAGAGGGGGAGAATTTGGGTAAACCTGTGAATGTGCATGTAGGTAGAGTTTCATGTGGGGAGTGCGGGGCCTTTTATCGTACGATTATGATTATGGTTAGGAACAGTTGAATGACTATAAGAGGCGGCAAGTACATCTGCGATTACTCATTGTTTGGCCCTTGGCTCTTCTTCCGTTTGAGCATCTCCCTTCTCCCCTCTTTCCCCCCCCTCTCTCTCTCTCTCTCCTTTTCTCTGCGTGACCGCCCACCCTCTTTTCAACGCCGTTTTTTTTTTCGTTTATCACTTTTTCTCTATCGCTTCTTCAGTTTTGTGAGGAACTTGACGCGAAATTGGTGACAGGGACAAAAAAAAACAACGAAAACACGAAATAAATGAAAAAGAAACCGCGAAACGAAAGAGGGCGAGAGTCGTCAAGACGCATGCACATAAGGACATGCGGGACGGGGCTGCACGCTTTTTTGAAGAGAAGGAGAAGAAAAAATAACCGGATGAAGAGATAATCTGCACTCACAGCTGTCTCTCTCTCTCTCTCCCTCTCTCTCTCTCTCTCTCTCTCTCTCTCTCTCTCTCTCTCTGTCTCTCTCACGCCACTGCCCAAGATAAGGCGACATGAGAAACACTCCCCCACTTACTCTACTGCTGCCGAACTCGCTTTCCCTCTCTTTTCCTTGTTTTTCTTTTGTTTGGGAAGAACAATACCGCTAAACACACACACACCCCATCTCGACTACCACCCCAACTACGCTTATAGTAACTTCACTCTCTCTCTCTCTCTATCTCTGTTGTTGTTTTTCTTTCCTTCTTTCCTGTCTTTCCTCTCCCTCACACCCAGCTTTCTCTTTTTTCTTCAATTATTATTATTCTTCTTATTTTACACCCGTTTCGTTCACTCCCTCTCTCTATCTCTCTATATCTTCCCTTCTATCTTTCAACTCATTCGTTATATATATATCTATATCTATGTCTCTTCATCAATCAAATCAATCAATCAATATATATACATACGTATCCTGAACTTATCGATCAGCGCTTTTTCACATCAGTTTTGCTGGAAGAAATATTCTAAATGCGCAAAAAAAAAAAAAATAAGATGATAATACCGTGAACCAAAAAGGAAAGCTGCAGATGTGTACAGATAGTTACCGAGCGTCTCAACTGGACTAGTGTGTACTATCTAGGAAAGGACAGTGACTGGCGGCGGCGGTGATGTATCTTCATAAACTAGGAGTACAGTGTTTTAATTTGTGCACTTTCTCTTTTCTGTATGTTTTTTTTTTCCACGCGGACGAAGCGTGTAGACGCTTCTCTCTCTCTCTCTCTCTCTCTCTCTCTCTCTCTCTCGCCTATTTTTGTATACTTTTATTCATTGCTCATGCGGTTGTCTGTTTTGAGACGTATAGTGCGTCCTCCACCTCTCTTCCCCACTCTCTCCTATATCCATTTACAACAGCAACACCTTGCAGAACACAAACACACAAACAAAAACAAAACTTAATAATTACATCTCAACAGACGGAGGAAAGGCAAACAAAGAGGCAAAACAAAAGCTAATCTAAATCTCTTCCTTTTCGAGAACACACACACACACACTCTCTCTCTCTCTCTTCCTCACGTACAGATGAAAGGACCCGGCGCGCAGGAGGGTGCGAGTCTGCCTCACTCTCCCACGGCGATGCAGCGCACCCGCGGCGTGCGCATTGACAACAAACGCGGCGGCGGCGGTACCGGCGGTCGGAGCACCAAATCGAATACTATTAGTAGTAGCGGCAGCAGCAGGCGGAGCCGCATGGTGATGGCGGGCGTCGCGCTGCTGGTGCTGCTGCTGGCGCTCTCCAACAGCTACTCGGCGTGGCTGCGGAGGAGCGGCGGCGGCGGCCCAGACGGCGTGCTCTTCGGCGGAGAGGATGGGATGGACAACAGCGTGGAGGCCGCCGCCGCCCGCGCCGCCGCTGCCGCCCGCGCTGCCGCCGCCACCGCCGCTGAGAGCGAGAGTGCCACCATCCCCACAACGGCGGCGGGCGACAGCAAGCCGCGGGCCCGCGGAGGGCGAGAGCGCCGCTAGCTCTGGCACGCTCTTTATTGTCGGCTGGGTCGAATCCCCTCTCCTGCGTCCCTTCTCTTCTTCTTCTCTTCCTCCTCGTCAATGGCGACTGCTGCCGCGCCGCCGCCGCCGCCGCCGGTGCTGGTGCAGCTGGTGGACGCGCAGGGAGCGATTCTCCGCACCGCCGCCGCCGCCCCCGAGAGCGGCGTCTTCAGTTTCCCCCGCGCGCCCGCCGCCGCCGCCGCCGTCACCGTGCGCGTCCCGCCTGGCTACGAGGGCGCGATCGACACCGCCGCCGCGACACTCACCGCCCCCGTGCTCTCCTCCCTCCCTCCTGTCCCTGCCTCTGCCTCTTCCTCCGCTGCCACTGCGGCGGCGGCGCAGACGGCGCTGGAGGCCGCGGCGGCGATCGTCACTCTGCGACTTCCCCTCAAGGCGTCGTCTCCTCTGCTTCTGCAGCTTCCGTCTCAGCAGCAGCAGTCGCAGCAGTCGCAGCCGCAGGGGTCGCTGCTGTCGCTGGCGCTGGCTGTCGTGGGGCTCGCGGCGGTGTGGCTGCTGCGCGCGCACTTGCTGGTGCGGCTGCCCTCCGTCAAGCCCGCCAAGCCTCGGCCCATTGGGATGTAAGAGTAAGAGAGAAGGAGAGAAAGAGAGAGAGAAGGAGACAAGGAGGTGGCGAGGAGGCAATGCATCATCTTCTCTAAACTCCACTTAATTGTCCCTTGCGACATCGATTCTTCCCGTTCCTTTCTTTCCCTTCCTTCTTTCTTTCCTTTTCTTTGCTTTCAATCTCATCATCAATATCCCATTTATCGACTAATATCACATCTCAATTGTTTTAAAAACGAAAAAAAAAATGACTTGATAAAAAAGAATAGAAGAAAAAAAAAGAGAAGCGCTCAGATGAGTTGTTTGCTGTTGCATTGGCGGACGCTAGCGTCAAAGAGGTGTTGGTGTGAATTTGCCTCTGTAGTGAAGATGATGACAGTGACGGCGAGGTTGGTATTGAGTGGGTGTAAAACGACAGCAACAAAAACTGGTGGTTTTGTTTCGTAGGAAAGTTGCTGATATGGTTTTTTTTTTTTTTAATAATTAAGAAAGAAACCTCTCGTTTCTTGCTTTTCCCGCGAAAGAAGATGAAATGCTAGTGCCATCAGCAAAAGAAAAGAAGTATCGACTACCAGAGCTCCCTCCAACGCCTCTTACGTCTCTCTCTCTCTCTCTCTCTTCCACACATAGTTTCCTGCTCCTCACACGAGCGTTGCACGAAGCAATACAACGACAACACAAAAAGAGAGGAATAAGAAGGGAACACCCATATCATCAGGAACAACAACAACAGCAGCAACAACAGTTACCACAATCAATCGTCTACGGTAGCAGCTCACACTTGTTCTGTCTCCCTCTCCTTTTCTTTACTCTCCTCCACAAGAAAACACACACACAACACACACACAACAACGTTAAAAAACAAGAAGAGTATACGTATAAATGGAGGACCTGACGGTACGCAACATAGCCGTCGCCGGGAGCGTGGTGAACGGCAGTCTCCTCGTCCTCGGCTTCACGCTGTTCCTCATGTTTCGCTACGAGGACCCTTTTTACCGCGCCGCGACCGGCACCGCCGCGGCCGCGACCGCCCTCGTCGCTGCCTTCACGCTGATGCCGTCGCTGCTGTTTCTCGGGGCGACGATGCCGTGGGTGTGCGGCTACGCCTACGGCAGCGAGGCCGCCGCCCTCGCCTTCACCGTCGTCCCCGCAGGGCTGCTGGTGCTGCTGCTGATCCTCTGCTGCTGCTGCTGCGGGCGGCGCGGCGTGTGCGGGGAGGGGATGATGGCGGATGAGGAGGAGGAGGGAGGCGGCGGTGGGTGGTGGGGCTGGGGCTGGGGGTCGTCGTCGCCTTTAGGCTCGCGCGGGCTTTTTGGCCGCTCCCCGACGGCCTTTGTGAATATCGCCCCTACCCCACCAACCCCAACCCCAGCGGCGGCAGCGGCAGCAGCAGCAGCAGTGGCGCCCTTCTTCTCCCCCTCCCCTTCCCGCACCGCTGCTGCTGCTGCTTCTGTTGGTGGTGGTGTTGCTGCGGACCCCTGGAGCCCTGCAAGCGCCGCCGCCTCTGTGACGCCGCCCCGCGCGGGGTATCGCTCTGCACACGCAGGCGGAGGGGGAGGGGGAAAAGACGCACACCGCTCTCCCCCGAGTGGCCGCCATCTCTCCGACGCGGGGGGCGGAAGGCCTCCTTATGATCATCATCTTCGTCAGCGTCGTAATGCTCCGTCTTCTGACGCGAATCGAAATACTGACAGAAATGACGGTAATGACTTCGGCGGCAGCAGCAGAGCGTCCCCCGCCCCGCGCCTCTCCGCCTACGGCAAATCCTCCTCGCCGCCTCGTCGTCGCCGCGAGCCGTCCAATGGCGGCGGCGGCGGCGGCGGCGGCGGGGGGCTGACAAGGATACACAACGCGGCGGACGGCACCACCTACTACTACGACGGCAGTCGCCTCGTGAGCGTCGAGTCACCGCCGCCGAAAGTATCAGCATCAGCGGCCTCTATTATTCCCATCTCCGCCCACGCTTCGGTGTCTCCTCAGCCTGTGCCGCCGCTGGACTTCGCCTCTCTCTCCCCCTCGCGTCCTCTTGTTGGTGGTGGTGTTAGTGGTGGTGCCATTGCTGCTGGATTATCAGCAGCAACGACAAACCCATCAGCGTCGGGCCGCACCGCTATTTGACCCGCACACCTTGTCGGTACCGTCGCCGGCCCCTGCCGTCGTCCTGCCGCCGCCGCCGCCGTTGCCTTCTTCCTCTTCGTCCTTTCCGTACGCGGCTCACACAGTAGGAGGCGCGCAAAGCTCCTCCGCTGCCGCCCCCACCACCGCTGCTGCTGCCGCTGCCAACACAGCACAGCCGCCCGAATATTATTATTATTACCCCCAGCAGCAACAACAACAACAAGGGCAAGGTGCGATTTCCTCAGCGTCTTTACCGTCGACACAAACGCCGCCGTGTCTTCCAGTGCAACAACAACAACAACAACAGCAACAATATCACCACAACCTCCGACAACGCGAGCAACCCCCACACCCCGGGAGACAGTCGCCCTACACACGCCCCTCCCCCAGACAGGCAGGCAGCGCGTCTCCTTCTTCTCCCTCATCTCTGCAGACGCGACACCAGCAGCAGCAGCAGCAGCAGCAGCAGCGGGTACCGCCGCCGCGGCAAGCGCAACAAAGGCGCAGAGGGCAAGTCGCACAACACCACCACCACAACAACAGCAGCAACAACAGCAGGAACAACGACGCCGCTCACCACAGAGACCGAGAGGCACCACACACCACCTGAGCCATACCACCAACTCCCCCTCCTCTCCCATCGCCGCTCAGCAGCAGCAGCAGCAACAGCGGCGGCCGCGCGCGGGCGGAGCGCTGTCTGGCGCGGCTGACAACACTGCCGCCGGTTTCCTTCACAGTGATTCTGACGCCGCCGTCACCACCGCTTCCGCTGCTGCCGACTACTATCAGGGCGAGTATGTTGGCGGCATTGACGTGGAGGGGGCCTTCAGTATCAACGGCGACGACAGCGATAGTAATCATAATCATAATATTGCTATGCAGGATGAGAATGAGGAGGTGTTTCTCGACGTTCCTTTTGAAGCGGAGTGGTACCGGTAAAGGGTGATGAGGTGGCTGGACTACTGCTCTTCTTTTTAGATTCTGTTTTCCGTTTTTTTTTTCCCCCTCTCCTCTTTTCCCATGTTTTCACCTAGACCTAGACATGTACGCTTAGACCACCACCACTACTACTACAATAACAACAATAAACAGATACGTACTACATGATGAATAGTGATAATGACGATGTGAAAATGGCACTCGATGTATCGCGCAAAAATGTCACCAAAAATGGTAATCACAGCCTTTGCTGGCGGTTTTTTTTTTTTTTTTTTTTTTTTTTGAACAGCTGATGTATTCTTCTATTTTAAAAAGCCTGCTCTATTTGGGCATTTATTTTCTCTTCACTTCTCCCCCATCTCTCCTTCCCCCCTCTCTCTCTCTTCACAAAATCAATCCAGAAGAAAAAAAATCTGAGGACGGTACATCTGCTTTGCCATTTCCTCTCCTCCATCCTCTATTTCCGTAGTTCTTTTTTTTTTTTTTTTTTAAAGTTTGAATTCCAAATTTTCCACTCTATTTTTTTTTCCCCCACCCCACCACGAAGCTCCGTCCTAGCCTGCCTCGCGCGTGCGCCGCCGCCACCGCCGCCCTCCTCCACGCCCCACGTCACGCCAGCACCAGCACTAGCTCTTTCCGTCCCGCTTTTGCCCGCCTTCACACTTCTTACCTCTCCTCCTCTTCCCCCTCTTTGTGCATCTGCTGCTGCTACTGCTACTCCTTTATTCTCTTTACCAGTGACGACGACGCCTTCATTCTCTCTATCGTCGTCGACACTCACTACCGCCGCCCTCCGCTCTACCCGCGCGGGACTTCTCCTCCACACCTCCGCTGACGCGCCTGCGACGACGATGCCCACCAAGGCCCAACTCGCCCAGAAGCGTAACGCCCGCACGGGCGCCAAATCCACCACTGGTGGTCATAATACGAGTAACAGTGGCGATGCTGCAGCACCGGCTGGGCAGCAGCAGCAAAAGAAGGCACCGGTGATCAGAGGCAGCGACAACAAGGGACGCCGGTACGCCAGCGCGGAGGAGATGTGGGCCCACGAACTTGGCGCGGCTGCCGCCACTAATAGTAATACTACTAGTAGTGGTGATAATAATGATAACACCAATAGAGAGGAGCTGCTGTATGACAGAGAGAAGGGGTGGTACGGCAAGGCGCTCCGCTACTGGGAGGGCGTGCCGGCGACGGTCAACGGCGTGCTGGGCGGCATGGAACACATCCACGGCGACGACATCGCGGAGAGCCGCGCGTTTGTCGAGACGCTGCGCGCCGCCAAGGGCCTGCAGACGCGCCGCGCCCTCGACTGCGGCGCCGGCATCGGCCGCATCACCCGCCACCTCCTCGCCCCTCTGTTTGAGACGACCGACCTGATGGAGCCCGTGCCGCACATGCTGGACACGGCTAAGAGCGAGCTCGCCGCCGCCGCCGCCGCGGGGGAGTTCCCCCCGAGCCACACCACGGGCGAGTTTATGCTGTGCTCGATGGAGAAGGCGCAGCTGGCGCCGCGCACGTACGACCTGATTGTCATTCAGTGGGCCGCGATTTATTTAACTGACGACGACTTTGTCAAGTTCTTTGCGCACTGCAAACAGGCACTCGTGCCGGAGACGGGCTTCATCTTCTTCAAGGAGAACTGCAGCAGCGACGACCAGTTCCTCGTGGACAAGGACGACAGCAGTCTCACGCGCTCTGACATGCACTACAAACTGCTGTTCGAGCGCGCCGGGGTGCGCGTGGTGCGCGAGGCGAAGCAGAAGAAGTGGCCCAGCGAGCTGCTGGAGGTGCGCATGTATGCTCTGCAGTGAAAAAAGAATAATAATAATGATAATAAAACATAAAAATATAGTTCACAAAGATAACAACAACTCCAAAAAGTAGACAAGAGAGTGATCGAACGAGCGTTTTTTTTTTTTTTTTTTTATCTGAGCTTTGAATTATGCTAACTCCGTTGCGTGCGTACCATTGAGGTCTTTTCCTCCTTTTTCCTTCCTTCTCTCTTTTACCGGATCGGCGTACTTTTCCCACTTTGACATTTACACTTTCCCTTCCGTACAACCCATTTCCTCTATCTCTCTCTCTCCCCCCTTTACCCTTTACTCTTACCCCCCCCCCCCACATTCATTCGCCCACTCGCACAGCTATCATTTTGTTTCTTTTTTCTTTTATTAGAGATTTAACCCATTATTGCGAGAGAGAAGGAAAAAAAAAAATAACCCCAC
This sequence comes from Kentomonas sorsogonicus, assembly GCA_030347455.1. Classification (NCBI taxonomy): domain Eukaryota; phylum Euglenozoa; class Kinetoplastea; order Trypanosomatida; family Trypanosomatidae; genus Kentomonas; species Kentomonas sorsogonicus. The sequence continues at coordinate 934,782 of JAQOSZ010000299.1, read as the reverse complement.
ACAGAAATCCTCTCCTTGTTTTCTAGACACCCAAAGTATTCAATTTTTTTTTCTCTCTTAAATCAACTCATTTGCTTTCTCTTTTGTGTTCTAAATAACTCATCACTTTTTGTACTCGCAAGCAGGAAATAGAAATCCCTCCTCCTCCGTTTTGCTTTGCTACTTTTTTTTTCGTCCCTCTTTCTATTCATCTCTTTTTGCTGCTTTTGCGGTTCTCTTGGGGGAAATTGTTTTTATTTCCACCATAAACGCAAAGGTCTTCATTCACATTTCTTTTTTTTTATTTCCCCATTCCGTATTTAGTTTTTCAACTCACACATCCTTGTACCCAACCCTACACTTTCCATATTGTTTTCCATTCATTTTGTACTTACACGCACACACGCACACGCACACATAAGCCATAGATTACGGCCTTTCCTTTTTTCCCCCTCTTTTTACAGCGAAACAACCGCACTACTTCTCAACATCCGAAAGAGCTCCCAATAGCTTTTTAAGAAAGAAAAAAAATAACAAGCGACAATACGGTATTGACACTTTTCTCGCTGCTCTATTATTCCAATTCGACTGTAACTGTACACACCAAGAGAGAAGAAAAGGAATATAAGTAAAACAATAGTAGTAAAACACACACACACACACACACACACACACACACACACACACACACACACACACACAGTCAAACAAACACGTTACACAAATCTTTCGAGCCATGTCCACTGATCCACGCCGCGAGTCCCTCTCTTCCGCCGCTGGCGGCGGCCACTCCGATCTGCTGCCGGCGGACGATATCGCCGTGCGTCTGTCGGCGGAGGCGGACAACCTAATCGCGACGCTCGCCGACACCGCCCGCCGCGTCGGCCCTGACGGCACGATCCGCCACGGCAGCGCGGGGGGCGGCCGCGGCAGCAATAACAACAACAACGGCGGTGGCGGCCAGCGGCGCAGTGTGATGTTTGCCGGTGGTATTCAGCTGGACCTCATGGAGGGCGAGGGCTCGCGCGAGGGCAGCAGCGGCAGTGGCGGGGGCGGAGAGGCCTTTTCTTCGCCGTCGTCACCCAACGCCGCCGCCGCCTCCGCGGGCTCCCCGCTCGCCTCGCCCGCCTCGATCCTCATCTCGGGCGGTGGCGGCGGCCCCGGTTCTGGGGGTGGCGGCGGCGGCGGTCACGGGGCCGGGGCGGAGGTGCGGGCGCAGCTGGCCGACGCGCAGGACCTGCTGCGGCGCCTCGGCTGCGAGCTGCGCGCCGCCCGCCGCCGCGACGTGCATCTCAGCCGCGCCTCGGAGGAGCAGCGCCGCGAGGCCCGCGGGCTCTCCCAGCGGCTGGCGCAGGAGCACCAGCGCAGGCTCGAGCTCGAGGCGGCCGCCGCGCGCGCCGCCGCGCAGGTGCAGGAGCTGGAGGCGCTGGCGGCGCGCCAGACGGAGGAGGCGATGGTGCTCAAGCGCTTCATCCGCGCGCTGCCGCCGCCGTACGCGCAGGGCTGCGCGACCCTCGCCGAGGCGGAGCGCACCGGCGACGCCGCGCTGGCCGAGACGACGCGCGCCGCGCTGCGCCTCGTGCCGGACCGCCGCTTTGAGGAGGCCTTCCGCGACAAGATGTGCGCCATCCAGTGCCGCCGCCGCAGCGACGCCGCCGGGCAGCGCGCGGAGGAGCTGCAGCGCCGCTGCGACACGCTGGCGGAGGAGAACGAGCAGCTGCGCACCCAGCTTGCGGCCGCCGCCTCCGCCGCCTCCCGCGCGTCCTTCTCCTCCTCCTCTGGTGGTGGTGCCGCCCCTGCGTCGCTGCCGCCGCCGCCGCCGTCGCTGACGCTGCCCTTCACGCCCCCCGCGTCCGGGGAGGCGGCGGTGCGGGCGGCGGTGTACCGCTCCGCCTACGCCGACCCGATGCTTGTCGCGCGGGAGGAGACGACGCGCCTCTGCACGCGCCTCAAGAGCACGCAGGACGGGGCACTCAAGAAACTCTACGCGACCCTCCGCGAGGCCGCCGCGGCGCTGGCAGCGTCGGCGGTGCCGGGAGGCTCCCACGCGGCGAGCGGCAGCAGTGGAAACGCTCCGCCCGCCACAAGCGCGCCCGCCCGCCGCCTCTCCACCTCCCTCAGCGGCCCCGGCGAGGTCTTCTCCTTCACCGCTATCGCTGCCACTGCCACTGCCAGCAGCGGGGGTGCCCCCAGTGAGGGCGAGCGCGCGCCAGGGCAGGCGCCTGTGCCCGGGGCCGCGCTGCGCCTGCTAGAGTCGGGGGAGCGACAGATCGAGTCGCTGCAGCGCGCGCACCGCGAGATGCTCTACGGCGTCATCGGCGCCGTCGATGAGCTCATCACAGCCGTCGCCGAGATCGAGCGCGAGTCGCTGCGGGCGCGCGCCAAGGCGGCGGCCGCCGTCGGCAACAGCAGCGCCAGCGGCAGCGCGGCGGCGGTGGCGGAGGCGGAGGCGGCGGCGGCGGCGGCGCTGGCCGCGCGCGACCGGCGGCTGACGATGCGGGGCCGGCACGACGTGGGCTGCCAGGCCAGCGACGCCTCGGAGGCGCTGCGGGCGCTGCAGATGAGCGGCAAGATGCGGGAGGAGACGCTGCGCACGCTGCAGCAGCAGCTCGCGAGCGCCCACAGCGGCGACAGCGGCAGTGGTGGTTAGTGGAGGCTACAACCGCTACAGCCCCGGGGCGCGCACCGAGGAGGAGCGGCGCACGCGCGAGGCGGCGGCGGAGGTGCTGCGGCAGATGGAGAGTCTCTCCGCCGCCGCCGTCTGTGCCGTCCGCGAGGTGCACCGCCTGGCGACGGGCGACGCGGCCGACGGCATCAATGGCGGTGAGGGCGACGCCACCAGCAATGGTAATGGTAATGGTAGCAGTAATGGTAATGCACACAACCGCGCGATCGTGGCGGCGGCGCTCTCCTCCGACGCCGCCACCGCGATTAGCGACCCGTACCGCGCCCTCGGCATCTTCCCCCTCGCAGCCGACGCTACTGGTAGTGGTGGTGGTGATGGTGATAATGAAGGGCGCACCAAGGCCGCCCTGGAGGTCTTGTCGGACCCGCGACTCCCCGTGAAGCTGGCGGAGGCGACCGAGACGCTCGTCTCCCACCTCCGCCGCCTGGGCGAGCTGCAGCTGGCGCCGCCCGCTAAAAGTGCCGCCGCTAACAACAACAACAAGAGCAAGAAGGCCAAACGCAGCAGCATGTCGCTCGCGCAGATGTACCCGGCCGCGATGGCTGCGGTGTCGGTGGTGGCCGGCGGCCGGGGCCGCAGCAACAGCAGCAACAGCAACAGCACACTCCCCACGGCTGCTGCTGCTGCTGGCGGCGCCCTTAACGCACGGCCCGCCTCCGCCTCCTTCTCGGCCCTCGGCGCTAACCTGCAGAGTCACCACAACGGAAGCAAGCTCCCGCCCGCCTCTCGCGCCGGCGCCGGGCGGCTGTCGTCTCCGTCCGCCTCCGCCGCGTCCCTCCCTTTGCCGACCGCCTCGCGCGGCAGTGTGAATATCAATAATAACAAGAACAACAACAGTAATAATACTGCAGCGGCCTTTACGTCGCCCTTTTCCGCTTCGCTCCTCGCCACTGACCACACTAGCATTGCCGTCAGCAGCAACAACAAAAAATAATAATCGTAGTAATACAAGTAGCAACAACAAGGCAGGAAAGATGACCACTAACACTGACGCTAGTAGTGGCGGCGGCGGTTACTTTGGAAGCGAGCGTCCGTGGGAGGCCGCCTTCCGTCCAGACAGTGAAGAGACCGCCGATCATTACAACCAGCATAATAATAATAATCTTAACATTTTCAACAACAGTAATGATAACGACTACGAGGACCTGGAGGAGGACGAGGACATGGAGGGGGACACCCACTCTCTGGTCTCCGGCTCCGCCAGCGGGGCCGCGGGAGGCGTCAGCGTTCGCGGCGGTAGCAAGAAGGGCCGCGGAAGCATCAGCAAGGCGTCGTCGGCCGCCAGCGGAGGCGGAGGAAAACGGAAAAAGTCCGCGTCGGTGCTCTCAGCTGCAGCCATGTGGCGTCGCCGCAGCAGCGCCAGCAGCACCCGTAAGCGCAGCATCACTCATAATAATAATAACATTAATAGTATGAACAGCGCAACGAGCAAGCAGCGCTCGCGGCAAAACAGCTCCGCGCCGCTGCCGCCCGCGATGCCCAAGGCGGCGCCCCCCTCCCTTTCTGGCGCCGCCTCCCCCCGCAGCCCTCGTCTCTCCGTGCTCAGCGTTGGTGCCGACAGTAATAATAACAATAATAACAATGCTATTAATGCGATGGGTATTCAGCAGCAGCAGCAGTTTGCACACGCGACCCCGACGCCGCCGGCGAGCCCTCCCAGCGGTGCCTCTCTGCATGTCATCTCCGGCACCCGCCGCCTCTCCATGTCTCTCGTGAGTAACGGCAACAGCAACGCTAACAACAACAACAACAGTAGTAGTGCCAAGGCGGCTGCAGCGGCGGCGGCGGAGGGCGGCGTTTCTCACACCCCTACCTCTTCCTCCCGCGAGGGCAGCAGCAACAGCACGTCCGGTAAAAGCTGCGGCGGCGGCTGGCCGCGTGCATGCCGTCATCGACGACGTGAACCGTAACTACAATATGAATGAAGTGAACAGTAATACCAGTAATGATAATAATAATAGTGCTAATAATAATAGCGCTCATGTGGCCGACACCCTCACTGTCGCCTCCCCCCTCAATAACAATATGAGCGGTAATAATAACGTCGATAGCGACGGGGCGGAGAGTCCTGACGCGACTCCTTTCCGCGGAGGAGCGACGCGCCACAATAGAAATAATAATAATAATAATAACAATAATAATGGCAAGAGTAGTTATCAGAGTGAGACACGCCCCGAGTCACCCGCGCTGGAGCGCTCGGGCACGCTGCCGCCGCCGCCCGGCATGTGGGGCGCCGCCGGCCTGGAGCACAGCAAGCACTCTTCAGACAGTAATAACGATAATGATAGCGATGATTATCATGATGATGAGAGTTCTCACACCGGCAACGTCTTCAGCCAGACGCACCCACGTCCCCACAACAACAACAACAACAACGCCAATAATAATAATAATAATAATCATACTATGAATAGCAGCAGTGCCAGCACTACAGCATTTCATAGTAACAGCAGCGCTGCTGCTGGTGGAGGAGGGGGCAGCAGCAGCAACGGTCTGCGCTCGCTGCCCATAAACCGGCGCCCCTGCGAGGCTGAAAGCTCACCGTTTTGCGTAGCGCCGGCCTCGGCTGCACCTCCTACTACTACTGCTGCTGCGGCGGCGGCAGGGGAAGACGAGCGGGAGAATCAACAGCAACAGCAGCAACAGACGCTCTTATCTTCCTCCTCCCCTAATAGTAATAATAACAACGGTGCGTGGGTGGCGAACCCGGTGCTACTGGGAATGCTAGGCGGTGCCGCCCCTAGCGCGTTTTCTCAAAACAGTAATAACGTCCTCAACAGTGGCGATAGTGAGCGCCTGGCTGCGACGATGCCTGGTGTTCGGGGGAAGCACTAAATGAAATAGAATCCTCTTCTTCTTTTTCTTTTCTTTTTCTTCCTCCCGTTCCCTATTCAACTGTTTTGTCTTTTCCTTGCCCTAAATTAACTAGCAGTTTTTTTTTTTTTTTTTGCTTTTGCTTTTGAATGTTACTTGCCTTTCTTTTTTTGTTTCCTGCTTTCTTGCCCATCTCTGTATCCTTTCTCTTTGTCACTATTCTTGCTTTTCTTTTTTTTTCCCCTCCCAACCTCTCCTCTCCCTCTCTCCTCCTCTTTTTGGCGCGCGTGTGGTATGAACGCCAACGGAAAAAGCAAGAGGGAAAGAGACCGCAATAGATTCCTCTCTCCGATTTGTATATCTGCCGCTCACTCCTTCTCTTCATTTTTTTTTTTTGAATTATAATTCCTTACTTTACTTCTGTTTCATTCTTTTTTTTTCCCGTGTTACCACTTGTGTAGTCATACAAGGTGTTGCTCATTCTGTACTCCCCTCACCTTTCTTTTCCTTTCCTTTTTTCTTCTGTCTTTCACAAGACAAGAAGATGGGCTCTTTTTCCTTCAATAAAAGAAGCCAATGAGGAAGGATATTTGGGATAGACAATAATAAGAATATAGTAATCAATGTACCCTCTGCTGGCTCTGTCGAAATACACGGAAAGAAAAAGAAAAGACATTGAAAGGCAAAATAAACAACAACACGCTTGCTAGGCCTTCTTCTTCACTGTTTTTCTTTCCTTTTCCAATCTGTCTCAGGACAAGAATCACCAGAGCGCACACATATGACGAAGAAATATAATAATAATAATAATAATATTAATAAACACAACCAACACCACAACAACACTTATTAACAAATAGATTGTTTTTGTTGCTTTTATTTGTTTCATTCTCTTTTTTTTTCTTCCTTTCCTCTCCCTAGATATCCCCTCTCTTCTATTTACAGAGGCTGACTGAGTCCATGAGTGTGAGAGGAGGTCAACCACTGTGTGGCACATTCATTGTAACACCGTATTCTTTTTCTTTTCTTTTGTCCCTCCACAGACGCACTCTCTGTATTTTTTTTTCTTTCTGGTGTTGTGGATTGTATTGCACTTTACCCCCCCCCCCCCCCCTCACACCCCATCCCGTTTCTGTACCACCCTCTTCCATTCTGATTATGATCTGATTTGTAAAACAAGAAAAAAAAATAAAAAAATGTCCATTTACACATAGCCGAACGAGAGCTTCGTCTTGCAAATTGTCCCTCTTAACACGCCAAAAGTCAGAATAATGAACATTTTTGTCGTGATAGTAGTTGGCCTCCGAGACGTGCGTGATGCACACCTCTCTCCCTCTCTGTATTTCTGTGCGTGTACTTCCCCCCCCTCTCTTTCTTCTGTTTGATTTTTCCCACGACCACACACGCACAAACAAACAAACGAACAAAAAATATTATATGACTTGCAAATGTTGATGAAACACATACCTCCCCCTTCTCCTTGTCTTCTCCTCTGTCCACCGTATAGAAAAAAAAAATCAACAACTGCCACCAGCTACCCCCGCTGCTGTCTGCGACCGCATTAATCACATAGAAATAACACGGTGTCCCCCCCCCCCCCGAGTGTTTGTGCACCTCTGTTTTCCCACATTCTCAAAGGTGCCTCCTTCACTCTTTCACTCTCTCTACACACACACACACACACACACACACACACACACACACACATTTAAACATATATATTAATCTCCCCCATCAGACCATGTCGCAGAGCTCCGCGTCGTCGCTGCCGGCCGGCGCGCAGGCGGAGCTGATGGAGCGCGAGAAGACCGTCATGGAGCACCAGCAGCGCCTCGAGTCCCTGCGCGAGACGGTCCGCGCGATGGCGAACCGGCAGGTCGTGCTCCAGCGCTCGCGCCGCCGCGCGCAGCTCACGGTCGCGGAGCTGGGCAAGCTGCCGCCGCAGCACACCGCCTACCGCGGCATCGGCCGCGCTTTCTTTCGCGCGCCGGTGAATGTGCTGATGGACGACAACAACGCCGAGATGGAGCGCAGCGAGGCGGAGCTGAAGCGCCTCTCCAACGAGAAGCAGCGCACGGCGGAGCTCGCGGTGCGGGAGGAGGAGGAGCTGCGGCGTGCCTTGGAGGAGTACGCGGCCGCCGTCAAGGTCATCCAGGCCGCCACCAGCAAGCAGCAGCAGCAGCAGGCGCAGGCACAGAAGGCCTAGGGCACGGAGATAGAGAGAGAGAGAGTGAGGGGGTGGGGGAGGAGGAGGAGGTCCTGATGAACTAATCGGGAGAGAGATAGCGAGGGAGTTTGAGAGGTTTGTGCCTTTCACCCGACTTTCTTCTTCCTTCCTTTTCTCCTCTCATCCCCTTCCTCCTTTCTTTCGCCCTCTCCCCCGTCTCTTTTCACTCACTCACACACGCACACGAGAAAAAATGAAGTGGCGCTCACTCTTAGTGGTGGCGAAGACCCCCCTAATCAACAACAACTAAAATGGCTACTGCAATTGCGACTAGACTTTTTGTTCTCCCTCTCTTTTTTTAAAATATTAACTTACAAAAGGTAAAAGAAGAAAAACTATTTTCTTTACTGAGTACAGAGGAGTCCGCAGGAGAGGCTGTGAGAGTGAGGATGTGAAAGTGCCGTTTCACTGTCAAACACGCTTTTTTCATATTTATCTTCTCTTCATGTGTGTTTTGTAGGCGGCGCTCCTCTCTACTGCGACCTAGTAAAGGGGAGGAAGCCATGCGCGTACGCGGGACCCGTTATTAAGATGGTGATGATGATTATTATTGTTTTCTCCTCAAACGTGCGGAGAATACGATACGTACGAAACACCTCGACGCTTACACGCGCCCAGATGAGCTCTTCTCCTCTCTTTCCTTTTCAAATATTCTCCCTCTTTTCTTATATTTTTTTCTCACTCACCCTCAACATAGTACACGCAACTACAAAAAGAAGAAAAAAAACAATTACACAAAGAATCATATACATAATTCATATTAAAAGCTTGAGTACAGGGATTCTCTCCCCCTCCCGCCCCCTCCTCTCCTGCAGTGCAGGTGAATCCACATTCATTCAACACAGTACACCCTCCTTCCACCGCCCCCAAAAAACAAATGCTGCGTGCGACCTCTCTGCTCGCCAAGAAGCGCCCCCGCCGATGGGCTACGACGCCAAGACCTTCCGCCGCAAGCTCCGCTCCCCGCGAGCCTCCAAGCCGTGGCGCACGCGCGGCGTTCTCAAGGCGGGCAGCGTCGAGCTGACGCCGCAGCCGCCGCCGGAGGCGGAGTGGAGGGGGCAGCTCGGCGGCGCAGGGGCGGCGACGGCGGCACTTCCCATCGCCTCGCCGTTTGGCCTGCGCTCCGCCGAGCACCAGCGATATCAGCCGCAGTCGGTGAACGATGGCACCGCCGCTGCCGCTGCTGGTGGTGACTTGTTTCCTCCAGGGTCGGCGATGAATCTCTCGGCTGGCGAGGACCGACGGGGCTTGCTGCTGCAGGGGTATCATGGTAATAATAACAATAATAATGACGTTGGCGGCGAGGGAGATCGTACCGACCCGAACGCCGCGCTCCTCCCCCAGCAGCAACATCAACAAACGTCGGGGGAGCATGGGCTCTCTCCGGCGTCACTCTCCTCCTCCTCTTTTGTCTCCGCCACCGCCGCTCACCACTGTCCCCATCGGCAATGCACTCAACTTGGACGTCAACGCCGTCGACACGTACACGGAGCCGACCCACCTCCCGGCCCCCGGCGGCGCGGGGTCGGCGGACGCGGGGGCGGCGGTGCCGGTGTCTCTGCAGCACCTGAAGCGCCGCAGCCGCCGCGAGGTCGCCGACTCCATCGCCCTGCCGCGCCACCTCAACCAGCTCTTCCACAAGATCATGGGGTGGTCGGAGGAGCTGGTGGAGCTGGACAGCAATAACAGCAACAACAACAGTAGTGTGGCTGCGGGGGCGGCCGAGGCGGCCGACGGTCTCGCCGCCTCCGCAGAGGAGCGGAGCGACATGGAAAGCGGCAACTCTCATTCTTCCTCCTCCTCGCCGGCGGCGCTGCGGAAGCGGATGGCCGACACCGCCGCGCGCGCCAAGTACGGCCTGCTGCTGGAGGACTACGAGAAGGACCGCTTCGCACTGGAGCACCAGCTGGAGATCGCGGGGACACGCATGGAGCGCAAGTTCCTCGAGTGGGAGGGCGCGCACGTGCTGGGCAGCGACCCGGGCGGCGAGATGCAGGAGGCACTCGAACACAAGGCGGCCATCGTCCTGGAGAGCCCCGCCGCGCGCGCCCACAGCAGCAACGGCGCCGGCGGCGTGCCGGTGGTGGGACGCACGTGCTGCTCCGGCTGCGGCGCGCTGCTGCAGGACCAGGACGACGCGCAGTTTGGCTACGTGCGGCGCGGCGACATCGCGCGGTACCTGCAGGAGCGCGAGCGCATCGCGCGGGTCAAGGCCGAGTACGCGCGGCGCATGGCGGAGCTGCAGGCGCACTGGGAGAAGCACGGGCGGCAGGTGGGCGAGGAGTGGCTCGACTTTATGACGCAGGAGGAGTTCGACGCGTTTTACCGCGCGGGGGCCGACACGCGGCCGTTTGTGTGCCACCGCTGCCACGCGCTGGAGCACGCGGGGGTGGCGGGCCGGCGGCGCGTGTGGTCCGCCCCCGACTTCACCGAGCAGCTGCGCGCGCTGCGCGAGGCCGTCGGCCGCGCCCTCTACGTACTGGTCGTCGACGTCACCGATTTTCCCGGGTCGATGGTGCACAACCTGCCGGGGCTCGTGAGCATGAACAACGACGTGATCATCGCGGTGAACAAGATGGACTGCGTGCGGCGGCGCTCGTTCCGCTACAACGGCGCCAACCGCGCGGTGGCGGCGACGCTGACGTCGCAGCGGTACATCAAAAAGTGGGTGACGGACATGGCGGTGCAGTTTGGGCTGCCGCGGCACCGCGTCGCGGAGGTGATCCCCGTGTCGGCGCGGCGCGGGTGGAATGTCGACGTGCTGACGGCCGCCATCGAGGCGCGCGCGAACCTGAACCTGCTGCGCCCGCACAAGCCGCTGCCGACCTACTTTATCGGCGTCGCCAACGTCGGCAAGTCGTCGCTGATCAACGCGCTGGCGCACCACCTGTACGTGCCGCAGCCGCCGCACCCGGCGAGCACCAAGGTGTACTACACCAAGACGAACCCACAGACAGGGGAGGAGTCGGTGCACTGGCGCTGGTACACGCCGCCCAATGTCAATCAGGCCGAGATGCGCGACATACCCGCCCGCCACGACAAGCGCGCCTCGAAGCTCCTGACGGTCTCGACGCTGCCGGGCACGACGGTGGCGGTGAACGGCGTGCGGGTGGGGCTGGCGGGGGGCGGCGGGCGAGTGGGGGGCGCCATCCTTCCTCCGCCTCGCCGTATGCGCTGACGGAGGGCAACACCGCCGACGCGGAGGCGCGGCGGGAGGGGGTGTTTCTCTTCGACACCCCCGGCTTGCTGCCGCACTGGCACCAGCGCTCGCCGCTGACGCTGCACCAGATGCGCCGCACGCTCATCCGCCACTACCGCAACCCGCAGTGCTTCCGCCTCGGCGTCGGCCACACGCTGCACCTCGGGGGCCTCGCCGCCATCGACGTCCTCGCGGGCCCCAAGGGGGGAGGCGGCGGAGAAGGGAAGGAGGAGGGGGCGGCGGGGTCGCTGCTGATGATGGTGTACACCGCCAGCAAGACGCGCAACGCGATTGTGCGGACGGCGCACTCGGAGGCCTTCTGGGCGGCGCAGCTCGGCCGCGCGCTGGACCCGCCGGGCTCCCTGGAGCAGCTCATGGGCACGGCCGGAGGAGGGGCAGGCGACGGCGGCGGCGACGACGCGGAGGGTGGCAAGTGGCGCGCCCACATCTCAGGCGCCGTACACCTCCGCCTCCTCCCCCTCCCCGCGCGCGCAGCGAAGCAGCTACAACACTAACACTAACACTAGTAATAGCAGCGGTGGGATGCCGTCGCTGAGTGTGCAGCGCGACTACCTCTTTGAGTGCTTTGCGCGGCACCGCCGGCGCCCCAAGGCCGACATCTACGTGTGCGGCCTCGGCTGGGTTGCCTTCTGCGTCAGCAGCCCCTGCGACGTGGTGCTGCGCGTGCGCACGCTGCCCGGCGTCGTGCACGGCGTGCGGCAGCCGCTGCGCTACAACGACCTGCGCGCCTTCCGCTTCTGGCCGCGCCTGCAGCGCCGCAGTACGCCGCGCGGCCTCGCCGACCGCGAGAGGGCGGAGCGCTTACTGACACTTCAATAACAACAATAACAACAGTGGCGGCCACGGTGACAATGACAATGATGAGGATGATGTCGATGAGGATGACGACGGGGAAGGTACTATTCAGACGGTGGTGCGTCTCACCTCCGGACCTCTCGCCCGGCCGCCGCCCACGCCGGACTCCGCCAACAAGGACAGTAAGGGTGGTAATGATACTAATGGTGGTGGAAGTGCCGCGCGGCCGCACATTAGACTTGTGCAGCGCACGCCGCACCCGCACCACGCGACCGCCGCCGCCTCGCCCCTCGACCTACTCCGGGAGGAGCTGTCGGCCACGGGCGCCAAGTAGTATTCGCTCGGACAGCGTCAGCAACGGTATTTGATGCGTATTATTGTTGTCGTTGACGCTTTATATTCACACACACATATATCTGTATATTCACACACGCACTATTGCCCGTATACGCGTTGTAGTGCTTCACAGTTTTTGTTCTTCCAATTAAAGTAAACGGCTAAAAAAAAAAAAAAAAAAAAGAGCAACTAAAAAAGGAAAGTGAACTGATTTATCGTCATCCCCCCGACCTTTCTCTATCAGCATTTGTCTCTCTGCGTATTATTCTCTTTCATTCTTGTCACTCGAGTCATTGCATCCCTTAACTCTTCTCTTTTTTATGATCATTTTTAAATCGCTCTCTTCTCGTACACCACTTGCATCTCACACTGCTGTTTTCCCTTTTTCTTTTTGTCCCCCTAAATCACAGATTTTTCTTACCTCGCTCTAGCAGTATTAATCACGACACAGCCACCCCCATCCAGTAAGCAACAACAACCAACAAAATCAGCAGTAGCTAATTACTACTCACAACACCACCTCACCACACACCACCAACTCCTCACATAAAAGCACGATGGCCTTCGAGTCTCTTGCCGGCAAGCTGGGCGTGGCGCTGCACCTGCTGTGCTCCTTCATTGTCTTTATGTTTCTGGTGACGTCGGCCCCCGTCTCGCAGTACCGCGGCCGCGGCTCCGTCGGCCGCAACGGCGAGCCCGGGCGCGCGGCCAAGACCTCGTGCCTCACCGCCTGGGGTATCAAGTTCGAGTGCACCGGCAACAAGTACGACCTGACCCCCAACAACGACCTGCAGGGCTGCAGCAAGGCCAAGGCGCTCTTCCAGGCGACCGAGGCCTTCTACATCATCTCGGTGGTGGTGTCGCTGCTCGCCTGCGTGCTCGCCGGGCTCTACTTCATCGGCATCAAGACCAAGATCCCGCTGATCGTCATCGGCGTGCTCGAGTGCGTCTTCTCGCTCATCCCGTGGGCGCTGATGACGGCCATCTGGTACCAGGACTACTGCGGCGGCAGCACCGCCACCCTCGACGCGACCGGCTACGTGAACGCCATCCCGTGGGGCAAGACCCTCCGCGACAACTTCCAGACCAGCGCCGCCTACGGCCTCACTGTCGCTGCCTTTTGCGTGCAGGTCATCGGCGTCATTCTCCTCGTCGCCGTCACCAAGTAAACATCGTAATTGTCCCAAGAATAAGAATAAGAGAAGGTGAAAGAAAAAAAAAAGAGTAGGGTATGTATAACTGTTATTACTACTACTATTACTACTACTGTTTATTGTTGTTGTCCGGTGCTCAGCCCCCCTCCACCACCTGTCACGGATGTGGTGATGTGAAAAAAAAAAAAGAGTAGAATTGGGCTATGACGACAGTGAGATGAAAAGAAGAAGAAGAAGAAGAATAATACGAAACTCAAAAAAAAAAAAGAGAAAAAAAAAAGGAGAAGACGAATGGGAGAGGAGGAAGCTATTTGCTTCTGGAGGATTTCATTTTACTATTGTGAAATGATTGATATCGCAGGTAGAAGAGGGGGGAAAAAAGAGAAAAATAAAGAAAAGAAGTGAAGGAAAAAAAATGAAGTATGCGGACCTTTTAGCTTTTGAGAGGCCTCGTTCTATCAAAAGATTAAAAAAAAAGGAATGCATTCTGTGTCTCGTTTTTCATCTGCCTCCTGCGTTCCCCTCCCTCTTTCCGCCTTCTCTTCACTTCCCTTTTCCTCTTTTCCTCCTTTTCTTGAGTTTTTTTTTTTAAATTGTCTTAGTGCACAACTTTCTTCCTTTTTTTTTTCTTCTCTCTTCTTCCTGTTTTTTCGTCTTTTCTGTGGGCCCTTTCCTTCTTTTTTTTATTTATTTTTATTTCACCACCAGTGCTGTGATAAACTGTTCATCATCTTTTTTTTTTCTTCTCTTTTCCTAAGTTTCTACACTTTTCTTCCCTTCTCTCTCCCTCGCTCTTTTCCCCCCTATTTTTCAAAAACCAAAAACGCTTTTTTTTTTCTCTCCCCCTTTTTGTTCCCCTCCCCCCTGCTGACTTTGGCGACTTTTGTTTTTCGATTTCCTTTTTTTTTCTTGTGTGTCTCCTCTTTCCCCCTTCTCTCTCCACCCTTCTTTCCTATTGTGACTTTTTTCTTCCCTCTTTTCTTTTCTTTGCCTTTTTCTCTTCTCTCTTCTCTTCTCTTCTCTTGTTTTTTCTTTACTTCTCTTTCTTTTATTTTCTGAAAGCAATTTTTCGCTTCCCTACAAGTTCTCTGATTTTTGAAGGCTAACTAGAAAAAAAACAAGTGACTGTTAGACCTACATAACAAAAGAAGAAGAAGAAAAAAAGAAAAAAAAATGGGTGAAGGAAAAGCATTAACATAATGTACGAAGAGTAAGAGGAGCAATCGTTAATAATTAAAAGAGGAAGAAAGAAATTGTGTGAGAGAGAGAGACAGAGGATGAAAGAGAAGTAAAGGCAAGAAAAAAAGTGGCGAAGAAAACCACACCCCCCATGAAAACGATCAAAAAATATTCCTTCCCCTTCTTTCTCTATTTCTTTAATAAAAGCAAAAAAAAATAATATAGTTCTAGCTGCCCGTAGCTCTTCTCTCTTCGATTCCCCCCTTTTTCTTCTCTGCTCCTTCGTTCTGCTCCCTCTCTACACTTTCGTCTCACATTATTGTCATCTCTTTTGTTCTCATTCTTTCTTTTTTTTTTCTCATTGTTCTTCCTTCCTTTTCCTTTTCAGTTCAACAGCAGCAACAAACAACGAAAGACACAAGAAAACTCTATTTGCATTCCCTTGTTTCTTTAACACAAGAGGCAGGAGTAGGTACGTATGTGTTTTCTTCTTCTTCTTTTTCTGTGTTGCTTTGTTGCTTCCAAAAGACTGCGCACATCGCGAATAGTGAAAAAAAAAAAGAAATATTGAATGAAAGAAAGAAATAATTGGCAATAGAATGAAAGAGACTTGATTAAAAGAAAAAAAAAAGGATAAAGGGAAATAAATAAATAAAGAAACGTTCTTTATTGGGGTGGAAAACCATACAGAGGCAACTAACAACAGCAAAAAAAAAAAAAAAAAGAATCAAAAATAGAAAATCAAGAATATATTTGAGTAAAAAAAATAATTTGGACTTCTTCTTAGACTTTCGTCCATGCAAAAAAGAAAATAATTAAAAACTTGAAATAATATCAAGAAATAGAATGGGAAGTACGGAAAAAAAAAGAGAATCTTTTTCTTTCCTATTTCCTATTTCCTTTTCTTGAAACGGCGTGCTTTTCTTCTTCGTCTCCCTTGGGATCAGGGGACCTTTGATTGATGCTTGTTTCTTGTCGGAAAAAAATTAAAATCGCTGTACTGAAAGTAAAATTGAAATAGGGAGTGATGATACTTTTTCTTCTTCCTTTTATCCCTTTTGATTGAATGTTTGACCCTATTTTCTTGTCTTCCTAGGCTTCCGACTCTCTTTTATTACTATTATTATTTGAGAGATTCTTGCTCATTGTATTCTTCTTCTTCTTTTTTTTTTCTAACTGTCTTCTTTTCCATGCTTCTTCTCTTCTGTTCTGTCTTCATTATTATTATTATTATTTTCTGCATCCTCCTCTGCCCCCCAAATTTCTCTATTACAAGTATCTCAGCGAGACTGAAATGATCAGAAAAATATATTTAGTAAATTGGGCAAAAAAAAAAACAAACAACGACAATAAAAAACTAGAACAACAACAACTCCAAGTGATGTATGAATGTGCGTATAAATACATTTATATACATGCATACGCCACTCTCTCGGAATGTTGATGCTCTGTCCTCTCTCTGCGCACGCGCGTAATTACGGCGACCACACAAAGGGAAATAGAATACCAGTGTGTGTCCCTCTTTGAGTGAGTGTGTGTGACTTGATGGAGAAATGATCGGGCGCGGCTGCTCCCTCTCCTGTATCTCTTTCTCACTGTCTGCCGCTACATGAGAGAATGAGTATACTGTGAGACTACTTAATATTCTTCATCACTACGCTCTTTCCCCATTTCCTCCCTCCCTTCCTCTCCTTCCTCTCCCTCTCTACACCTCCTCTTCATTAGTAATCAAGGAATTCCGCTCCTAGTACCTTCTTTTTTGTTTTCGTAACAGAAAGAACACACACTTCCCCAATATAACTCGCTTCTTTGGACATTTTCTTCGTGACTTTTTCCCCTCTCTCCTTTTTCTCGTCCTTTTCTTCATAAACTCTCTCACGGGTAGTAAGAAAGACTTAAAAAAAAGGAAAGAAATTAAAAACACAAAGAAAACACCAAAAAGAAAGAATCATAATCATTCACGCACATACCCACACCACCCACACCCACACCTAACCACATCACCACCTAACACCCACACCAAGGACGCGTAAACATGGCCAAGAAGATCTATCAGCAGGAGTACTCCAAGCACATTGGCGCGACCATCCTCATCGTGCTGAGCCTTCTCGCGGGTCTCTTCACGACGGTCGCGATCCCCATCTCGCAGCTGCGCCCCAAGAGCAACCACGACGCGTGCTACACGCTGTGGGGCCTCAAGCTCGACTGTGGCGGCAAGTTCTACGACGCGCGCATCGCCGACGTGTCGTGCCCCGAGGTGCGCTGGCGCCTCGAGTGTGCCATGGCCTTTAGCATCGTCGGCGACTTTTTTCTCTTCTTCGCGCTGACCGGCGCGTGCTACCAGCTGAGCGGGATGCGCATCAAGAACTACGTCGCTTTCATGATGCTCTTCGCCATTGGCTGCGTCGCCGTCCCGTGGACGATCGTCGCGGCGCTGTACAACACCAACTTCTGCGGCAACTACAAGTTCCACCGCGAGCTCAACGACTACGGCCCGGGATTCCCCATCTTCATTGTGGGCTGGTCGCTCGCCGTCATCGGCCTCATTCTCTTCTGGGTGCTCGAGCCCTCCACGGAGGAGGCCGACCGCATTGACGCAGAGGAGAAGGAGCGCCGCTACGGCGCCGGCGGCGAGGAGGGCGGCGACAAGAAGGACGACAAGAAGAGCAGCAGCAGCAAGCAGCAGCAAGGGCAGCAAGTAAAGGATAAGTTAATGCGGAGAGGCGGGGTAATGAAGGAAAACAAAACAAAACACAGAAAAGAAGCTTTGAAAAGGAGAAAAATTTAAAAAGAAAGAAATTAAGGGGGAAGAGATGCGGACGTGTTTGCAGTCGCATGAGCTAAGACACATTGTCAGAAGGCACAACACATACACACACACGTGTGTTTCGCTGTCTCTCCCTCTCTCTCTCCCCCTCTCCCTGTTTTCTTTTCTTTACATATTTTTCTTTTCCCATTTACCCCGTCCCCTTTGCGTTTCTCTTTTATTCGCTCTCTCTCTGTGTGTGTCATCTCTCTCTGTATCTCTTTGCCATTGCATATGAGTAGTGCTGTCTTTCTTTCTGCCCTTTTTCTGTGGTCTTGTTTTTGCTGTTCGTTAGAAGTGAGCAAACGAACGTACGGGAAAAAGAAAGAAAGAAAAAAGAAAGCATTAAAAGAAATAGTCTGTGATGGTACTGGAGTGCTTAGAAGCACAGCATCCTTTGAAAATCCTTTTTTTTTATATTACAATTGTTGTTTCGTTTTTTTTTTTTTCGTTTAGTTCTACACCTTTCTCTCTTCCCCATTTAGTTTGGATTTTTCACTTTTTGTAAGCTGTATTTTTTTTTTGTTCTGCTTCCCCCGTTTCTTTTCCTTTTCAAAAATAGGGAATAGAAAACGGAAGATAGAAACCTGTATTCTATAGTTGTTTACTAAATGGAGATTAGTTGTTTATTATTTTTGTTGTTGTTTGATTTGATTTGAGTGCTTTCAGGCGTCCTTTTTGTCTTTTTTCGTCTTCTCTTTCTCCATACGTTTTAAAGGTGAAACTAAAATTAAGTGTTTTGGACTGGCCGCTTTGTTGTTGTTGTCCCTTCTTGTTCCTGTCTCTGAGAGAAAAAAAAAAAAACACAGAAAAAAAAAACAGAACGAACGAAAGAAGCAAAGAAGGAAAGGAAAAACGGAGAGTGAAGAGAAGTTTTAAATAACGTAGTCTCAATAGATAGCGTTTTTATTTCTTCTTTTTCTGTTCTCCTCTCTTTTTTTTTCTGTTCTTCTCTTCTTTTTTTTTGGATTTCTAAATACCGTTTGACTGTTACTAGTGTTTTTATTATTAATACTGTTATTGTTGCTGGTGTCACTGTTGTTTTCCTTTTGTCTACAATGCGATTTCTACTTGCAAGTCCAATTATTGCTGCGTACCTGTTAACTGGACTTGAACAAAAATAATAAAAGAAAAAGAGATGCACTCATCTACACTTTGCAAGGGACAACTGTTCATATTTGGAAAAAAAGTGCAAAGAAAGAAAAGAAAGAGAAGTTGCGATTATGAACAACAACAAACAAAAAGAAAATTTGAAAATAAAATATAAAGTGAACATAAGGAAGCGGGCCACTCCAAAACACTTCACCGTTGCGTGCTGTAATCACTGTGTTTCATCAGCAATACCAAAAAAAAAAAAAAATGAAAAATAAATGATATACGGTGTAATACACAAGATAAAAATAGAGCAAGTACCTCACACGTCTGTATATATATGCGTGTATGTGTGTGTAAGTTTTTTGAAGACTCGTGCTCATCTGTCTTACCGCATTCGTGGTGGGAATGTGCGTTGTGTGATGGCGGACTTGCCTCTCGAGTATCACCAACTGGGATTATGGTGCCAAAAAAGGTTTAGAAAAAGATGAGTAGAGAAAGATAGATACTGTAAACTCTGCATACTAATCATAAAAGCACAAAATATACCCCATCCACCTTCACTTAAAATTCAACAAACTTGCTACCATCGTATCCGAATATATCGAACATTCCAAGAATCTTATACGAAAAGCAAAAGCAAAAAAAACAAACAAACAACAAAGCATCACCGCATCTTCCTGCCGTCGCACTCGTTTGACTATCAGCAAAGAAAGAACCACACAACCAACCCCCCGTGTATCAGGACAATGCCCCTGCAGAAGGTGTACGTGCAGTGCAACCCCCTGCTGGACATCTCCGCCCACGTCGATGAGGCCTTCCTCGCCAAGTGGCACGTGCAGAAGGCATCGGCCTCGCTCGTCACGGAGGAGCAGATGGGCATCTACGCGGAGCTCGAGAAGCAGCCGGGCGGCTGCACCTTCGTCCCCGGCGGCAGCGGCCTCAACACCGCGCGCGTTGCGCAGTGGGTCGCCTCTGGCGCCTCCGCGCGACCGCCGATGCGTCGGCTGAGAAGAGTTTTGTCTCGTACGTTGGCTGCGTTGCCGACGACCGGTACGGGAAGCTGCTGACGGAGGCGGCCGAGAAGGACGGGGTGTCGATGGTGCTCGAGCGCACCGCGGCGGCGCCGACCGGCAGCTGCGCCGTGTGCATTCTTGACAAGGAGCGCTCGCTCGTCGCGAACCTCGCGGCGGCCAACTGCCTGTCCGCCGCGCACATGCGCAGCGCCCCCGTCGCGGCCGCCCTCGCCGCCGCCTCGCTCTACTATTTGACGGGCTTCACCCTCACCATCGACGTCGAGCACGTGAAGCTCGTCGCGGCCGCCGCGCGCGCCAAACCCGAAGGACGCTTCATGCTGAACCTCAGCGCGCCGTTCATTATCCAGTTCTTCACGGAGGCGCTCATGGCCGTGATGCCCTCCGTCGACGTCCTCTTCGCCAACGAGGACGAGGCGCGCACCCTCGCGCGGACCCTCAAGTGGGACGAGCCGGTCGCCACGCCCGACGGCAGGACGCTGCCGCCCATCGACGCCGAGGACGTCGCCGCCATCGCGCGGCGCGCGGCGGAGGTGCTGCCGTACAGCGGCCCCCACCGCCGCCTCGTCGTCTTTACGCAGGGCAGCCAGCCGACCGTCGTCGCCACCGCCCCCGCCGCCCCGGGGAGGCTGCGGCGACGTCCGAGACGGTTCCTGTGCCGCCCATCGCCGCGGAGAAGATCGTCGACACCAACGGCGCCGGCGACGCCTTTGTCGGGGGTTTCCTCGCGGCCCTCGCGCTCGGCCGCCCGGTGGTGCGCTGCTGCGAGTGCGGGCACTACGCGGCCGGCGTCGTCATCCAGCATGACGGCTGCACGTACCCCGCCGCCCCGGAGATTGCCCCGTAGAGGTTTTTTTTTCTTTTTTTTTTTTTCTGAAGGAGGAGTGATGTGATGTTGAGAGAGATACACACACACACACACACGCACATTCATACAGACGCATACGCACACAAGTACACTTTAAGGCATACCGCCGTGGCTGTGGTTGACACGTGTGTGTGTGTGTGTGTGTGCGTTTCTTCCTTTCCTCCCTTTCCTCTCTCCTCCTCTCTCCTCCTCTTCCTCCCTCTCCCCTCCTTTCTTCTGTTAATTCTCTAAATTAAATCTGTAAAACCTATAAATCTAAACTTTAAATGTCGTGTTCATTTCCCAGTGACCATTCTTCTTTATTTTTATTTCTTTCTGTCCGTATTATTGTTGTTTTCAATGAAAGAGCTCATTCAGCATGATAAGAGAAGGAAGTAGCGGGTTGAATCTCACCAACACCTCCTTTTTCTCTTTTTTCTTCCTTCAGTCTATTAAATGCTCTGAAGAGGGAAAACTTGTTCATATTTACCAACGAATTACCTAACACAGACACACACACACACTTTGCCTCGATAAACAATAAGAGCTCCCTCGTCTTCTTTTTACTCGTATCTTTGTGCTCTTATCGTTTTTCTTTTCTCACTCCTTTTCTCCCTCTGTTCCTGATGTGACCTGAAGTGCTATAATATATATATATTTTTTCCTCTCTCTCTTTGCGCGGACATACCTAAATGTGCTCCACTACAGGATACTATTGGAGATACGGGACTCTATACGTCACACGCTTTTTTTCCTCCTTTTTCAATGAAAACCGTGCGAAAACTTCGCATTTCATTTCACTCTGTATCTTCTGTAAATGCCGCCTCCCCCTCCCCCTCTCCCCTGCTGTGCGCCAAATCAAATTACCCATTTCATCACGCTACACGCCCCGCTTCCTCCTCCTCCTCGTTATTTATTTATTTTTGTTTCTTCCCTCCGGCTTTCGAAGGATCATCTATCTCACTCAAACTTACAAAAAACCAAAGTGTGCATAGAATCTCTCTGATCACTGTTGGCGCTTCTCGACCAACTAGTGACGACACACACACACACACACGCATACTGCCTGCTCGGACAACGTTAGAAACACAAAACAAAACAACAAAAAACACGTCGTCCAACAGCGGACTGTTCATAGTTATTTTCAGAATACAACTGTGGTCGAAAAGAAAACGGAATTATCATTATCTTTATCAAAACAACCAACCAACCCAACCAAATAAAACAACAACAGCAACAATAACAATATAGCGGAGAGGCTCCTTCGGCATTATCCTAAAGCCATTCTCTCTCTCTCTCTCTTCTCTCTCTTTCTCTGTATACAGATACAAATAAGCAAGAGAAGTACGCAATATGCAGCACGAGCCCTCCGAGCACAGCGAGACGGAGACGCCGCAGGATGAGCTGCCGTGGGTGTCGCCGGCCGTCGCGGACAACCTCCCCGCCGGCAGCGCGCCGCCGCCGATTCTCTCCCCCCTCACCCTCTCCGCCGCCAGCCGGCGCAGCAAGGGCGATCACGCCCCTCATAGTGGTGGCGCGAGGGAGGAGGAGGACGGGGAGGAGGAGGAGGGCGGCGCGCGCGCGCTGGTGGCGGGGCGCCTGCAGCTCGGCACCGACACTGAGGACGACGACGGCGAGGAGGAGGGGTCGCCGGAGGGCAACACTGTACCCGCCGGCCTCGCGCTTGACGACGCGGCAACGGCGGCCGGCAGCCCCACCGCCGCCACCGCGGCCGCCACCCCCCGCCAGCGCGCGTCTATCATCATTCTCGACTCGGTACGGCCGATGGAGGAGGCGGAGCTGCATCCGCTGGCGGCGCGGCAGGAACAGGGGCAGGGGCGGCTGCAGCCTCCCAGGAGGCGGAGCACGGACGAGTCTTCCCCCCCGCAGCAGCAGCAACAAAATCAGCGCCAGGACGAAGAGGAGCGGGAGGGGGTGGTGGCGCCGGCGCCGCAGGACGAAACGAATGTGTACGGCGGCGCGCAGGTTGTCCCTGTGGCAGATCACCAGCCAGCAGCAGCAGCAGCAACGGCGGCAGGTGCAGCTGTACGGCGATGACGCCGGCGGCAGCGCGAGCGTGTCCCGCGCCCGCAGTGGCCGCAGCGGCCGCAGCCGCAGCCCGCGCGCCCCGCTGTATCATGAGGAGCTGCCCCCCACCGCCGTCGCGGCCGTCGGTTACTCTCCCGAGCGCGCCGGGGACGCCGTCTCCCCCTCTCGGCAGCGCTCGCGCTCGGCGCCGCTGCTGGTGTCGGCCAACAGCCGCGCGGCCTCCCCACACAGCAACACCAACGCGGCGGGTAGTAATGGTAATAATAATGGCGGCGGCGCGCCGGCGGCGGACGGCAGCAGCTACAGCGCGCTGGCGGTGGCGCGGCAGCGGCGGCAGGCGCGCATGGTGGCGCAGCGGCACCGCCAGCGGGTCGAGGCGTGGGAGGCGCTGCTGCGACGCGTGGAGGGCTACTGCGACGCGGAGGCGGCGGCGGCGGAGGAAAAGGCGCCGACGCGCGGCAACAAGCCCGTGGCGGAGGCGCAGCGCCGGCGGCCCCCGCAGCCCCCCACCCGCGCCGACCGCGCCCGTGTGGAGCAGGCGCTGGTGGACACCGAGGCGTACCTGGACGAGCTCACCGCCGCCGCCGACGCCGCGCGTGAGCAGCACCGCGCGCTGGCGGTGGGGGCCGACGGCAGCAGCGAGGCGGAGGCGGCGGCGGCGGCGCAGCGGCAGCTCCTCGCGCTGCAGGACTTTCACATTGAGGCGGCGCTGCTGCACCAGCGGGAGCTGCACCTCCTGAGCATTCCGCCGCCCCCCTACGGCGCCATGACCAGCGGCGGCCGCGCCAGGAGCCGCAGTGCCAGCAGCAACGGTGGCGGCAGCGCCCGGCGCGGCGGCAGCGTTGAAAAGGAGCACACGTGGTGCGTGCGCACCCGTACCGCGCGCGCGTACCACAGCGGCAGCGAGCCGTCCTCCGCCCGCCGCCGCCGCGACAGCCAGCAGTACGGCGGGGAGTACGACCCCGACACCGACACCACGACCCTCCGCCGCCTGCCGTGGGTGCCGCCGGGCGCCGGCAACAGCATGCGCGCCGCCACGCCCCGCTCGCGCTCTCCTCCTGCGGTGCGCGGCGGCGGCGGCGGCGGCAGCAGCAGCAACGACCCCAGCCGCCGTAACAGCCCCCGCCGCCGCGCGAGTGTGGGCGGCGGCCGCGGCGCGCGCAGCGAGTCCCCCGCGTCGGTGCGGCTGCTGGCGGCCCCGGGCTCTCCTTCTCATAGCGGTAATAATAATAACAACAATGGCGGTGGTGGCGCCACGCCGCGCCAGTCCACCAGTCGGCAGGCGACGCCGCGCGGCAACTCCCAGCAGCAGCAGCAGCAGCAGCGTAGCGGCGCGTCGCCCAGCAGCTCCCCGCAGGCCGCCCGCCCTAACAGTAGTAGTAGTAGCGTCGCTGGCGGTGGTGGTGTTGCCCGCGGGCCCCGGGAGGGCATCTCTCCCAGCAGCCGCGCCAGCGCGCCCCCGGCCGGCGGCCGCGCTACGGACGCTGACGCGGCGGCGGAGTTGGCGGCGCTGACGGCGGCCTACGAGGCGGCGGAGCCGGAGACGCTGGACCGCTCGCGGCTGCCGCCCATCAAGGCCGCCTTCATACGGGCGCACGGCGAGCGGGAGGGCCTCGCCGGCTACTGCGCGTGGGTGAGCCGCGTCACCGTGCAGATCCGCGAGCGCAGCCGCTCCTAGGGGCACCGAAACAAGCAAACGTGTGCCGTGCGGGTTGTGTGGGACGTGGGAGAGAATAGAAGGAGAGAAAGGGACATGTAGAGAGAGAGAGACAGGAAGGGAATGCACGTGTGCTTTTGTGTGTGTGTGTGTGTGTGTCTGCGCCTATGTTCCGGCATGGGGGTATGAGCGCCAAGAATACAGCTGCAGGGTATCAAGGCTGCTGCGCGCTCTTCTTTCTCACCCGTTTTTTTGCCCTCTCCTTCTTCTCCTGTTCTTCTCTTTTCTCTTTTCTCCGTCCCCCCGCCCCACCACTTTCATAGTTGTTGATGACGAGTGTATATATATATATATATTTTAAAAAATGTCTTCAAAACAATAAAGAGCAGCAACCCTGTAACATTTTCGACTACTTATCGATTCTGCTCTCCGCATTTCACCATTTTTCTTTTGATTTTGTCCTTCATTCGTTCATTCGTTCATTCGTTCTTTTATTTCATTCTGTATTTTCTTACCCCTTTCTCATTGCTGTTGATGATTGCACTGCTTTGTTTGGCAGAGCCCGCCGTCTCTGAGGAAAGTGACTTGTTTATCCTTTCTTTTTTTTTTATCCTCGCACTAGTTTTCCGGTATCCAGAACCTCATCAACAGAAAGGAAAGAACAAGAATGCAGAAGAATACTATCTTTTTTTTTTTCTCATTATTGCTCTCGACTCCTTTTCACTGAAGTAGAATGAAGTGTGTTGGACTAATGGTTTTTTTTTTTGTCTTCACCAAATGTTCGCAGACACGTTTTACTCTCCCGTACCCCCTGCCAGCTTCCAAAAGTAAAAGTAGAATAAATCGAATGTTCATGTGCTTTTATCATCTCCGCTTCTTTTCCGTTTTCATACTTCCACCTCATCAACACCTCAAAGGAGAAAACAAACAAACACAGTCAAACAGCAGACAACAAACTAGTGCTATACTTTAGATTATCTCGTCACAAATTCCGTGGTGGACACACGCGTGACTTCTTACTTCCTAGCGCACTCCTCCCCCCTCTATCTATCATCTTTTCCTCCTCTTTTACAGATACTTCATAGATATATCCGACTTTGCGAATTGCTCTTCTATTATCATTACTACTGCTTTATAGCGGCATTACTCCCACCCACTCATCACCGCCGGCTCCACCACTGCTGCCGGTTCGTTTTTTTCCCCCTTCTTTTTCTTCGTGTCTTTTGCTTCGTTATCTATTGTTACCTACTTCCTGTTGTTATTTCTAAGCATTTTCTTTTCTTTTTGAGTGTAACGCACTTACATACACAGACGCGCGTCAGTAAAGAGAAAGAGAAGGGAAAAATAAAGGAAAAATATCATCAGGCAATCTCCACAACACACTGCCGAGCAGATAGACCCATCGAAGGTAAAAGACTCCCCCCCCCCCACCAACACACACACACATACATACGTATTCGATAATGTTTAACTTCAACGGCCGCACGCGCGAGTCACACATGACGCTGGCGCGCGACCACCGCCCCTCCCGCCAGCAGATGCTTGAGGAGGCGGGGCGGCGCCGGCAGCGGCGGGAGGAGGAGGAACGGCGCGCCGCGGCCGCCACGCGCGTGCAGCGCTGCGCCCGCCGCTGGCTCGCGGTCCACCATACGCTGCGGCACTGCGTCGCCGTCCTTGCGCGTCTGCCGCCGCCAGCGCCAACGCCATCACAAACACAAACTCCCTCCACTGCTGCTGCTTCTGCCGCTGCACCCGGGATGAGTCTCTCTGCCTCTGCGCCAACGCCGCTCGAGGCGCTGACGGCGTCTCTGCTGAGTGACAGCGTCAGCGCCGCCGCCAGCGACGCGCACACGGAGGACACTGCTGCTGCTGCGGCGGCGGCGTTGGTGGTGCGGCGGCTGGAGCACGCGGCGTGGTGCTTCCGTTACCTGTGCGCCCACGCCGGCTGCCTCCCCAGCACACTACTCGCCTGCTGGACGGACGAGGAGGCGGGGAGCGGTGACGGTGGTGGCGGCGGGCACTGCTACAGCGATAGGGACTGTACGCGCGTGTGTGCCGACCCGTTTGTGCGCGCGGCGCGACTTAGTGGGGGAGGCCCGTGGTGGTGAGAATGAAGAGATGGAGGGGGCGAAGACGCTGGAGCGTCACGGCACAGGCGGTGCTAGCAGATGGTACAGCTGCTGCAGCCACCGGTGAGGACGTGCACGGGTGGCGGCGGCGGCAGCGGGCGCGTGTGGTGCGCGACGGCGCCTCCCGCCTTTCCGCCGCTGTCAGCCCTCTGTACGCGGCCCTCGTGACTCCCAGCGGCGACGCAAACAGTATCAGCGCTCCCTGTGCGTCTCCTCCGTCGCAGCCGCCGCAGCCCCCAGCGACTGGCCCCACGGCTCTCGCCGCCGCCGTCAGCGGCCCCCTCCTGCGGTCGACACGCCTGCTCACGTTTGTGCTGGTCACGGGCCTCAGCCGCCTCGCCGACCTCACAGGCGCGGCGGAGGCGGCGCCCACACCACAGCAGCGGCGCGAGACAGAGAACGAGGAGGAGATTGATGGCACGTTACACTCTCCGCTGCACAAACACTCTGCGGCGGAGGAGAGAGCGAGGCTGACGCGTCTACTGACCCACACCATCGCCCTCGTGTGTGAGACCGGCAGCGACGAGCCGAGTGTAACGGGTGCGACAGCGTATGGCTCTCCCGCCCCCCACGCAAACGACGGCGACGACGGCTCCCGCGCCGCCGCCCTCGCCGCCAGCTGCTGCCTCCTCCTGACCGGCCCCCTCGGCCGCCACCCGCCCTCCACCCGCGCGACGCTGGCGGCCCTCGCGGCGCCGCTGCTGCACCGCGCCGCCGACGCCTATACGGGAGTGCCTCTGCCGCCGCCCGCCGTTTCAGCGTCGCCCAGCAACCAGCAGGCGCGCCCCAGTGCTTCCGCTGCAATGGAGAACGCCGCCGACGGGGCCCTCAGCGGCACGCACGCGGTCGCGCTGGGCCTCATGTCGCCGCCCCCGTGGCCCCTCGCGTGCTGGCAGTGCCTCTGCGCCGCCACGCTCCGCCACCACCACCACTACGGGTACCGTTTCGTCTGGGCAGGAGAACAGCAGAAGCGCAAAGGATAGCAAGCGCAACGATGATGCCGATGACGATGCGTATCTTCCCCCAACGGAGAATGGCGTTGCGGTGCTGCTGGACGTACCCGCACTGGCAGCGTGTACATGCGCGGAGACAGACGGCTCTTCTTCTCTTCCGCCTCCTCCCTGTCGTCCTCGGAGGCCAACGGGCGCTTTGTGGATTTCCTCGTGCGCGTCGCGTATCACTACATGATCGCCGCCCCGCAGGCTGCGCCGACAAACGGTGCCGACACGGCCGCTACGGCGGCGGCTTCGTCGCTGCTGGGGGAGTCGGTGACGGCGTCCCTTGCGCTGCTCGACCGACTTGAGCCGTCTGCTGCCCTTCTTCCTGACGGTCGAGGACGCGGGGGCGTCGGGCGACACGGATAGCAAGATCAGCAGCGGCCCGCAGGGTGCTGCAGCGCAGGCTCTGTCGCCGCCACCGCCACCGCCGCCGCCGCCGCTGCTGATGCGGGTGCTGCGGGCGCGCAAGCGGTGGCTGCTGTGCGTGTCTGAGCTGACGGCGCTGCTCTGCCGCTCCGACGCGTATCTCCAGCGCGTCCTCCACGACCTCCACCACCCGCGCGTGGCGCCCCCAGCGGCGGCCGCAACAACAGCAACATCTACAACATGTGCTTCCTCGCCCGCCATCACTGCCGCCTCCGCCGCTTCTACTACCACCACTAATACTTCTGCCTCCACCTTCTTCAAGTACCGCTACCCCTCCTCCGCGCTCTTCAGCGACCAGTGGGGCCTGCAGCTGCTAGAGCGCGTGTCGCGGCAGTCGGGGGCGGGCGCCGACGCGGCCACCGTCCTGCCCCAGGAGGAGGAGGAAGAGAAGAGGGAGGACGCCGCGACGGACAGTCGGTCACAATAACAACAACGACAACACAACAATAGTAGTAGCAGCGCGCCTCCTGATTCGTTTCAGCAGCACCAGCAGCAGCAGCAACGGCAGCAGCAGAGCACGCTGGAGGCGCTGTGCGGGGTGTACGCGTGGCCGCTCTACTACTTTGCGCACCAGGAGTCGCCGGAGCACCAGCGCGAGACGGCCGCCATCTTCACCCGCCTCACCCGCATGCCGGCGCTGATGCGGCGCCTGTGGGAGCTCTACCGCGCCCGCAGCGCCGGCCTCTCCGCCCTCCTCCTCGCCGGCAGCGGCGATAACAGCAACCATGACGACGGCAACTCTGGCGGCGGTCCTCTGACCGCGCTGGATGAGTACCTGCTGCGGGCGCGGGAGAGCCACGCGGTGCCGGCGCCGCCCGGGTGGGTGGAGGCGCCGGCGGCGGCGCTGCAGGCGGCCGGGGTGCCGGCGGGCGGTCGGCAACAGCGCCGTGTCTACTGGGAGCCGCACCCCGCCCTCGCCGTGCTGTTCCTCACGCTGCTGAGCCACTACACGGGAGCGACCGACTTTGGCGCCGACATGCGCGCGCAGCGGCGGCAGGGGCTCTGGGGTCGCTGGGGGCCCGCCTCGGCCGCCGCCGCCGCCGCCGCCGCCCAGCGCGCCGCCGCAGGCCCCGAGAGCGCCGGGGCAAAGGACAGTGTGGACAGCGGGACGGTGCTGGAGCCGCGGGAGGTGTGGGCGCTGGTGGTTGTGCTCAAGGAGGTGGTCATCCGCTCGCACCTGTACGGGGTGCTGCCGCGCACCAACAGCGAGGCGCCGGCGCGCGCGGCCCACGTGCTGCTCGCGCGCCTGCACCAGATCAGCGAGCTCGCGCCGCTGCTGCCCTTTGCGCAGCTGTGGATCGGCACCACCGACCAGCTGGTCATGCGCGCCCTCGGCGCCGTCACCGGCGAGTCGTGGGAGCGCCTGCGGGAGGAGACGGCCGTTGCGGAGGAGGCCCGGCAGGCGGCGCGCGCGCGGCTGCAGCAGGGCCGGGGCGGCGCCGAGGGGGAGCAAGACCGGGACGGCGAAGACGACGACGTCGAGGACGAGGACGAGCGGGACGGCAGGGACGCGGCCGCGGGCGCCCGCCGCGGTGTCTCCAACGCCTTTGCCCCCTTCCCAGCCGCCAGCCGTCGGCCCGCAGCAGCAGCACCGTCAGCAACAGCATCAGCCGCCGCCACCGCTGCCTCCGCCTCCGATGCCCGGCGACGATGCGGAGTTCGCGGGCAGCCTCCACTGGGAGCTCCCGCAGCGCGTGATGCGGCTGCTGCAGCGCGCCCCTTTCACCGTCCCCTTCAACGAGCGCGCCGCGCTGCTGTCGATGCTGCTGCTGAGCGAGCAGCGGCCGCGCGTGTACGGGATGCGGGACCAGCTCGTGGTGCACCGCGGCCGCGTCTTCAGCGACGCCTTCGACAAGTTCCGCGACGACCCCAACTCTGACGCGATGATGGCCGTCCGCTTCGCCGCCGCCGCCCGACGCGAGGCGCCCGCACCAACAACGGCAACAGCGACAGCAACAGCAGCAGCGGCGGCAGCGACAGGGCGGCGGCACTGGGGGGCGTCAGCAGCGCCACCGGCACCGCGCGCAGCAGTTCCTCGACGGCTTCTTGGACGAGCTCGTGGAGGACAGTAGTAGTAGTAACAGTAGCAACGACGGCGACGACGATAACGATGATGACGGTGACAACGACGCCACCGAGACGCAGCTGGAGCGCGGCTACGGGCAGGGCGTGTACCGAGAGTTCATGGTGTCCCTCTGCGCCGAGGGCTTCGCGGTCGAGCACGGGCTCTTCGCACAGACGGCCCCGAGCGGCACAGACGGCGGAGACAACGACGACAATGATGGCGGCGACGATTATGACATGACCGGCAACGGCGGCGGCGGGGGAGGCGACATTGGCAGCGGGGAGGGCGGCGGCCTGCTGTACCCGAACCCCTTCAGCTACGAGGCCACCGGCGACCCCCTGCACCTGCAGCGCATCTCCTTCTTGGGCGCCATGGCGGGCCGCGCGCTGCGCGACGGCATTCTGCTCGACGCCCCCTTCGCGCACCACTTCCGCAACGCGCTGCTGGGCCGCCGCAGCCCCCTCGCGACGCTGCGCCGCTACGACCCCGAGCTGTACCGCCAGCTGCTCTCGCTGCGCCGCATGTCGGCCGAGGAGCTCGCGGCTCTCGGCCTCACCTTCACCTACAGCTCGACCGCGATGGGGGTGACGCGGGAGGTGGAGCTCGCGCGCGGCGGCGCGGAGGTGGCCGTGACGCCGCGCAACTGCCAGCACTACGTCCTCCTCGTCGCCGACTACAAGCTGAACGTGGAGCCGGCGGCGCAGACGCGCGCCTTTGTGCAGGGCCTGCACCGCAGCGTGCGGCCCAGCTGGCTGCAGCTCTTCGACAGCAACGAGCTCGCCCGCCTCTTCGGCGGCGACGGCGCGGCCGCCATCGACGTGGCCGACTGGCGCGCGCACACCACGTACCACGGCGGCGGCGCGGACAGCCCTCTCGCCCGCCTCTTCTGGCGGGTGGTGGAGAGCCTCAGCGCGCGGCAGCAGCGGCGCCTGCTCAAGTTCGCCACCTCGATGGACCGCCCGCCGCTGCTCGGCTTCCGCTTCCTCGCGCCGCCCTTCATGCTGTACATGGTCGACGCGGCGGACCCGCAGAGCCTCCCCACCGCCTCCACCTGCTTCTCCACACTCAAGCTGCCGCCCTACACCGACTTCGCCGTCGCGCGCGCGAAGATCATCGCCGCCATCGAGGAGACCAACACGTTTGAGCTGAGTTGAGGGAGTGCGTGTTTGTGTGTGTGAGGGGGGAGGGGGATGGAATATGTTTTCTCTCATCCCCCTTCCTCCCTCCTGTTGCTTCATCTGCGCTCTTTTCTCTTTTTCTTTTTGTTGTTCTTGCTCCTTGTTGCTCACTTTTTTCGCCCCCTTCTTCCTCTTCTGTGTGTTCCGTTACTATCCAATCTCGTATTTCATCTCTTTTTTTTTCCTTTCTTCTGTTTTCCCCCTCCCTGTTTGCTGCTGTGGTCGTGACGCACTCTGCGTTTTTTTTCCACGTGCCCCTACGCATGCGCTACCAGGGCTTTCATTTCTGCTTGCTTTTCTTGCCGTTGTGTGAATGTCGGATTGACGCATCTCTCCCTTCATTTCTCCCCCCCCCCCCTCTCTCTCTCCCCTCCCCACCCACGCTAACAGCTGTGTGTGGTAGGAAGCATACTTTTCTTCCTTTCGCCAAGGAGGACTTTCAGCCCTCCCCCCCCCCAACGTATTGAAAAATAACAACAACAACAACAACAACAGCAACACACAACAAACAAACAAGCCACACAACACGCCTCTATTGATATGACGGACACCTGCCACCCCGAATCCGGGCCCGACACCATTGAGAGTCTCCGGCGCGCCATGGCTCAGCTGCAGGAGCACAACGAGAGGCTGGCGGCGGCGGCGGCGGCGGCGGACGCGCGCATGACGGCACTGGAGAGGGAGGTGGAGGACATGCACAGCACCATGGAGGAGATGCGGGCGGCGGAGCGCTTCTCCGGCGACGAGTGGCGGGAGCACTGCACACGGTTGGAGACGCGGTGCGCGCGGGCGGAGGCGGAGAGCAACCGACTGGAAAAGGAGCACCAGCGGCTGGTCGACATGATCGGCAGTGTGGTCGCGACCGCTATAGGGCTGCTGCCCGCCGCGGAGCAGACGGCGCGCCGGCACCTGCAGGAGGCGGAGGCCGCCGCCCGCCGGGACGTCGCACGCGCGGTGTATCGCGACACCATCGCCACCGCCTCCGCCGCCGCGCGCGCGGGGAGACGGCAGTGCTGCAGCGGAGCGCCGTTGAGATGCAGCTGCACTGGCTGTGCCGCGCCATGGACTGCACCCCGGAGGAGCTGCGCAGTAGGTTTCTGAGCCGGTGCGCGGCGCCGGGGGGCGGCTCGTGCGGGCGGCAGGACACGCGCGGGCCCTCGCGCGGCCTGTGGGAGCTGTACGCCGCTCTGCAGGAGGTCGGCTTCCCTACCTCCGACGCCATCGCGGAACTGCTTCGTGGAGAGAAGCTGCTCAAGCACCTGAGCTTTGGCGTTGCCGGACTCGAGGAGGAGGAGGGGCCCCTGCGGGTGTGTCCTTCCTCTACCACCCCGTGCCGCCGTCAGCGGCCGTGTACGACTTTTTTACTCGTGTCCTGGGCAACCTGCCGAACCTGCGGGAGCTGTCTTTCTCGAACTTGCCCCCGCTCGCGGCGTCGCCGGAGGGCCGCGCGTGGGTGACGCGCGCGCCGCCGACGCTGACCACGCTGGAGATGGCGCACACCGACTACACCGTCGCGGACCTGCTCGCGCTGCGCCAGCGCTGCCCCTCGCTTCGTTTTGTGGGCGTGCACACGGCCCGCTGCACCGACTGGGGGGAGTACACCGCGGGCCGTGTGGAAGAGAGCAAAACCCAGGTGGACAGGGTGACCCGCGGCATTATTTACTGGAGGGACTGATTGAGTGGCTGACCGACTGGTGGTTCGTGATAGTTCTGGTCGTGTCTTTTTTTTTCTTCTCAAAAATTTGCTTCGCTTCTTTGCACTACTCTCTTTTTGCTTCTTTTTTTTTTCAGTGTTCCCTCCACCCCCCATCGTACGTTCCTTACAAATTGAGGACTATGCCCCCGCGATGGTAATCGAAGGTTTTTGACACACTAGTTTTTTTCTTTGTTTTTTCTGTGCGTGTGTGTCGTCCTTTCTATGCTGTACTACCGCCTCCACATCCTTCGTCTTCACCACCCACTCCGCCCACATATACCTTTTATTGCAGCAATCAGAAGGAACACTAGACTGGATCTGGGGAAATTTCTCGAGCGGCTCTGTTGTCTACCCTCTTCCACCCCCCTCGTTTACGTGTTTGTATATATATTTCTCTCCTCCCTCCTGTAGTAGCACCTCTGAAATGATGCGCCGCACCTGTCGCCGCGGCGGCAACTTTCTGACGAACCAGCGCGCGATCGCGGACTGGTGGCAGCCCTTCTTCCGGCAGGACACGCTGGCCGCCGCGCAGGCACGGCTGCAGCAGGCCGTCGACGCCGCCGCCGCCGCCAGCACGCCCAGCAGTGCCCCTGGCCTCGGCGGCAGCGAGGACCTGGGCGGGGACGGTCTCGGGGGCGGGGAGGGGCCTCGCGCGCCGCCGCCTCCTCCTTCCCCCCGTGTTGAGTCTGTACGAGGCCAACGGGCTCGCACTGACCTTTGCGAGCCAGCACGACATGGAAAACCTCAGCCGCGTGGTGCAGTACACCCGCGAGACCCTCGGACGCGAGCTGGCGCCGTTCCACTACAACACCCTACTGCGGACGTTCAACTACCACCACGACCGCGACGGGGTAGAGCAGATGCTCCGCTTCATGGCCGCCACGCCCCCGTACGCTGGAGGCGCCGGGGACGCCGGGGAGGTGGAGGCGGATGGAGAGCGGCGAAGCACAGGAGAGCGCCATCACCCCCGAGACGTACGCGCGCGTCATTGACTGTCTACACGCGTGCGGCCCCGACGATGCTTTGGCGCGGTGCCTCGCAGTCGTTGCGTCTGTGCCAGGAGGCGTTTGGGGGCCCGGCCGACGCGGGGGGAGACAACACCGCGAGCGGCAACAGCAGCAAGGGCAGTGGTGGTGGTGGTGGGGGTGACGATACTGCTAATGATAATGATGCCGTCGCTGATACTGACCGTGACAGCGGCAAGGCGTCTAACGCTTCTTCTTCTTTTCTGTCTTCTTCTCGCCGCCGCCGCCGTGTCAACGGGCTGCGGTATGTGGAGACACGCGGCTCAGAGGGGGCGGTGGTGGCGGCGTACGGCACCGGCCCCGCGCGCGCCGCCGCCCTCGCCGACCCCGATGCGCTGCCCGGCCCGGACCTCTCACGTGCATCCATTGAGAGACTGATGGCGTCGTCCCCGCCGTCCCTGACAGGACAGGGCCAAGAGCAGAAGAGCAGCAACTACAACCACCACAACAACAATAACAGCGCTAGCAGCAATAATAGTAATGGTCGTAACGTCACCGCAACTGCTGTGGCTGCTCAGGGGGTGCGTGGGGAGGAGGAGGAGGCGGAAGCGCTTGAGGAAGGGAGCGGACGAAGAGGGCCTGGTGGTGGTGTCGTCGCCTGTGCTGTCGTCGCTGCTGCACCACGTGTGTCTGAGCGCGTCGTGCGGGGCGGCGGAGGCGGCGGTGGTGTGGCTCTGGATATGCGCCAGCGGCGTCGCGCCGTCGTCGTGGGACACCATCAATCTCCTCAGCGCCCTTGTCAGCAAGTCGCACGAGTGGCCGCGCCTCCGCGCCCTCCTCGGTAGCGTCAACGCCAGCACTGCTGCTGGTGGTGGTGGTGGGGGTGGTGGTAGTGGTGTCACTGGCTCTTACGGCAGTAGTAGTAGTAGTAGTAGTAGTAGTAGTAACGCGTGCCCGGCCGGCAGCGCCAGCCCCGCCGCCGTTGTGGCGCAGCTGCGGCGCAGTGGCGAGTGCGAGGCACACCCCGGCGGGAGGAGGGGCAGAGGCGAGAGGCGCAGCGGCGGCGGTGGCAACAACACCAGCAGCAGCAGCAGCAGCAGCACCGCCAGCGCGCTGGGCCAGCTGTGCGACGCAATGATGGAGCAGCTGACGGCCGCGGGGGTTGACGTGAGCAGACCCGTCGCCACCGGACTGCTGAACGCCCGCGTCGACAGCCTCTCACTGCTATTAGACCGCGTCTTGCTCTTTGCCGCCGGCGCGCCTCGGACCGGCAGCAGTACAGGTCCTACGGAGGCAACGACAACAGCTGCGGCGGTGGTGGTGGTGGTGGTCTGCATCACCACTGCAACAGCCGCAACAGCAGCCGACGCCGTGGACGGGTGTGGGGCCCCGCAGAGAGAACGCGGCGGAGGTGTACCACGCGCTGATGGTGCTGCACAGCTCCTGCAGGGACGACGTGGCCGCCGCCCGCACGTTTGCGCGCGCCGCCGAGCTCGCGGGTGTCGCGGAAAGTTTCCCGGCCTCTTCCGCTTTACAAAACGGCAGCGGTGGCGGCGGCGAGCTCCCGTCTGCCGGCGAGCCGGCGCACATTGGGCACTTTTTTCTGATGGACGCCGGCTAGCCTGTTCGCGCGCCTGCGGGGCCCGGAGCTGGCCGCGCTGCGCCGCCCGTACAAGGCCGCGACGGCCGCCGTTGTCGACGCCGCGCGCGCGCGGGAGCTGTCGGCGCTCTCGCAGCCGCCGGAGCTGCGCCTGGGCGGCGAGGCGGGCGAGGGTGCCGGGGGCGAGGACGGATGGTGGTAGCGGCGACGGCGGCGGTGGTGGTGCGGCAGAGAAGGTGGTGACGCTGGCGACCGTCGCGCCGCCGCCGAGCGCCGTCGACCTGGTCTCGTGCGAGAGCTACTGCAGCGCGTTCTTGCGCGGCCCCGCGGAGGCGCGCGAGGCGCTGCAGCGCGCGATACGCAGCGTCGACCGCACCCGCGCCCGGCAGCCCCGCGCGACGCGCCTCCTCTTCCGGCACGTTGCGCGAGTACTGCTGCCGCCACCCGCCGCGCAACCCCAAGCTGAGCGCCGGCGGCCTGGCGCAGCGGCGGCGGTGGGCCGCCTACCTCGACGCCCGCGACGCGGCGCTGACGCTCTTCGGCTCCTCGCAGCTCGCGCGCGACAGCATGCGGCAGATCTACTACAACGGCGGCGCCCTCGCGGCGATGCGCGGCCCCGAGATGATCGCGCGCGACGTGGCCGACGTGGGGGCGCTCCTCTTTCCTCAGCACGACCCGCAGAGTCTGGTGGCGACCGTGCTGGGCGACAACGGAATAACAACAACAACAATACGATAAAAACGACGCCTCGGCGAGTGGCGCAGGCGAGTCCCCGCTGCTCGCGCGCCGCACCTCCCTGCCGCACACCCGCTGCAGCGCGGAGAGCGTGCCGCGCTACCTGTGGGACCCGGCCGTGTACAACCCCTATCCCCACCTGGTGCTCGGGCCGTCGCCGGCGAGCGCGATGCCGGGCGGCGGGACGACGGTGGCACTGCCGGTGTGACGGTGATTTCTTCGAGGAGCTGTGGGCGACGCTGCTGGACCCCGCGGTGATGGGGGCCGACACGTGGTTCGTGCAGAACACCGACATGTACCTCGCGCTGCTGCGCTGCCTGCTGCACCGCCTCGACTGGGAGGCCGCGGCGCACCTCACGACCCGCATGCTCGCGTCAAATGAGTACACCTACGCGATGGACCACGAGATCACCGGCATGTTCCGCGAGATCGGCGACCCCGCCGGGTGCCTCGCCTTCAAGGTCGCCACCAAGCTCTTCGACGGCCGCATCACCCGCGACGGACAGACGCGCCGCGAACAGTACCACCAAGCAGCAGTTCAGCTAGTGGTGTGGGGAGCGCGGGGGGGGGGGGAAGACACACTCTTTCTCTACTGGGTGTCTGTGTGTGCCTGTGTGTGCGAGTGCGTGTGTGTGAGTGTGCCCGCCCAACATACCAATCCCCACACCCCACAGACATACACAGATGTGTTCACCTACATTCGTTTAACAGCTCCAATGACTTTTGTGTTCTACCTTGGATCATTCACAATGCCATCGAAGGCGCTAAACAAACAAAGGCAAGCCTAGAAAGTGTTCTGCTGCGTTTTTTCTACTTCATAATGAGTCATTTTCACACCAGTACCCTCTGCTCACGGTGTTGTCTCTTTCCTTCTCTCCACAGAGTTCTGCTGGCGTATTAGTGCATATTCATAAAGAGGGGGAGACTGTTTTGCATGTCATATGCTTAACACCATGCCGCTCACACACAAGCATTGTCTGCTGTGTCTATCACGCCCTCTCCTCTTTTGACGCTCTTCTTCCCTCTTTTTTTTTCTCCCTCTCTTCTTCCAAATGAAGCAGCTATTACACACCGAAGATTGTTCTTGATCTTTCTTTTCGATTGCATTTCACTTTTTTCACTTTTCTCTTCATTGTTCGACATACAGATATATATACATACATATATACTTACATACATAGAATCAATTCCATAGACTTCTCATACCTCCCTCTTGCCCGCCACCAGACTTCTCTAAAACATACAGACTTGCCACAACAATTCTACCTCATAGATTATTGACACGCTTTCCGTCCTTCTCTCTCTCTCTCTCTCTCTTTCTCTACTCTTCTCTACTATACACTACTATACGCACCGCATTCGATGGAGGAACTGAAGTGCTACCTGCTGGGGTTCGGTTCCTGCGATCTGCCGCTAGACGTGCAGGACCCTTTAGCGACGGACGAGGGCCGCCGCCGCCACCGGCGCGGCAGAGGCAGACACCGTGCAAACACTAGTGCCGCGGCTCCTCACGACAATGAGGAAGCAGCAGAGAGGGAGAGTGCGGTGGGAAGCAGCACTGGCCCTGGTCGGACAGGGAAAGCTCGGCAAGCAGACGAACAGGCAAGAACGACGGGTCGTGCGAATTTACGTGGCGGTTGGAAAGGCGATGATGATGGTGATGAGGGCGGCCGACACAGCGACTCCTCCTCATACAGCTCGAGTGACGTCAGCGTGAGTAGCAGCAGCAGCAGCGACACCGAGGAGTGCGAAAGAGTGCCAGGGGGAGCCCCCTCCACCATTAACCCTCCGCCGCTGTCGGCGTTCTCGCCCGCGCTGGCGGCGGCGGGGACGCTGCATCCCGCCGAGGCGCAGCTGCTGTCGCTGGTGCTGCCGCTGGGCCGCCAGTGCGCCGCCATCCGCGCCTACGAGCGCCGCGCCCGCACCAGCGCGCTCGGCGAGCTGTACCCCCCCGCCGTCGCCATGGCGGCCGGGCAGATTGTGTCGGGGGACTACCAGGAGGCGGTGCGCGCGTGCCACACGCCGGCGGCCGTCGCCGCCCTGTACCCGACCTTTGCCCTCACCTTTGAGCTACTCACCGACCTGCTGCGCCTCGGGTACGGCAACAGAAGCCGCCACCGCGTCGGCAGCAGGAACACCAATCGCGGTGATGGTGGTAATGGAAGTGGAAGTCGGGCTGACGTTGGCAGCGCCCGCGACGCGGGAGACGCGGCCGTCGCCGCCTCGGAGGCGCTGCTGGCCGGCATCCACCGCTTCCTGCAGCACCAGGAAGTCCCCGCCCGCTTCCGGCGGCTACTGGGCGAGAGCGTGTGCCTCGCGGTGCTCTTCACCACCGCACACTACATCGCCCACGGCGTCGTCCTGCACGGCCACCGCGACTTTTTTATCGCCACCGCGAGTGCCAGCAGCGCCGGCAGACACACACGCGAGGCAGACAGCCACACACCAGTGAAAGGAGCAGGGGCGGCTGGCGGCGGCAGCAGCACGACCATCACCACCCGCTCTCCCGCCGCGCGCGGCAGTCGCACCCGCCAGCGTGACGACAACAATAACAACAACAATAACAACAGCAACAACAGCAACAACAACACCAGCGGCATTGCCACCGCCGCCGCTGCAAGCGGGAGCGGCAGCAGTGATGGCAGCTCCGACTATGTGCTGCGCGAGGGTCTGCTGCCGCTGGGTATCACGACGGAGCTGGGGCTCCGCATCCTCGCCGCCGGGAAGGCGCGCCGCGCGCTGCTGACGGAGTCCGCGAGCCCCGCCGTGCACGACGGCGCGGACGCGTGGCCGGGGCCGGCGGGCGACGACGGCCACCACTCCCAACCCCACAAGCCTCGCCGCCAGCACGGCGCCGACCGCGGCACCTCCCATCAGCAACCGCAGCAGCAGGAGTGGGACTATGTGGATCAACTGGCGGCCGGGGCGGCGGACGAGGCCGCGGAGGCCGTCTTCAGCTCCATCTTCTCCCCCGCCCTGTGCCGCGACAACGTCGGCGGTGCCGGCGGCGGTGGTGCTGTTGGTGTTGGCGCGCTGGCGGTGGACGAGCTGGCGTCTCGCACCGACGCGGCACTGTCGCTGTGGTCGCGCGCGCTGTGGTCCCGCGTGGGGCGCGCCCCGGCCCTCCTCCGCGCCGCCGCCGCCCTCCGCTGCATGTTCCTCTGCCACCGCGGCGACGTGTGGCTCGCCTTCTCCGAGGAGCTGCTGCAGCCGCTGATGGCTGCCGCGGCGGCCGGCTCCCTCGGCGCCGCCCCCACGACCACGACCGCGTCTCCCCGCGCGGCTAGGGTGCCGCCGGCGATGCGGCGCGCGGTGCAGGAGGCCTTCACCGCCGCGCTCGGCGTCGGGGGGCTCTCCGACGACCCTCTGTTCGGCAGCTTCATGATCGACGTCGCCTCCCCGGACGACGCCGAGAGTCTCCAGCACAGCCGCCGTCGCGGCGGCGGCGCTAGGCGCCTCCTCCTCCTCCTCCCCGCCGCCGCGGCACTGCAAGGGCCGCTGGGGGCGGCGCACATGGCGCTGCGCTTCCTCTCGCAGCTGCGCCTGAGCGCCGGCGCGCGGGCGGTGCCCCGGCTGATGGTCTCTGCCAAGGCGCTGCAGTACTACCAGCGTGTCTTCTCGCTTCAGCTGGCGGTGCGCACGGGGCTGCACGCGCTGCACCGCGCCCGCGCGCCGCTCGCGCAGGCCGTCGTCGCCACCGCCGCCGCCGCGGGAGACGCGCGGGGAAATGAGGAAGACGAGGAAGGGGGCGATGGCTACCGCCGGCAGCGGCGCCTGCCGCCGTCCCGCGAGCTGCGCCGCGCGCTGGCGCTACACCAGCGGCTGCTCTTCATCGCGACGACACTCCTGACGTACCTGCAGCTGGACGCCGTCGCGGGCCCCGCCGCCACCTTCGCCGCCGCCCTCGGCTCCCCGCGCGGCTCCGGCGGCGGCGGCGGCTGCCAGTCAGTCGAGGAGGCTAAACGCGCGCACGACCGCTTCATTTGGGCCGTCGCCGACGCGTGCTTTGTGACGGAGGGCCGCGAGGGGTCGCCGCCGCCGCCGGCCACGCCCTCCCCGCCGCCTGCCTCGCCCTCTACGCCCTCTGCACGGGAGGCGGCGCCGACACCCCCTCTTCCTCCGCGGCCGCGGCGCCGGGGTTCTTCCCGCTGCACTACTGGGCGGTGGACGGCGCCAACGCGGTGCCGCCCGCCGTCGCCGCCGCCCTCGCGGCTCTGGAGAGCGCCGTCGCGCGGGACGTGGTGGCGGTGCTGGCGGCCGCGGCGCACACGCCCGCCATGCGCGCCGCCCCGCACGCCGCGCTGTGGTCGCGCCTCGACTTCAACGGCTTCTTCTCCGCCACCGCGCACACTGCCAACAGTGGTGGTGGCCATCGCAGCACTCACTCAAGCTAGCCGGGTGAGGGGGAGGGGTATACAGACACGCACGCATGCGCACGTCCGCACACTGTGGGAGATACAGAGGAGGAGGCGAGAGAGAACCACCGCTGGTGTGTGTTCAAAGGCCGCAAACAACAGCGAAACGGACGTGGGTCATACTCTTCTCTTTCGTATCTTTTGTCTTTTCTTCTTTTGTTTGTGAAAATAAGCAGCTAACAATTTGTGTTTAAAAAAAAAGTGTGAACCAAGTGAAACACATCCGTAATCCCGGAAGGCGAACACACACGTTAGCGTATATGCAATGAATGTTTAATAATGCGCGCGATGGTGTCTTTTTGAAAAGCGTCTAATACTACTCCGCGTGCCGGCCTCTTCTTTCTGATTATTATCACCTTTCTTGTTCCTCTCCTCTGCGTTTACACTCTCACGGAAATTCGAAAGGAAATACAGACGACGACACGCGCATACACAGGCACACGTACTCAAAAAAAAAAGAAAACTCATTCAGTTTGAATCATACGTTCAACTTGCTATTATCATTCCTATTTTTTTTTCTTTTGCTTAAAATCCTCTCTCATTTTTTTTTCTACTATTTTGTGAGCTATAGTTTGGTTTTCAACGCAGAATACCAACATAACAGTCACACTATCATACCAACGCCCTCACACAGGAACACACACCACACACACACACACACACACACACACACACACACACACACACACACACACCACAACTTTGACCACCATGTCTCAAGAGTACAATCCGCGGGATCCCAACTCCACTGTTGTGACGACCGACAACGCAGGCGTCAACACCAGCGCCGACACCAACAACAATAATAATAATCATAACAATGACGGTATGCGGGACGGGGACGGTGACGCGACGCCCGCCAGGAGCACCAAAGTGAAGAAAGTGAAGAAGGTGAAGCGTGACAAGTCATCTCGGTCGCGCAAGAGCAGCGAACGGCGCCAGCGCAGCGCCGAAGCCAGCAACAACAGCAATGACAAGGAACGACGGAGGCAACAGCGACGCCGACCCTGAGGAGCAAACCCCCGGCACCCGCGCTCGCAAGGTGAAGAGGGTGAAGAAGGCCAAGAGACACCACTCTGAAGACGACGTGGTGGAAAAGCCCACCCGCGACAAGGAAGGCGAAGAAGAGAGCGCCGGGAACGCTGCCCCTGCCCAGACACCTCCGTGCACCCGACGCGTCTGTACCCGCGCGAGGAGCCCGAGCTCCCGGACGTGGCGGCGAAGCCAAACGTACCCCCGGCGGCGACGGTCGCGCCGCCTCCGTATGGGGCAGAGGGGACACCAAAGCAGGCGGTGCCGTCCCCGCCCTCCTCCGCCTCACCTCTTCCCCCCCGCCGCCCCCGCCGCCCCCGCCGCAGCAGCAGCCGTCGCGGTCGCGTGCGCTGGCGAGTCTGCGGCGTGGCGGCACAGGCCTCGAAACCGGCGCGCCGCCGACGGCAGCAGCGCCCAACACCGACTCGGTCTTCGCTGACCCCTCCGCTCCACCCGTGGCGGGCGGCGGCGCGGGGCTCAACGACACCACCGCAGGGAGGGACTCCGCCGAGGGTGACGGCGGCGGCGAGCGGCGCGGCGGCCGTCACCGCCCCCGCCGCACCCGCGACCCGCGGCAGCGCGAGTACCCTGGCGAGGAGGCCGCCACCGACAGCGGCAGCAGCGACGACGACGACAGCGGCGACGCGATGCGCGGTGGCGGCGATAGCAACGGCAACGGCAGCGCCTCCAAGAGAATACTGGGCGGTGACAAGGGTGCCGCTGCTGCCGCCACTGCCGCCGCGGGTCACCAGTGGGTGGCGCCGCAGCGAGAGGAGCGGGAGGCCGCCGCCGCCGTCGCCACCCGCTGCTGCTGTGGTGGTGCTCGGCTGCCGGCCAACTCGCTGCTTCGCCTGCACCGTCTGCAGCGCACCTTCGAGGCCCTGGCGCCGCGCCTCTACAGCTTCTGCGCGACGCACGTGACGGAGTGGCCGTCGCTGGCGCTGGCGTGGCTGCCCGACCGGCAGTTTGAGGACCCCGAGCGCGACTACACGCTGCAATACCTCGCCGTCGGCACCCAGACGCGGCCGCCGTACCTGAGCAAGCGGCGCGGCGGCAGCGCCAATCGCAACGCCGTGCACGTGATGGAGGTGGCGGTGCCGCTGGTGCAGCGCAACAGGGGCGTCATGTACCACCTGTTCGGCGACGACGACGCCGACGGCGGGGACGCGGCGATGCGGGAGCACGACCGCGACCTGCTGCGCGAGAACACCGACCCCGGCAAGCTCTTCGCCAACGTCAAGGGGCACTGCGCGATCGAGCAGAGCATCTGGGTCGACTCGCCCGTCCTCAAGATCGCGCCGATGCCGCTGGAGCGGAGTATCCTTGCCATCAAGACCGCCACCGGCTTCACCGGCATCTACAACACGGTGCAGGAGCCGCGGGTGGACGCGCGGGGGCTGACGGCGCCGGACGCGGTGCTGCGGGGACACAAGATGGGCGGCTTCGGGCTCTCGTGGAGCGTCGCCAAGCCCGGCTACCTCGCCACCGGCGGCGACGACGGCTTCGTCAACTACTACGACGTGCGCCACCGCCTCACCATCGACCTCGCCGCGGCGGCGGCGGAAGCGACGCGGCAGATGCCACCAACAATAACAACGGTGCGGCGCGGCGGCGGCCACCTCCCCCGACGTGGAGGACGCGATGACGCAGCCGGTGCAGCGCCTGACGGGGCACAGCGACGGCGTCAACGACGTGTGCTGGCACAACTCGCAGGCGCACATGCTGGTGTCCGCCGGCGCCGACGGTGACGTGCGGCTGTGGGACATCCGCACCGGCCACACGAGCGCGCGGCTGGAGGGCGCCCACGGCGGCCCGGGCGGCGCGACGGCGGCGCAGTTCCACCCGTTGGGCGACTTCCAGCTCGCGACGGCCGGCGGCGACGGCGACCTGCGGCTGTGGGACGTGCGCCACCCGCAGCGCTCCGTCGTCGACCTCAGCTACCACGGCGCCGCCGTCAACGGCATCGCGTGGGCGCCCTTCAGCGAGACGGTGCTCGCCACCTTCGCCGACGACGGCCGCGTGGTCTACTG
Organism: Kentomonas sorsogonicus; assembly: GCA_030347455.1. Lineage (NCBI taxonomy): Eukaryota > Euglenozoa > Kinetoplastea > Trypanosomatida > Trypanosomatidae > Kentomonas > Kentomonas sorsogonicus. The sequence continues at coordinate 891,638 of JAQOSZ010000299.1, read as the reverse complement.
GGACCTCGCCAAGACGTCGCTGCCGGAGAGCTACGCCGCCGACGGCACCGCGCCGCCCGAGGTGTGCTTTGTGCACACGGGGCACATGGGGCGCGTCGGCGACTTTGCGTGGGCGCCGGGCAAGACGCCCGCCCACCGCGCCAACGACTGGCTCGCCGCCTCCACCGACGAGTGCAACGGCCTACACCTGTACGTCCCGCGCCAGTCCGCCGTGGAGGACTTTACCATGGCCCCCGAGGCGCTCGAGGCCGCGCATCAGCAGCCGCCCGCCTTTGTCGAGGTCGGCTGAGCACACATACACACAGATGCGTGAGTGAGTACAGGGAAATAGGGTTGTGGGGCAAAGGTTGCTTTTCCGCTCCCTTCCTTTTCTTTTCTTTACAACTGCTTGCCTATACGGCATATATATATCTAAAAGCATCGACCCCCATTCGCTGTCTCCCTTTTTCTTCTTGTTTCTTCACTTTGCGCGACCACATTCTGTTTTTGTGCATATCATTTCGCTTTCTGCTCCTCCCCTCTTGTTTTCTATTGCTTGCTGTGCGTATTTCTTCCTGTTTATTGTGTCTTCTCTTTCCCCCCCCCCCCCCATTCAACCAAAAGAGAAACGTAGACGGACACGCGAATTCACTCCCCCCCCCCCCCCCCCAATTCAACTACCAGTACTTGTGATCCGTGCTTTAGACGTTTCTTTTTTTTTTCCCTCTCTCTCTCCCTCTCCCCTCAATAGCTTCCACTTCCAGACGCAATGGTCAGAAGTGCTACCCGCTCTGTATAAAAAGTGAAGAACTCTACAGGAACGCGAAGCCTATCAATGTGCTTGTTGCTAAATCCCAAAACCACCTTCAACAGTATTCAGCAGTTTTTTTTTAATTATTTTCGTTGTTATTGTTGATACTTTTCTGCAATGCCCCTCCTGACCATATCTTGTCTATCCCTTGCCAAAGAAGAAAAGAAAAAGAGGAGGTTTTTGTCCATGCCCATCACTGGATGCAGCGCTCCTTGTGGTGGCGTATGTACGTCACATTTCCGACGATTCTACCCCCACCGTTTCTCTACTGACCAGACGCATAGTCACAGATCATTTTAAGTAATTTTCACTTGCAGATCCCACTTCTTTTTTTCTTGAAACAGAAACAAGACGTTTCGATAGAAAAATATCACAACCAAAACAAAACAAAACAACTACATATATATACAAGCCTTCCAGAGATATACTTTTGGCGCAAATACGAGAGAGGGTGAAAAAAACTAGAGGAAAAAACCATATCTATCAAACATTTTTACCAAGCATTGCATTGAGCGCAGCAAGGACGTACTACCCCTTGTCTTCGCTGCCTCTCCTTCCCCCCTCCCACTCTCCCACTCTCCCACACTCTCTCTCCTCTCCAGACGATGCCTCCCCGACGGAATAACCGCGCCGCCGCCGCTGCGTTGGTTACGGACCTGTGGGAGGTGACGAGCCAGACGCCGGCGCGGCGCGTGTCCCCCTCGCTGGCGCGCGACGCCGCGGACCTTGTCAAGTGGGGCTCCACGGAGGCGGAGGTGCTGCAGGGGCTGGTGGTGCTGGAGCGCCTCGCGTGCGGCGGCGGCGGCGGCGGCGGCGGGGACCCCGAGTTCCCCCACAGTCCCCACGCCTTCAGCGGCGTCGTGCCGTATCTGTGGGCGCTGGCGCTGGGGCGGCGAGGCGGCTCGGGAAGGGGAGGTGGTGGCGGGGCCTCCGCGGCCGTCGCCGGGGCCGCTGCCGGAGTGCTGGAGGAGCTGCTGCGGGGCCCGCGGGACGTTGCGTGCTTTACGCTGGAGACTGTTGCCGGCGGTACGGCCGACAGCGGCGCGGGCGCCGCGGCGGCGCTGCTGCGGAGCGAGGTGGTGGGGTGCCGCCGCCTGGGCGTCGCGCTGACCCGCGAGCTGGCGCTCTCGTCCCCTGCGCGGCCGCTGTCGTACGGCTCCTCCAACTTGCCGCTCTCACCCGCGAGGGGCTCCACGCTGCTGCCCGGGCGGGCGCTGCTGGCCGCGGGGGCGCTGGACGCGTTGGCCGCCGCCGCCGTCGACGACGCCACCTCGGCCTCTATCGGAAACATCGCCAGCGCCGCGCGGGCCGTGTGTGGCGCCGCGATGGAGGAGGAGGCGGCGGAGTGGTGTGCCACGGGCAGCGCCGCCGAGGTGGTGCCGCCGCCGCCTTCGTGGTTGGGCGCGGCGCTTCAGCTGATGGTGGCGCTGTGCTGCGGCCACCGCAAGTCTGCCTGCCGCGCCGCCGCCTACGACGCGCTCGCCGAGCTGCTCGACCCGCGCGCCGAGGAGGCGGCGGCGCCAGGGGAGGAGGGAGGAGAGGAGACGGCACGCCGCCGCAGCCGCCGTGGGGGCAGCGGACGCAGGCGGCCCTCGACGCCGGCGTGCATCGCGTGGCGGCGCGACATCTCTGCCAGAACGCCGCCGCTCCGGTGCTCCTAGCGGCGGTGCGGGCGCTCGACGCCATCGTGCGCGGGGCGACGATAGAGCAGCTGAGTACGCTCTTCGGCGACGACGACGACGAGTCGATTGTGTACCCCCTCATTCTCCTGGCCGGCCGCAACTACCCTGAGAACTGCGCCCACGTGACCCTCGTCTTCTTCCACGCGCGCTCCGCCGCGGCCGGCGGCGACGACGTCGACCTTGGCGATGACGAGGGCGAGGAGGAGGAGGAGGAGGGGGTGGTGCAGGGTGGCAGCGCCGCCACGCCGCCACCGCCGCCGCACACGCCCTCTACAGCCAAATCCTTTCCCGCGTCGTTGCCCTCTGCACGGACTCCTCCCGCGACGGCGAGGACCGGCGCGAGGCGGCGGAGCCGGGCGAGGCGGACCGCGAGTACGACCCCGACAGCCGCCGCCGCCACCGCCGCCTTGGCGCCGCCGCCGTCCTCCGGGAGCTGCTGGTGCAGGGCGGGCGGCGGGCGGAGCTGGGCGACGCGCCGGAGACCGTGGTGGGGCTCTTCGCCGCCGCCGCCGCCGCTGCCGTCGCCCCCGCGGACGAGGCGCCTGCGCGTGCCGACGATAAAGAGGACAGGGAGTACTTTTCTCTCCTCTCCGGCGCCGTCGCCGACCTGCTGCGTGCCCGAGGACCCTCCTGCCTGCCCCTAGACGTCCTCCGCCGCGTGGTAAAGGTGGCGTGCGGCGTGGCGAGTGCCGGCAGCGGCGCCGGAGACAGCGGCGACCATGTCGCGCACATCGACTACCGCCTCGCGGCCGTCGGCGTTGTGGAGGGTCTGGTGGACTCGTGCTGCCGCGGCAACAAGGGCGGACTCGCGGTGCAGGCGGCGCTGGACGGCGGGGTGCTGGAGCTGGCACGGACGCTTGTCCGGCTGCGACGGCGAAGCTGTGGCGGTAGCGTTGATGAGGACGGCGGCGGCGCGGCGGCGCACGGGGAGGAGTCGTGGCGGCGGCGGGTGCTGCGGCGTGTGCTGGGTGTCGTGCTGGGGCTCTTCGCCAACGCCACCACAGCGCAGCTCAAGGCACTCTACGAGTCTGGCGGAGTGACACTGCTGTGCCGGCTGTTCGGCGACCCCGCTGGGGGCTCCGCGAGCGACGTGTTTGCGTGCTACAGCGTGTCTGGACTCCTCGAGGAGCACGAGCCCGAGGGCGCCGAGGGCGAGGAGGAGACGGCGGAGGCCGCGCGCTGCCGCCTCTTTGTCAGCGACGGGGCGCCGCAACTCGTGGCGGCACTCGCACGCAGCGCCGACGGCGGCGACGACGCCCTGTGGGTCGGTGGCGCCTATCTGACGTCGCGGCTCACCCGCTGGAGCACGCATCGCTGCCGGCTGCTACGCGCGGGCGGGGTGCCCCGCGCGCTGGCTGCGTGCTGCCGCCACGCCGCGGCCGCCGTCACCGCGCCCGACGCCGACGCCGCCGCTGCTCTCAGCGCGATGCGCAGTGGAATCGGTACGACGAGGGCGCCCGCGGCCGCGTGTGCTTCGCGCTCCGGTGCGCCATGCACGCCCTCAGAGACTTTGCCTCCGAAGACCCGGCGACCACTGTGGAGGAGGGCCGCCTGCTACTGGCGACGGCGTTGCCGGTGCTGCTGACGCTTGCGGAGCCTCACTGCCGCCGCTGCCTCCACCCGAGTGGCGATGGGAGCGGCTGCGGCGGCGCCGCGCGGGTGGAGTGGCGCGAACTGCGGGAGCGCACGGCTCTCTTCGAGATTGCCCAGGACGTAGCACATTGCCTGCTGCAGCGGCGGCGGGCGGCGGAGCGGGCGGCACTGGCGGACGCCGCGGTGGAGCTGGGGTACGTGGACGCGCTACGGGACTTGCTTTCGGCCGCGCTAAGTGCCAACAACAGCGGCGAGGAAGACGTGGAGGAGGGCGAGGAGGGAGATCCCGCTGGGGCGGCGGTGCCCCCAGCGTTGCGCGTGTCGCCCACCACCGTGCTGAGTCTGGTGCCCAACTTGGTGTATAATCTGGCTCTCGGGAGCCCGGCGCACACGCGTCTTGTGCTACACGACTCCGAGGAGCTGATGCTGCTCGTGTTCGCAGCCGTCGGAAGCCGCTTTGCCTCTCACGCGTGGGACGGTACGACACCCTCCGACTGCTTTCATCTCGCCGCGACTTTTCACCACAACGCCGACGTCTATGGCATCCGCGAGGAGGAGGAGGGAGAGGGGCATCAGGCCAAAGGTAGCGGTGCGAGAGAAGCGCAACTGAGGAGAACCGAGGCGCACAGCTACTCCTTCGCACATGCCCTCGCTCCCGTGCTCTGCCGGGCGCTGCTACTGCCGCCGTCGCCGTCGTCGGCACTGCCGTCCTCGTCGCTCGCGCTGCCGCACGCTGCCACGGGCGCCGTCCAGGGTGGCGCCGCCGTCTTTGCCGGCTCTACCGCACTCGTCAACCCTGCGTGCCGCCTCGCGCTGCTGTCGGGGGGTGTTCTTACCGCTCTTGTCCGTTTCGCAGCTGCCGCTGCTGCCGCAGCCGCAGCCGCTGCCCCCGAGAGCAACTCTTCTTCTTCTACTTCTTCTTCCTCGTCCTCTTCCTTTTCCGACAACGGTGACGCGGCCAGTGCCGGCAAACTTCGTCATACAATGCGGAGCATGCAGCAGACCGCGCGGGGGGCGATGCGGGCCGTCTGTAACTTGGGCACCGACGACGGCGGACGCGCCAAGCGGCGCGTGTGGCCGGCGAGCGGTGTGCTGCGGGAAGGCGCGGGTGCGCGTGCGGGCGGCACTGCTGCCGCTGCTGGAGTTGGCACGGCGGGACGGCGCGGCGACGGAGAGCGAGACCGACGACGGAGGAGAGCGGAGACGGAGCTGGGGGCGGGGCAGCGGCAGCAGCAACAGCAAGAGTGGCGCGCGAACCCGCATCTGAGTGAAGAGGCCCTCACGTGTATTGGGTACTTGAGCGAGAGCGTGCCGGCCGAAGTGGCGGTGGTGGTCAGCGAACACGACGCTTCGTAGCCGACGCGGCCGCTGCTGCCTTGACGTGGAGTTCCATGGCGTCCCCTCTGTCTTCTCTCACCAACTTTTCTTTTGCGCTTCCGCTTCTTCTTCTTCTTCTTCTTCTTTTTATTTTTAAATTAAAAATTATATTGCTTTCATATCTTTTATGTGTCCTACTTCCCCCTGTTTTTTATTATTATTGCAGTAAGAAATGATCGTCTATTCAGACGCTTTCGCAGTGAAAGCCATATGCATTACTTGAAAACAACAACAACAACAAAGTGAGTTTATGATCGTTCTCTCCCCCCTCCCTTTTCTCTATCCGTGCGCGTGATATGTCAGTTGCTGTTCTGCAGCCATCATTCACCTTCGTTACTCTTAATTGCAAACGTAACTGTGAACAAGAGGCGCCACGTCCTCTGTTGACGTTTTGCTGTTTCGCCCCTCGTTTCCTCCACTAACAGTGTCCGCATCTCCTGATTTCACTTTCTTTCTTTCCCTCTCCCTCCTTCAACCCACATCCTCTACAGACATTCGGTAAAAAGAAAAGGCTCAACGTTGTTCACGCATATCCATCGCTCTCGGGAGCTCTCACAATCACCACATCTCCTCATCTCTTCCCCACACTCGGCTTTGTAGCAGGTCTCGTCTTTGCTCTACGTTTTTTTTTTTCACATTACTCCTTCAAACAGACCTGTTGGGGCAAAACAAAAATTAAAAATCTTCATCACACCCCGCCCAGATTTTTCCAACAACTTTCACGCAATCCCTCGTCTTCATCAGTTCTCTTATTCCTCATCACCGAGCGAGCACTAGAGCCTTCCTCTCCTCTTGTTTCGTGCTTTGCACCTTCCTCCCCCACTCCCTTCTTGTTTTCGTCGTCTCCTTGGACTTTCCTCTTGCATTAAAGTAGAGAGAAGAACACACCTGGACGCGAATTATTTGGCGCACCAACACAACATCTTCACAGAATTGCCTTCTATTTGTTTCTCTTTGTTTCTCTTTACTCTTCCTTTATTTTTATTTTTTACCCTTTCATCACAGATTCTCTCTCTCTCTCTCTCTCTCTCACTTATTATCCTTTTTACTTTTCAACCTTCATACTTTCTTCAGAGACTCATTGTGCTCCCCTTAATTGTGTTGACTTGATTCTCATTCTTTTTCCCCAGGCCTGTCCCCTGTGCCTGCGCCCCTGCGTCTCGCTCCTAGTAGACTACACCCAGACCACCGCCCCGAGTGCTTCCCTACCACTGAGCGTCGTCGGGCACTGCAACACCACTATGAGCGGTCAACACGGCAACAGAGACAGCAAGAGTAGCAGCCATGGCGTTGGACATGCGCACATGGACGACACGCACACACGCACTAGTGGAGAGAGCGAAAACGGACAAGGGAATGGAGGAGGACCATGGGGACGGCAAGACGTGCGTGGGGGCGGCGACACTCACAGCCACAACGGTACCAACGGGCGCCACCCCTCCGCGGTGACGGCAACGGAGCTCACCGCGGCGGACGCGACAATGACGAGTCACGACACTATCACGTCCACAGACACGGACTCTGCCGCCGCCGCCGCTCATGCCATGACTGAGCGATATCCGGTGCCGTACTGCTCCTCTTCTTCTCCCCCACCGCCGCCGCCACCGCACGGCGTTGTTGGCAACCCATCACTCTTCGCGTCTCGCTCTGCGGCGACGGTCATGGAACGTCGGGTGAGCGCGGGCGGCGGCAGTGGTGGGTACTTGTACGTCCCCCACCCTCAACTGCATCAGCGCCGCTTCCCTTCCTCTTCTTCTTCTTCTCCTTCGCACCTTCGCCAGGGTGTGGTGTACACCAGCGTGAGTTGGGTTTCCATGTATGTGGAGCAGCACGCCCCGCTGCCACCGCCTGGGTCGTCCGTGCCGCCTATTTCAGAGTACTGGACGCCGCCGATGATATTCACAGGCGACGACTATCAGCGCCATCACCCGCACCCGCGGCCTCCGCAGCAGCAGCAGCAGCAGCAGCAGCGGCGGCGAGGGGCGCACCCAGCAGAGCACCACCGCCACGGCCGGACGGCGGCTCCACAGACGCGGTATCATCGCGACGACCAACACCAGCGCCGGGGATGGACCACCCGCCATGACCTCAGACTGACCAGCGACGGCGGGGGCGGAGGCGGAGGCGGAGGGTAGGAGAGCACCAGGAGGAGGATGAGGAGGAGGAAGAGGAGTGGGTAGCGCGCGACTGGCGGAATGAAGCGCTAATTGAGCCGCCGTGGTGGGCGTACGAGGAGTGGGATGATGGCCAGCAGCAGGAGCATGTGTACTTTATTCCTCCAGAAGAGCGCAGGGCGCCGTACCAGCCAGCGGCGCATCTGTACGCCGACGCGGAGCCGGCGCCGTCGCTGCGGCCGCGCGCGACAGTGGGGCCTGCCCGCTTCCACCACGACCCGTACCAGTCCGTCGTGCTGCATCCCACCCCCGGCACTGGCAGCGGTGGCCGTCACGGCGGCAGCGGTCACCCGGTGGTTGGCCAGCACGGCCGCGACGGCCAAGACGCCGTAGCGTTGGAGTTGGGTGGCGGACGGCCCCTCGCGAGTCCTGTGGCGTTTGTGGTGCCTGGTGCGGACAGCCGGCTCCGCGTGGCCCCCGTGAACAGCGCGGCGAACACCCACTCGCGGGGTGGCGCGGACGCCCGCCGCTGGACTGTGGCGCCGCCTCGGCCCTGGGGCCTACAGAGACGCCTGAACCAGGGGCAGATGCGTCACGTTTCCCAGTCGCGGCAGCAGCAGCAGCAAGCTCCGCCACCGCGGCGCTCGTCACCACCACCACTACTGCCGCCGCCGCCGTCACAGCAACGCCAACGGAAACCATGCCAGCAGCGGCGGCTACAGGCGCAGCAGCAGCAGCAACAGCAGAGTGCGTATAGCGTCGGGCTGCAGCAGTGCCGCCAGAGGCCTGTTCCCGTGCTGGAGTACGCCAGCCGTGGGCGGCCAGTCGACTCGGACAGCGACGACGCTGCCGACGCCGCCCGTGACGCCGCCGCAGCCCCTGACAGCCCCCGTCGCGAGTACCGTCAGCTGGACGACGGGGAAGACATCACGTCTCGCGCGGAGGCGGTGCTGTCCGCGGAGGCGGCCGCCGTCCCGATGGAGGAGGATGAGGAGAACTTTTGCTGGTTTGTGCGGCGCCAGCTGGTGCAGCTGCGCCGGGTGCGGGACGAGGACCTGCTGCGCACGCTCGAGGAGATGCGCCACGGGCTCGTGGGCGCCGCATCCGCCGCCGCGACGACCCCCGCGACCACCACCACTGCCAGCGGCAGCAGCACAAGCACGAGCGGGAGAGACAATCGGAAGGGGAGCGCCAGCACCCACGCGAGCAGTGGTGGCGGCGCTGTCGGCGCTCGCGTTCGCCAACATGATGAATGACGATGAAGCTGATGATGATGCGAAGAAGGAGACCAGCCGAGTGGACGTGAGGGCGGTTGAGGCCCGCGTCATGTCCGAGATCCGGGCGGCGAGGAGGCGCGCCACGGCGCAACTGCGTGCCGCCAGCGACTCTAATAACAACAACGACAACAACAACAGCGATGAAGAAGACCCTCACACGAGTGAAGACCATCACAACGACAGCAACAACAACGGCAACGAGAATGAGAGCCACCAGGACCGTCGATCCCACGACCACCCGATGACGACGACGGCAACAGCACCGCCTCACACGCAGCCGCAACCGCCGCCCCAGGAGCAGCAGCAGCAGCAGCGGCGGCGGCAGCCGCTGTGCGAGGGCACCGTGTCGGCGATCCGTCTGCAGACGAGCGTGAAGCTGCGCATGCCGGGGGCCTACGCCAAGTACGTGCGGGGCGGCTTCAACGACAAGTGGGACCGCTTCCTCCGCGAGCGCGCGTGCGTCGCGTGCTTCCAGTACACCCCCGCCTACGCGGAGCGGCGCTGTCCAGAGCTGCAGGGGCACATCGCCACGAGCGAGCTGCGGTGCTTCCTGCTGCCCTTTGGCGGCCCGCGCCGCCCGGCGCGCTTTCCCCACTCCGACGCCACAGACGGGACGGCCGCCAGCAGCGAGTCGAGCGCCGTGGGAGGGGAGACGGAGGAGCCGGGCGGCCGCGGGGCGGGGGGACGGCGGGTCGCGGCTACCCCAGCGGTCGCTGTAGTAGGGCAGACGGCAGTGGACGCCGGCGCCTATGCCTACGGCGACGGCGACGACCCCCGCCGCCTGCGCGCTGACGACTGCCTGCTGGCCGTGTGCATGCACCACTGGCTGCTGCGCCCGCCGCGGCTGCTGCACTGGTTTCGCTGGGCGGCGCGCAGTCTGGTGGCGGCGGTGTGTGCGGAGCTGTGGGGCCTGCCGTCGCCGCTGCCGTCGCCCGGCGGCGCGCCCATGTCGCTGCGCGGCTACCGCCCGCTGGAGCTCGCGCCGTCGGTACTCGGCACCTTTCTCTTCACCATCAGCACCAGCACAGCGGCGGCGGCGACGGCAACGATGGCGCCACAACCGACGCGGCGGTGGCGCGCCACCCCCCAGTGTTGCCCGAGTCGCGTGAGTGGCGGCCGCGGGCGACGGCGCGGGTGTGCCAGCTGGGCCGCGAGCTCGCCGACGCGCTGGAGGTGAGCGACTCGATGCTGGCGACCGTCGGCCGCACGTCGCGCCGCAAGGTGCTCATGCAGCTGCTGCACTGGCTCGCCCACCACCCGCCGCCCTCCCTCCGCCGGCCGGCTGCGGGAGCTGCCGCAACGGATGCGGCTGTGACGGCGGCTGCGGCGGCGGCTGCGGGGGCTCCTCCGACAGCCCCTGACAGCGGCAGCAACGGCAGCGGCAGCAGCAGCAGCCAGGACAGCGGCAGTGGCGACGGCGAGGGCCACCAGGAGCAGCAGCGGGAGGTTGGCAGCGCTGCGGGGACCACGGGCGGCGGCGGCGTCAGTGCGTCGCGCGCCGGCTGCTCAAGCGACGACTCGGAGAAGTCCTTCCGCGCCACCGTCGCCGCGCTCCGCCACGACGTCCGCTGCACCTCGCCGGCGTCCACGCAGACCAGCGCCTCTGCCGGCAGCAGCGCCACCCGCGCGGCGACAGCGGTGGCGGCGACGGCAGCCAGCGGCGCGGGGGAGTCCATTCCGCTCACCAACAGCAGCAACCCCTCGTCCAACCCCGCCGACACCCCGTGCCGCAACCAGAGCAGCAACCGCGAGGCCTCTGAAAACGGTGTGAGCATCGCCCCACCAGAAACAACAGCGACAGCAACAGCGACAACAGCTCCCCCGGAGTCGACGCAGGCGCAAGCCTCCGGTGGCGCCGCCTCCGCCCTTTTCCCCACCACCGCTCAGATTCGACTGCGCACGAGCGCCATCGCGGCGGCGCCGCTGGCGACCCGCCGGGAGCGGGAGACGCTGGGCCTCGAGGAGCTGCGCTGCCTGTTTTCGTGGGTCGCGGTGGAGGACCCGTGCCCCGACACCGCCGCCGCCACCGCTGCCGCCACCGCTGCCGCTGCCGCCTCCTCCACCTCCTCCGGGGGCTGCGACGACGATGGCAATTGAATGTGGCCGCTGTCGTTCACTTCGTCTTTCCCTTCTGCTTTTCTCTGTGTAGCCGTGATTCTTCACTACATCGTATCATCTGTATATACGTTTGTATATATATGGATGAGGAAGAGAGAGGAGGGAGAGAGAGATACAATACGATTGTCCTTCTTCCTTTTCCCCTTTTTTGCCGCAATGCAATAAAAACCCTTTACTTTTTTTTTTTTATATATATTCGTTCCTCGCTTTTTTCTTTTTCTTCCCCACCTGCTCCCTTTTTTACGTTTCAATATTATTTTATTTTATTTTTCTAAATATTCCCTCCTCCCTCACTTCTCTTTTTTAAAGTTATTCTTCTTCACTGGGATACCGCATTGATAGGCCCTGCGTACACACACGCGCACGGTCATCTGGAAACGGATCTCATAGAATTACCACAACCACCACATAACAGAAAACCGACAACGATAACAACAACGAAAAAAAAATGAAAAATCTCTCTTTTCTCTGTCGTCAATTTCATTTTACTCTCCGTCTGCTTGAGTTAAAAAAAAAAAATAACAAAAAAGAACACATGTCACCACTACCTTGAATGGGTTTTCAAACAGCACTGAGCGACAACAAAAAGCTGAATATGGCAAAAACTGAATCACAAGCGTGGCACCGTTTTGACTCCACTTTGGGTTGGATGTGTCTGTTTTATGAGCGGTGCTGAGATGAGGCAAAAAACAACAACAAAAAAAAACCACAAACAAAGCGAAACTGAACCTCTTCCCTCCAATTTCCCACCAAAAAAAAGAAAACGGCGAAAAGTCGCACTCCGTGGGGCTCGAACCCACGACCACCCGGTTAAAAGCCGAGCGCTCTACCGACTGAGCTAGGAATGCTTTCGGAGAAACTGAGATTAACGCTTTGGGATAATACAGGGGTTTTGGGAGTGCTTGCGGCTGCTTATGAGGGGTGGGGGTGGGCGAGGGAGCCGCCCCGATGGCATCCGCCCCACCCCGAAACCCCCCCCACCCCAAAGCCAACCCTCCCTCCTACCCCAAGCACCAAGCATGCACAAGAGTGGTTCCCCAACACCCCCACCTCCACCCACGCAGCGCGAGGGCGCCAGCGGTTCAATCACTTCGGCCGCCCAGCGCTCCGCGTCCCCGCAGCCCGAGTGGGCCAACGTCGTCATCGAGAGGAAGTTTTTGGTGACGACTGACGAAGCGGCCTTCCGCAAGGCCATCGAGGACGACGAAGCCAAGTGGCAGGACAGCCTGTACAGGCCAGACGCTTTTGAAAAGCACTTTGAGCACGGGCTTGCACACACGAAGCCGCCCTACGCCTTCTGCGCCGAGCTGCTCGACAACATGGAAAATCCCTTTTACACAAACTGGCTAGACTCCTCCAGAAAAGAACAGCCGATATCTTCCTCTTCGCCGTCCTCTCATTGAAAAATGTATACATGAAATGCATCTTCTTAGAAAGCAGCAACCTATGTAGTGTTTTTTCTTTTGCTTGATTTTTGTGAACAATTCTTAGAAAAAGAAGTGTGCGCGCGCCTTCTGTGTCATGTTTTTCTTTTCCTCTTTTCCCTTGTGATCTTATTGTGCCACTGGACGTTTTAGTTGTGGCTCATTGAACTCAGTCTCTAGAATTCCTCTTCTCTTGCTTTTTTTCCTGTAGGAACTCTTCTTCACACACACACACGTACCCACATACACACTATTACCAGCCACAGTCCTCTCCGCAAAAAAAAAAATCTGTGAAAAAAAAAAACTTAACGCGCTATACAAATGTTTCGTCGCTCCGTCCTCTGCGCGGCCAAGCTGGCCACCTCCCGCGCGAGCCTTGCGCTCCCGCGCACTGCCATGGTTCCTCGGATGGGGGTCGTCGCCCTGGCGCAGCCGATGCGTTTCGCCTCTAACCCGGCGCTGGCCGAGGCGACCCTTCGCGAGCTGGAGGATGAGCGCTCTCGCAGCGGCAAGCCGGAGCGCCCCACTCCGCCGGCTGGCTGGGAGGTCGTGCACACCCCCGGGAAGAGCGTCTTCGACATGAAGAAGACCTACCAGGATGAGGACATCGTCGTCTCGTACTGCCCCTCCCCTGAGGGGGAGTCGGTCAACCACCACGAGCTGCTGGTGCTGATCACATCCAAGGGCCAGACTCTCCAGTTCGACCTCAGTGTCGAGGAGGGCGAGCTCGTGCTCGACAACATCTGCTTCTACCCCGATGCTAAGCTCGCCAAGGACGAGAGCGTCGAGGCGGACGCCAAGCGCAAGGAGCTGTACCCCGGCCCCAAGGTCGGCGAGCTTGACGACGGCCTCCTGGATACCTTCATCGGCTACCTCAACGAGCGCGGCATCAACGACGAGGTTGGTGAGTTTGTTACCCTCTACAGCTTCTGGTCGGAGCAGCAGGAGTACGAGAACTGGCTGCAGTCCATCAACAAGTTTGTTTCGTAAGCTTGTTTGCCAAGCCGCTCTCAGACATTTCCTGCGTTAATAATGCCACTGCTGAGACAAAAAGAAAGAAGTAAAACGTCGAACATCACAGAGAGTATTTTTTTTTTTCTGGGGTATGCGCATACAGATCATACATACACCCGCATAACGACCACTATCTCTGCGACATCTCCCTAATATTATTCTTCTTCACTATATTCTTAACATTGTGACTTATTGTTATTTTTTTGCAACGCATACGTTTTTCTTATTTTAAATGATCAAGTTTTGCTTCACATTCCTTTATTTTCTCGCTTTTTACACTTTTCTTGTGCTCTCTGCAAAACAGTTCTACTTGTTAACGTGCTCGCATGTTGTGATTGAGGTCAATTCTTTGAAACATAAGGCTTTCTTTTTTGACTTTTTTTTTCATTTTAACGTCGAGAGGAAAAAAAAGAGAATTTGGGAGCGAAGCCAGATGATCGGGAATAAAAGTTAATGTTTAATGCTCTAAAACAGTGTTCAGGATGGAGATAAATGGTATTAAACCTCTTCCGTACAATATTCTCAAGTGCGCAATCGCGCAGCTGGCTGTATGGGCCGTGGCTCGCTGTACACGTTGCACGGATGCTTTCCCATTCGCCTTTTCTTCTGTCATCAGCAAAATTCACAGAAACGGATGTGTAGGTGAATGGAAGCGGGGAGACACATGCCGATCTCACCTTCTTTTCTGTTTCTGAACTTGCTCCACGCACCTTACATCTGTGTTACTGTCCCTTTCGATTTTTTTTTATCATACTGTGTTTTTCTTTTACTTCTACGCTGTGCCGCAAAATCACCTCAATGATTGTCTTTTGATGTCACAACCGCTACTTGTTCATTATTCGCTACCAACTAGGATTTCATTTTTTCTTTTTGAAGGCATTGTTTGAAAGGAGATGTCCTCGTCCTTGCTTCTGTCACTTTTACTGCCTGTTCCTCTGATATGTCTATTGCTGACTGCCAAATTAAACCATATTTAATTTCCCCTTCTACCCTTAAACTTTCCCCCTTTTTTCTTTGCCATCACAACTTTCTTGAGTGCTTGGCGCAAAGTATAATCGTACACAACCAATTTAGGAAGATTGTGCTGCTGTCATCAGTGCTCTCTATACTCGTATTTACTTTTCTTGTTTTGTGCACTCGACGTTCCCCTCTCCTTTTTTCTTCCCAACTTTGCCTAGGAGGATCTGACGTCTGTCTCTTCTTTTTCTTTTTCTTTTCTCTTTCTTTCCTTTTTTCTTTTGCAGACCTCCCTCTCTCTTGTCTTTCATCCTTTCACACCACGGAAGGAAGTATTTATTTGAATAATCCAGAAGAAAACACGACAATACAACAAGAAAGAAAGTAGTAGCCGCAAAATCAGAAAAAAATCGAAGGAAAAACTCCACAAGGAAAACAAAACACATTTAACTCTCCATATAAAAACAGTAGAAAAAATAGAAGTAAAAAAAGGCACATCTGCAATCTATCTATTTCCGGATATCATACGTGTGTCGTTTCCATTCTTGTTTATCTTTTTCAATTCTTATTCGAATCCTCTTTGAGACGTTTTTGTCTTCTCCCCTGTTATCAGCAACTGATACGCTTACATCTACATATATCTTCGACGCTTACGTTCTCATTCACCGTCTATAAGTGTCAAGTAGTAAGTCTCGACAGGCAGACAATATCATGGACCTACTGGTGAGTGATTATGCGGGTTCGACATGCGTCCAGGTGTCGTTCCAGCCAACCACCACCACAGTGTCGTCGGACTCTTTCAACTTCACCTTTTTTGTTCCACGGACAACATTTCTCATTGCGCTCCTTCCGACCATCGTAGAAGGCGTTTCTCATGCAATTGATCCAGAAACCTATAAGCAGTGCTTTTTCCTGGCACGGCGGCCGTCACTTGGCCGGGATGGCGGCGGGGCACCCAGCCTTCCGGTTAGTTGGTTTTATCCCATTGGCGCAGTAAAGGACTTTGTGACGCAGCTCGCCTTTCTCCACACGAGCAAGGATAATGAGTCCCGAAGGGGCGATGTGGCACATCATCATCGCGTTCCCAGCAGCGATGAGTGCCGCACTGTACTTACCGGGTTGCCTCTTTGCTTGGACTTTGTTGTGAGCTCGGAGGCGCCGCTGTCAGATGATAACCTGCGCTGCCCCTTGTCAGCTTCCGCAGCTCACGCGTTTGTCATGTCGGAGACCCGAAATCACTTCAAATACATTTATAGCATGCTGTATGGACAGTATCGCAGTGTATTTTATGACATGGAGGAAAAGTACATTCAAGGAGCGTATCGATTGGCACTATTTGTTCCGGGGGTGGAGGGTGATGATACCGAAGAGAATCCTAACAGTAGTAGTGACACTAGCCGTCAGAAACAACCTCATGACTCACGTGGGAGTCGAGCCGCTGATGTACGCGCCATGTACAACGCTTTCTTGCGACAGCTGAGCCAGCGCTCTTCGTCCCGCCGCGCTTACGTTGTTCGCCTCGCGATGCCGGCGGTGTACCACAACGAAGATGATGGTACTGTTGCCTATTCTCATTATTTCCTTCACAGCGTTGCGGCGGAAACACCAAGTGATGCGGGTTACAGCTTCGAGAACGGACCTCTGACGTTGGGCACTTTATTAGTGGAGAGTCTTTCTCTCTCAGTTGTTCCGCTTCCTACGCGCTGGGCAAACGACAAAACGAAGCATTCTGCAGAAACGTTTCGAAGACGTCTTCAAGTCGCTTGCACCCTACTACCCAGAGTTTTCGTTGGACACCTCACCAGTCGGTGTGCTTTCCCCCTCCGAACAAGCAGTGTCGGAGGGGTCGATGCAGGAGTACATGACTAAACATCAAGCTGAAAGTGTTCAGAAGCTGATATCTGATTATGAAAGTGATCAGTCAGGGGTTTGTGGGATTTCGTATGCATCAAAGAACTCCGCAGAAGAAAAGCGGTTAAGCTTTGAAATCAATGGTACTCGGCCACTACTCATCACTCCGGTTCCATTCATAGAGCTGAATCTTTGCTCGTCGGATCGTGTTTTGTACATCACACTTCGGGTTGAATAGACTATATATATATACACATATCTCTGATACCTCGATGGTGTAGCAACTCTGCTTCTGTTTCTGTTTCTGTTTCTGTTTCTGTTTCTTTCGTTTCTGTTTCTGTTTTTTTTTTTTTTTTAAACCGATGATCGTTTGGTGCTACTCACCACACCCTCCTCTCCCTAACGCTTTTTCTCTATTTCCAGCGGTGAAATTGAGACTATATAAATATGCTCTCTGTATTTACTTTTTTTTTTTCGTTGTCTTCTGCTCGACGCTACTCCAACCCTCTTTTCTTTCCCCTTTTTCTTTTTTTCACCCCCCCCCCTCTTCTTGTCGTTCTACTGCGTATATATTTTTTTTTTCTAGGTTTACATCTTTGCCTTGCTAGCGTTTTGCTTTATTCTTGCGATCTGTACTTTTTTATTTTTATATCTTGCTTCCTCTTTTTGCGCTATTGCATGTTTTTTTTTTTTCCCCTCTCCCGTTTCGTCTACGTCACGGCTTTTTTTTTTCGTGTTGTGCCAGCTCTATCTGTCCCCTTCTGGTGATGTGCTTTTCAATTACCTCTGCGTATCCAATATTGTCTACCTCTCTCCTTGATTCAGTGATTTTAGTGGACATCTGGTCCCTATGATCATTCTCTCAGCTTACTCTTGTACGAGTTTGCAGATGCAATCATTCCTCAGCGCAAGCGTGTGAAGAACGACGCGTATTTATTTGTGTGAGTGAATAAGTCGATTGGGAATCTATTGTCTTGAACTTTCACATTTCTGTCTCCCACACCGCGCACGTCATTCCTCCCTCCTCCCCTCAAAAAAAAAAAAAAAAAATAACATCAAGAACATCAAGAACAGAACGACATACTGACACTGATACGTCAGCTATACAATTGTATTTGCCTTCCCCACTCGCCTTTTTATTCTTTGCAGTACATACGTTCATCTATATATCGTTATATTTGAAAAAAAAAAAAAATAATCAGTCACCGCATACCGCAGCCAGGGAAATAAAATATTCAACAAGTTGAGTGTTGACATATGAACTATAATCATGGTGACAGACAATACACGCGTGTGGATTCACGTGAAGACAAACTTATTCTCGCGCTGGTAACACAACGAGACAATCCTGCCGAACTGTTGAGCAGTCTCAGACAATATAGACAGTTGCCAACGCTCGCGAACAATGGTGACCCAACGGCGTCTACGGAGAGCACAGATTATTTTATGGACAGTGTCAACTCCAGTGGTGCAGAGGGTGCCCCCCTGGCGGCTGCCGTGAGGGTCCCAAGCGGTTGCGCTTTGCACTTGCTGCTGACACACGTTGCTTATCGACCTCTGACAGCGGTTACTTCAGCTGAGGACGCCGCGGCGGCACAGAGATATGATGCTATTGCGCTTGAGGTGAGCAACTTGCTGTACACCTGCATCGTGGAACAAGGATTCTCTGATGTGGTTGAGGATGAACTGCTCCGCAAACCTCTTGCCACCCGCGTGATGAAAAGGATGACAGTGGAAAAGGGAAGTACCACCGACTTTGTGACGCAAATTTGGTCTCTACTATCTGCGACTGCAAAGGAGGAGGAGCGTGCATACACCAACGACTTTAGTGACATCGAAGCACCTCTTGGTGGAGGTGATAGTGATGCCGGCCAATCACAGCAACAGTGCACACGACCACGAGTGAGAGTGCTGCAACATCGTCTTCACTCACTGCTGCGCCTCCGTCGGCGGCAACTGATAACAGCAGTGCTGACGCGCTTGGTTTCTGTCAAGGAGTGGCAACGCGCCTCTGTTACGTCTGCCTGCGCCAGTGCACAGATCGTTACGACCCTGTACTCGCACCTCCCCGCGCTTCGCCCGTGTTTTTTCCGAAGCTTCGTCACGGACGGTGCCCCGTGCGCACCACTACTCGTCTACGCCCCACTGGAGAACATTTTCCACATTCTTTTCACGAGACCGGCAGAGCAGCACCGCGGCAACTACCAGGAGGACGAACACGCAGTGGCCGGAATGGACGCTGCGGAAGTGGCGGCTCAGAAGCGGTTAGCGGCGTGGTCGTGCTTGCTGTGCCTGTGCGAGTTCGGCAGCAACTGCAGCTCTAGCGGCGCTCTGAACGGAGGAATTACTTCCAGCGAGGATGACAGCGCTGCCGACGGTGAAGAGGACGAGAGTAGCAGTGACGAGTCGTCGGACGCCGAGGGCGATTCTGCAGCTCATGGTGAGGCTGTGCCGCACACGTACGATTACCCGCCTCGGCACCTCTTACACCACTTAGCGCCGACGTATGTTTCTGTAGCCGACTACGTGCTCCGGCACTGGCGTCGCGTCGCGGAGAACGTCATTCTGCCAGCGTTGGCTCCACTGTACGACGTGGAGACCACTTCGGCAAACCGTCATTCAGGCCATGAAGCGGCAGAGGCGACGATGGAGGGCGCCATCGCCGTGATGGACACCGCCGCCGCGTGGCGCCGCGTGTTCCTCCACCTGGTCTTTTCGTTTCTTCACACTCTTGTGTGCTGCTGTCCTACTACTGATGCTGCTGTTGCCAGCGTCAGCGTCAGTGGTGATGCTGGAGCGAGAGTGCAGGCCATGTATGGGGCGAGGTGCGCGTGCCTCAGCAGCCCTGCCATTGTCTGCGCCATCTTCCAGGCGCTGCGACGCTGGCCTCCGGGCGCGACAGAGACGTCGTCGGCGGCAAAAATAGCAACGGCGACAGCGAAAGGAGAAGAGACGACCGACGGGGCGGGCGCCAGTGAAACGCCGGAGGAAGAGGAGGGCGAAGCCGCTGCGGTGCAGACTGGCGGCGCAGATCCGTCGGAGGGGCTGAGGGTGTCGGCCTCTGCCGCCGGCGTTGACGACGAGACAGACGGCGGTGCTGCCGACATGGAAGCTGCTGCTGCCGCCACCGCCGCCCGCGGCTGCATTAGCGCGCCACCACTGCCGACAGGGGCATCACCGCTACCGCGGCGGCGGCAAGACGCCCTTCTCGTCGCGCGCGCACGAGAGATGGCGGTGGAGGCTGTTCTGCACGCCACCACCAGCGGCAGCAGCGGGAACGCGGCGCACCGCCGGCACTCCAACCATCAACACACGCATACACACCGCCAGCGCCGGACGTCGTCGCCGCAGCGCGGGTGCCCCGCCACCACTTTCGCCGCACTCCACCGACCTGCCACCTGCAGTGCTGCCGCCTCCCCGCACTCCGCCGTAAAGGCACTGATCACCCTCAACAGGGCGCCGCTCCTCTCACTGGTGTCGAGTGAATTGATGCGGCTCGACCGCGACGGGGAGCGGGCGCGGGTGGAGGACTCACAGCAGCGGGACCGTCTTCAGTATCTCCAGCACCTTCTCTCCACTTCCGTCTGATGTGGGGCTATGTGTGCCTTTCCCCCCTCCTGTTTCTTCCGCTTTTTGACTGCGTGCAACCGTTTCCCTCTGACGTTTATCGAAGATGAATGGTTGATAGAGGTCATGGATTTGAATTTAAAAAAGAAAAGGAGTAATACGAAAATTAAGTTCCTCCTTTCTTTGGCCAGCATGCGCTGCAGGCCTAACCCCTCTTCTTCTTCTTCTTTTTATTATTATTATTAACAACACTGTCTCTCTTTGTACCCTTCGCTGCCTCTCTCCCCTTCCCACTCCCATTCCACAGCACATCAACCAAAGCGATCAGCAGGACGAAGAAGCACCACACAGGATAGAACCCCTCCCCCCTCCCCCCTCCCCTCCCCCTTCTCCTCCTCTTCTTTGCCCCAATCGCTTCCCTCGCGCCGATGTCCAGCTCCACCGCCGAGGTGCAGTGCCCGCAGTTTCGCGTCGAGCAGCTGCGGCTGTCCAGCGGCACCCCTCTCGGCGCGGGAGCCATCTCGCAGGTCGTCGCCTCCACCCTCGACTCCCCCTCTTACCCGGGGCTGCCGATCGCCGTCAAGATTCTCTCGAAGCTGCAGCTGCTGCAGCAGAACAAGGTGCAGTGCGCGTTTGACGAGAAGGCCGCGCTGGTCGCCCTCGCGCCGCACCCCTTCATCGCGCGCATCTACGGCACCGCGCAGTCCGAGGACGAGCTCTACTTTGTCATGGAGCACCTCCCGCACGGCGACCTGCTGCAGCACACCCGCCGCGCCGCCCACCGCCGCCTGCTCGAGTATAATGGGCGCGCGGTGCCGCCGCCACCGCCGCCGCCACCGCCACCGGGCAAGCCGCACGCTACCCCCAACGCGGACGACGCGGAGGAGTTGGACTTTGACCACGTGGACATGAACGCCTCTTCGTCCTCCTCGTCTTGTTCCCCCGCCGCTGACGGTGACGCTGTCGGGAAGCAAGAAAGTGCCCCAAACAAGGCGGCGGAAGCCTTCGACGAGGAGGAGGACGACCTGGAGGCCCATTTGGCGCGTATGGCGCAACGCGAGGCGGAGCGCTTGGCGGCCGCTACAGGCACTGCTGGTGGTGCTGGGCCGGAGGGCGGTGCGCTGCCGCCGCTGCGCGCGATACCCCCCGAGAGCCCCGCGCTGCGGTGCCTCGACTATTCCGACATTCAGCTCATCACGGCGCAGCTGGTGCTGGCGCTCGCGCGGGTAGCGGCGCGCGGCTTTGTGCTGCGCGACCTCAAGCCCGAGAACGCCGCCTTCGACGACCACTACCGCCTCTGCCTCATCGACTTTGATACCGTCGACGTCGCCGGCGCGGCGCACCCGCCCGTCACCAACCACGGCGTCGCGCTCCCGGACGAGCGCAAGCGGCGGGACGCGGCGGCGTCAACAACAGCAACAGCAACAGCAGCTGCCGGCGACGACGACAACAAGGGGGAGAGCGGCGGCCGGCCCGCGAGCGCCCCCGCGCGCCGCCGTCTCACCGTGTCCGACATCCAGCAGATGCGCCGCAAGACGTCGAGCTTCTGCGGGACGGCGCAGTACGTGTCCCCAGAGATGGTGGGCGAGTGCGTGTGGAGCTTCAGCAGCGATCTGTGGGCCCTCGGCACCGTCGTCTACGAGATGCTCTACGGCACCCACATGTTCGGCGGCAACACCGCCTTCGAGGTGCTGCGCAAGGTCGTCCGCGGCGCCGACGTGGCCGCGGCCGGCGTCGCGTTTCCGTACGTGAAGCTGACGACGCCGACAGCGGAGCGGCGCGCAGCTGGTGCCGACGCCGACCCGGAAAACACGGAAGGGGTGTCACCGCCGCCGCCTCCACCCGGAATGGAGGACCCGTTTGCGCGCGTCAAGGACTTTATTCTCTCGCTCGTGTGCGTCGACCCCGTCACCCGTTTGGGCGTCCGCCGGGCGCGGAGTGGCACGGCAAACGGCGCAAACGCCAAGGGCGGAGCAAACACTGAGGACGCCGTGGGCTTTGACCTGGAGGCGCTGCAGGCGCACCCCCTCTTCTACGGCTTCGACTGGAGCGTGCTGCAGCGCCACGTCGACGGCTTCCGCGCCCGCCCCTTCTTCACCTCCCCCAGCGGCGCGAACGGCGGCAGTGCTACTAGTGCTAGTGCTAGTGCTGCTGCTGCTGCCGACTCGCGGGCGGCGCAGGTGGCGGAGTTCGAGGCCGCCTCCGCCGCGCTGCCGTCGCTGAGGCCCCTCTACCAGCTCGTCCCCTTCAACAGCAAGCGCTACGCCGACTACGTGTACCGCGCGACGGCGGATGTGAATCCGTTTGAGCAGCTTCTGATGACGGCGGCCGCGGGAGGGACGGCGGGGGCGTCGGGGGCGGCGGATGACGACGCAACAGCAGCAACGAAAACAACAACGACAACAGCAACAGCAGAAGCGAAGAGGAGCAACGCCAACACGGGGGGTGGCGCCGACGACAAGGATGAGGGCAACGGCGCGAATGGCGGTGAGAGCGACTCGGAGGGTAGCGTCGAGATTGTCGACGATGTGGGGATGCACTACACCGGAAACCACGCCCCAGAGGAGTTTCAGTCGTGACGGCCGTTGTGAGTGATATTAGTTGTGGTGATTAAGATCACTGATGATGATTACAATGATTATGATTATTCGGAACTGGAAGAAATGCTATATGGCGCATGATGTTGCAAAATGGATACTAGTTTGCCACCTCATCCACTCTCTCCAATTCATAGATACATTAAGAAGCAAAATTAAAAAAAAGAAATTTGAAAAACAAACAAACTGGTAAAATCACTCAAAAGACGGATCACTGAGCCGCTGTCAAACATACACACACACACACACACACAACATGAGAAGCAATGCTTCCCTGTATTGGATGAACCATTTCCTTTTCCACTTACTCCCTCCCCCCACCCTTGCTCCTCTTCCAGTGAAAAAAAAAAACACTTCCGAAAGAAAACACTCACGGTATCCTGAACGCCTATTATTACGTTTCTTTTTTCATTATCATTCTTTTTTTTGTTTTGCATCAGATTATTTTTGTTCTTCTCTATTCGTATTCGTTTGGCTATCTCCTTGGCTAGTACACAACCAAACTGTCGCCTCCGCCCAAAAAAGAAGTACCTTACCGTTGTATTGACGAAACTCCACAGATGATCGAGATCAACAGTCTTGGGCAGCTGCTGTCGCTGGTGAACAGCAAGACGCAGGTGACGGTGGTGGACTTTTACGCGGACTGGTGCGGCCCGTGCCAGCAGATCAAACCAGAGTACGAGCGGCTCTCGCACTACTACGACGCCTCCACCGTCAACTTCTGCAAGTGCAACGTCGACCGCAACCGCGACTGCGCGGGGCACTTCAACATCTCCGCGATGCCCACTTTTGTCGTGTGCCACGGCGGCCAGGTGCTGCAGACCGTTCGCGGCGGCGACCTCGGCACGGTGCAGCGGCAGATCGACATGGGCGTCGCGCTGGCCCGCCAGCACCAGGCACGCGCCTCGGCCGCCGGCGCGGCAGCGGCGCCGCGGCCCGGCAAGGGGCGGTGTCGGCGCAGGGCAACCGCGCGGAGGCGACGCCGCTGGCCAAGGCGATGCACCGCGTCGCGCAGCACGCGCCGGCGCTGGGCGGCACCAACACCACCACCGCGGCCACCCAGCCCCCGGCGCTGCAGGAGGCGTGTGCGGAGGCGGTGCGGGTGCTGCGCGAGGACGCTGCCGCCGCCCGCCCCTTCGGCGTCGCGCTGATGCCGTACCTCGCCTCCGAGGCCTTCTCCCCCGCCGCCGCGGAGGCGCTCCTGACGTACCTGAGCGTGCGAGGCGTCTCTGCCGGCGGCAGCGGCGGCGCCTCGCCCTCTTCTTCCTCTTCCTCCCCCTCGTCGGCAGCGGCGGCGGCGGCTGCAGGCGCCGCGGGGCCGCACGACGCGGCGCTGCTGGTCAATCAGGTGCTGCGCGTGGTGGTGGAGGCGGCCTCCTCGGCCGTCTGGACGCAGGTGGCGCTGCTGCGGCTGCTGGCGCAGTCGGTGCAGGCGCTGCTGCAGGTGCCGTCCGCGCAGCCGCTCGTCGCCGCCAGCCCCTTCTTCGACCACCCGTTTTTGCGCACCGGCCTTGAGCTGGAGCGGCGCACGGTGCTGGGCGCGCTGCTGGGCGTGGGGCCGCTCGCCAAGTCGGGCGGCGCGGCGTCGGCGGCGGCCATGTCGCTCATGGCGTACCCGAACGCGGCCGAGATCCTGGACATGCAGGAGCTGGTGAAGCTGTTCCCCTACGCCGACAAGACGGGCCGGCAGCAGCGCGTGTACGAGGTGCAGAAGCTGTCGGAGCAGCTCGCGCAGATCAACAGCCGCCTCGTGCACGCCTTCCTCGCCTGCAAGGTCACCCGCGACGCGGCGCTGCAGTTCCTCGGCAAGGCCCTCACCCTCAACGCCGGCTACGAGAAGACGATGCACCACAACCTGCCCCTCTCCTCGCGCTACTTCATGTCGCAGCTGCAGGCCGCGCTGCTCAGCGCCGCCCTCCCCGTCGTCACGCGCAACTTTGTGCCCAGCAGCGTCCCGGCGTGCTACGTCACCGACACCCTCGTGTCGCAGGGCGGCCGCGCCGTGACCACTTTCGGCAAGAACCGCGAGGAGGTGGAGCGCGTCGCGCACTTTGGCGACGAGCGCGCGCTGCCGACGCCGCCGGCCGCCGTCGCCGGCGCCGACGGGGGCGGCTACAAGGCCAGCACCCACCTCTTCTTCCTCGCCGCGCGCGCGGTGACGCTGGTGGCGTGCGTGATGCTGGACGAGCACAAGCGCGCGCAGCAGAACGCGACGCACCCGCAGAGCGACGCGCGGCAGCGGGAGGCCTACACCGCCATCGCGGCCGTCATCGAGGGCCTCATCGGCTCCCACGCGCTGGGCCAGGCGCGCCTGCAGTTCATCAACGGGCTCTCGCAGTGGCTGCTGCACGTCATGGGCGCCGACCCGGCCACCGGTGCGCTGCCCGCCGCCCCGCCCGAGGCGTGGTGCTGCCTGCCGCAGCAGCTCGTCGACGCCTCGATCCGCGCGACGGTGCTGGCGAAGCCGGACCCGCTCTGCCTCGACGGTACCGTCGGCCTGCTGCTCGTGCTCATGGGCAACACCCTCTACTTCCCCAAGCCCCACACCCACGCGCTGTTCCCGACGTTCCTGCTGCTGCTGCTCGAGGACCCCGACTGCCGGCGGCGGCTGGAGGAGCACCGGTGGTTCGCGCCGCACGTGGTGCGCGGGTGCATCAACTGCTACATCGCCGTGGAGAAGTGCCCGTACGACAAGGTGCAGGTGCGCTACAACCTCTCGCACTGCATCCACAACTTCCTCAAGTACCCCTCCCTGTGCGAGCCCGTCGCCGAGGAATTCCGGCAGGAGGGCACCATCTCGAGCGCTTCTCGCACATGGCCGTCGCCGACGTCAACGAGGCCGTCGACCAGATGATTGAGCGGCTGCGCAAGATGAACTCGCTCGTCGCCGCCGGCGCGGACTTGTCCGAGAACGCCGTCGCCGCCCGGAATAGCAACAACAACAACAACAATCATAATGGTAGTAGTAGCGGTGGCAATGCGGCCGCCGGCCCCTCCCGCGGCCGCAACAACGGCGGTGGTGAGAACGAGAACGAGGAGGCCGAGGACGAGGAGGGGGAGGAGGAGGCTGACGACGGCAACATGACGTACCACCAAATGGGTCTCGCCCTCCGCAGCGACATTCTGCTCTTCAAGTCGTACATGGACATGTTCATCGAGCTCTCCATCCGCTTCCCGCAGGGGGTGTCGCAGAATATGGTGGCGGCGCAGATCAGCGAGATGCTGGCGCGCAGCCTCGTCGCCTTCGCGGGGCCGCAGATGCGCACCCTCAAGATCGAGAACGCCGACCGCTACGGCTTCAAGCCGCGCGACATCCTCTCGCGCCTCGTCGACTGCCTCACGCACTTCCGGGGCAGCACGGGCTTTGTCCACTTTTTGTGCCACGGCAGCGTGCCCCTGCCGGACATCCTGCGCGCCATGGGCATCGTCCTGCAGCGCCGCCTCGTGTCGGAGACGCTGCTGTGGAAGCTGGGCGAGATGCGCACGGCGGTGGAGGCGCAGTCGGCGCGCGCGCGGGACGAGGAGGCCATGTGGGACGAGGCGCCCGACTACGCCCTCGACATGCTCCTCTCCACGCCGCTGCTGCACCCCGTCGCGCTCCCCGCCGACGTCAAGGACCTCGACGACCTCGTGTACGTGAACCGCGACACGATCCACCACCTGCTGCTCTCCGAGAACAAGCACCCGTACACGAAGGAGTACCTGGACGAGGCCATGGTCGAGGCCTTCAACGCCCGCCCGGACGTCGCCGCCCACCGGCAGAAGCTGCAGGAGAAGATCAACGCCTGGGCCGCCGGGATGCGGGCCAACCGCGCCACCAAGTGAGCGCGCGTGTGTGCGCGGTTGTGTTTGCGCGGACACACGTTCTCTTTCGGGAATTTCTATCTTTTCCCCCTTTTCTTTTTAATACTACTCCTCTTCCAGTTCTTATTATTATTTATAAATTTCGCTCCTGGCATTTGTGAGAATTCTTCTCCCCCCCCTACTTTTCAGAGTTTCAGAGAGGCGGCTGGGCTATATTGCCGTCGCTTTGGTTCCCCTGACCATTTTGGTATCTCGGTGAGTGATGCTTTGCTTCACTCTTATTATTATTATTATTATCATTATTCCTTCCCAGAGTACTACTCTTACTTTGAAATTTCATTGCACTCACTAAGAGGAAAATAAAATCTGTAGGCGTTGCAAATGCTGGAATAGAACGTCTTTGCTTTTGGTTTATGCGTTTTTTTTTGTTCTTGTACTCCCTTGTGCTCTTGTGGCAGTTCGATATCTAGATGAGGTGTTGCATATTTATACTGTGTCTTCGATTTCAGTTTTTTTTCTTTTATATGTGTGTGTAACCACATGTTGTGGCTACATTTGTACTGGTGCGACCAACTTCCTTCTTTTCCATATTGATTCGTACACGTATACATACACATATACGTTGAAATACACGGAGAAACAAATAAAAGGAAATCAACAGAAGCAAGCAACCACCATTCACCGCCACAAGGAAAGACCAAGAATCTCTTTTATCTCTGTCCTTATATATATCATAGCACCTCAAACAGTGTTGACTTGTTTTTATTTATTCATCTTTATCCCACGCATTTCTTTCATGTGGCACAGAAGGGTGCGATCCTCCGTCGGTCCCCGCAGCTGCGGCGGCGGTGGCGGGTTGTTTCTCGCCTCTCGCGTTGCCATCCGTTCACCCAGCTGCCTGCATCTGTGCGCTAGTAACGCGTCCATTAGTTACCGTTGCACCCCCTGCCGCCGTTTCAGCTCCTCTGCCACCGCCATGGCATCATCATCAGCAGCAGCAGCAGCAGCAGCGGCAGCGACGACGACCAAGACGTTTGACGCCACCGCGCCATCCGCCGCCGCCGCCGTCATCGTCGTCGGCGGCCCCCAGCACGGTCTTCCGCTTCTACGACACCTTCCTCGAGTCCGCCGAGGACCCCAGCGGGGAGATGCTGCTGGAGGCGCACGCGAAGCACGGCGTGTGGCTCAACGTGCCCCCGCAGGCGGCGCCGTCCGCCCTCGCCATCCCGCCGCCGGCCGAGCCCGGGGGCTTCGCGCCGGACCCGCCGCTGGAGACCGCCATCCCCCCGCTGCGCCTCTCCGCTAAGCAGCGGGCGCGGCTGGCGAGCCTGCAGATGGCCTACGAGCCGCGGCACGACCCGCCGCCGCTGCACACCACCGGCACCCGCGCGCTCAGCATCTCCTTCCGCGACCACTCGTATCAGCAGTCGCCACAGGAACAGCAACAGCAACAGCAACAACAACCAACAAGGGCAGACGCAAAGTGCCGCTTCTGATCAGGCCGGCCGTAGCGTTTCTCCCGGCCGCCGCCGCCACCCACCCAACGCCGACGCCCTGTTTCACTGCACCGAGTGCGGCAAGGGCTACCGACAGCGCGCCGCCGCCGTGGCACACGCGCAGGCGCGGCACCCTTCGGTGTCTGCGGAGAGGGCTGTTGCGCGGCGGGACCTGGCCCAGGGGAGGTCATGGACGACACCACTGCCGCTGCCGCCGCCGCCGCGCGAGACTTTGTTCTTCCAGCTGCTCCTACTAATACTACTACTTCGACTCGCAGCAGCAGCAGCAGCAGCGGTGGTGGTGATGATCAAACGAAGTCACCGTCGCTAACAACTACCGCCACCACGTCTCGTCGTCAGAAAAAGAAGCGGCGGCGCGCGCGGGGGCGGGAGAGACCACGGCCACGCCCTACGACACGGCGGTGCTGCGTCTGCCGGAGGAGGACGAGGTGACGCGTCTGCTGCTGGAGGTGTGGGACACGGTGGCCATGCGCCGCGACGACATCGCCAAGCCGGCGCACATCAAGCCCGACAAGGACTTTAAACCCACGCTTGCCGGCGCCGCCGACGCCGACGCGGATGACGCCGCTGCCGGCGCTGATGACGGTGACGCCAAGAGGAGCCCCGCGCGGCAGAGTCCGCACAAGGTGGCGTTTGACAGCCGGGGCGGAGAGCTGTTCATTCCGGCCGCGTTCGCGGTGGAGGGGAAGGCGGACCGCCGCGACGAGCAGGCGGCCAGCGCGAAGCCCCTTGTGCGCGCCACGCCCGCCGACGCCACGCCGGGTGTCAAGCGCACCGGCACCACCCGCACCTTCAGGCAAGCCGCTGTCACCGGCCGGTGAGGCCGCCGCCGCCACTGACGGCCGCGCCGCCGCGCTGCGTGCGATGAGCGTTCGCGAGCGCAGCCGACGCTACCCGAACCCGTTCGGGGAGTCGGCCAACTCGGTGGCGGCGGAGCTGGAGATGGAGCCGATCAACCCTTTCCTGGACCTGGAGGGGGCCGCGGGCACCACCGCCGCGACCAGCAAGATGAAGAAGAAGGAAAGCAAAGATTCCCAGGAGATGCAGGAGAAAGAAAAAGAGTGGCTGGCGAGGCCGTTTGAGTGCCCTCTCTGCGCCGCCCCCGCGCCTCGCTTCCGTCTCCTGTCGGGGCTGCGCCGCCACATCTCCTCTGCGCACGCGACTGACAGTGCCAACACCAACAGCAGCAGCAGTGCAGCCGACATGGATGCGCTGCTGACGCCGGAGCAGCTGCAGGAGCTGTACGCCACCGAGCGTAACCCGCAGCTCGCCGTCCGCAGGCAGTTGGAGAGAGCGGCCCGTCAGCAGCGGGGCGGCGGCGGCGGCGCCTCGTCGTCCATCACTGCCGATTCTGGGGCTCATCGCGATGGCAACAGCAACAGTAGTAGTGGCGGAAGTGACAATAGCAACTCTTCGGCAGGTGCAGCCGCTGGTGGTGGTGGCGGCGACGACAAGGATAACAACAACAACAAACAACAATAATAGGAATGACCACACTGCCACACTGGAGAAGGCCCGAGAGGAGGCGGAGGGGGAGGCGGCGGTGATGCGCGCCGTGCCCGCGGAGCAGCTGCGCGTGCACGTGCGGAGCGTCAGCAACATCGTCGTCTCCGGGGCCGTCGTCGACGTGCAGCGCGGCTTCAGTGGCGCAGACGAGGTGCTGCAGTGCGTCGTGCGCGTCCGCGGCGGGGGCCGGGCGCGGGACGGCAGCGAGCGACCCGCCGACGAGGAGGCGGAGGACGAGCTGCTTGTCGTTCGCTGCACCGGAAGTTTGCTCCCCGCGAACCTCCTGGCGCAGCAGCTGCGCGTCGGCTCCCAGGTGCTCGCGAGTGGCCTTCTGCGACTCAACTACCAGCGCGACGAGCATCAGCCGCGCCAAGAGGGCGCGAGGGGGAGGGGCCTGCGGAGGTTACGGGCCACTACTATCCTATTGTGCAGGTGGTTCCTCCGTTGGGCTTCATTCGCGTCCTCTCGTAAAGGTTGCGGCTCATCCCTCCAACAGCAGCCTGTGTGGGGCCCATGCCGTCCGCGAGCCTCCCCTCCCCCCTTTCCATTTCCAATCTCCCCATTTATCATCATCACAGACCATCTTCACTTGGTGAATTATGTTTTTAAAGCTTAAAAAAAACAAAAAAAAAACAACAACAACAATCATGATAATAATATGTGTTGTAAATGCACACATACATCCACACCCATACCCACACCCACACCCACACCCACACCCACACACCAATTCAATGAGAATAACTCTGGTGCTACTTTTTGGTTCACACTTTCCGCTACCGTTATACTCCCCTCTGTGTTTCGCGCAATGCCTATTACTATTATTTTTCTTTTTCATGCACTACACAGTCTTACACGTTGTCACTCTTCTTCGTACCCTTTCCGTCCCCCCCCCCTCAACAAAAAAAGGAAGCAGTGCAGCACAGGAAAAAAAAAAAAACAACAACACCTACTTTTGTATCCCCCCTCCTCCTCCACACGTCACACAGTAATATCCAGCAATGCTGCGCGCGACGCTGACGGCGCTGGGCCGTTGGAACTCCCGCGACTTTCTCAAAGGCCGCGGGAAGAAGGCGGGCTCGGTGCACGTACGGCACACGCACGGCAGCAAAGGGCGCTACCCGCGCCTCTCCAGCCGCTTCGGCATCCGCGACGGGCGGCGGCACGCGATGAACCGGATGAAGGGCGGCCTGGGCATCAAGCTGGGCGGCGGCCTCTTTGGCGCCCGCATCCCCCGGCAACAGCGGCTCTCGACCATGACGGCGGCCGACTACGACCTCGAGGTGTATGGGCACCCGAACATCACGAACCCGTACCGCGAGCAGCTGGAGCGCCACCCGACGCTGCGCCGCGTCATGGACAACGCGTGCGTCGGCCTCGACGTCGTCCTGCTGCTGCCCCGCGCGGCGCGCTATCATAGGCGGCGGCGGCACCGTCGCCATACGGCTGCTCACGGTACGGCAAGTCGGACAACAGCTGACAAGAGCACCGGCACTGCCGCCACTGCTGCTGCCGCTGCTTCTGCTGCCGCTGCTGCTGTTGTTGCGTCCTCTGAGAGTCCTCAGCCTCCAGGCGGGGAGCTTCTCGCTCACACCCTAGAAGCCACTCGTGGAAATGATGATGAGGCGGACATTCCCCTGGCGTGGCGGGAGGTGGTGGCCGACGCGCAGCGCGCGATCATCTCAACCGACTTTGGCCGCACCGCCCCTCATCTCTTTGGGATCGATGCGACGGGCGGCGGCGGTGCTGCTGGCGGTGCAGCGGACGCTTCAGCTCACAGGCACAGCACCGCCGCGGCCCCTCCCACTGCTGTCGCCAAGGGCGGCGGGTGCCTTGTGCTGGCGACGCTGGACCACCACGTGCGCGTCCCGGTGGCGGCGGTGATGCAGCAGGCCGCCCAGCACCAGCGCCGCTCGTCCGCGTCCTCTACTAACGCCACCGCCGCCATCGCCACTACCGCCGGGAGCGCTTCCCTCTGCCCGATACTATCCGAGGCGCTGTCGCACCTCTACGCGGCTCACTGCCGCGGCCGCGTACTGAGGCGCCAGGAGCGGCGCAGTCACGGCCGCAGTGACCCCCACCACGCTAGCAACAACAACAACAACACAGCCGCTGCGCGCCGCGTGCTGGCCTCGCTTCCGTCCCCGTGGTCCTCCGAGTCCCCACTCCCCTCTTCCTCCTCCTCGTCTGCTGCTGCTTCCCTGCCTCTCTCTGCCCGCGGCCGCGGCGGCCGTGTGACGAGTGTTACTGAACTGTCTCCCGCTGGCAGGGCGGTGGGCCCCGGTGCCGACACGACACCACCATCCAGTACGATTGCGTCGACTGCTTCTGCCAAGACAGCGGCGGTGGTGGACGTGCGCCAGTTTCAAGGGGCGCTGGAGGCCTTTGAGAGTCTGCGCTCCGCCGACACCCTCTGTCTCTGCTGCCGCCGCGCGGTACCAAGCGGAGATGGGAAAGCGAGCCGCAGTCCGCAGGACCTCGACGACGATCGCGCGGCGGAGGCAGACGAGGGCGGCGAGAGTGCCCGCGGCAGTCATCGCCCCGCTGCCCCCACCAGCGCACTGCAGGCTCTGCGCAACTCCCTCGCCAGGAGTAAGGCGGCGCGCCGGCGGCAGCGTCATCAGCCGCAGTCGCCCACACACACAAACTCCCACTCAAATCAAAAACCGAGGCGAGGTCGGAGGGGTGGGGTAATGATGAAGGATGGCGCGGGCGGCGCGGGTCAGGCAGCGGGTGAGGCAGCGCGCGCCCCACTGCCCATTCTCGATCCAGTCTCCTCCTCGTCCTCCTCGCCGCCGCCGCCACTGTCAGTGCCTTCGCTCTCTCAGGAGGGCCGCGTGACCTCTGTCGACGACGGCGAGAGTAACGGCATCCGGGGCACCCACAGCACGGGCGAGCGCGCTGCCGATACGGCGGGTACTCGCGATGTCGTGTTTGCCGATAGCGGTAGTCCCAGCGCCTCCAGAGCGCAAACAGAGCGCCTGCGGGCAGGATTAGCCGCCGCACCCGCGCCGCCGGGAAGAAATTCCTCCTCCCTGCTGCGCGCGGAGGTGCAGTACGACGAGACACAGGGCGTGTGGGCGCTGCCGCGCGGCTTAACGAGCGAGCTGGTGCGGTGGCACTACGGCCGCAGCGACCCGCGCGCGCACCACGCCGACGCCGTGCCGCACCGCCAGCGGCGCCTCCGCGTGCTGCTCCTTCTCGACGCCTCCAAGGCCCCGCGCCGGGAGGAGGGGCGACAGCGGCGGGAGGAGGAGGAGGAGGAGGTGGCTGGCGAAGCTACCCAGGGCCACTCTTCCTTTGACAGTGCGCAGCCCCACAGCGGGACCGCCGCCGCCGCCGCCGCTGTTTCCTCCACGGTGTCCAGCAAGCCTGTCTCGCTGATGGACCACGACGCGGCGTGGCGGCTGCGGCGGGCGGGGTGTCTCCCTGTCGCTGAGTCGTCCCTCGCGGCCGTGCTGGACGGCATCGGGGAGTGGGCCGTCGACAGGCAGTGGGAGGGGCGGCCGCTGCGGTCCCACTACCGCGTGCGGGAGACCTACGGGTTTGCAGGCGGTGGCAGCGTCGGTGAGAGCGAGAGCGGCAACGGCAGTGGTAGTGGCAAAGACACCGTCGGCGCTGTTGGAGTAGAATAACTGATGTTGTGCCGCCTTTTTCTACCGCTTTATCTCTCGTGATTGTCTTCACTGCACAAAGCAGACCGCCTTTCCCCCTCCCCTTCTTTTCAGTTTCCATTTTCACATTTAAATATTTCTTATTTGTCACAAGTGTTTCGCAATATGCTTCTAGAAAGTCACATTACTCATATAACGCTTTTTGATCAGCAACCTGAATCCGAAGATATGTACCCCTTTGATTATCGTGCCTCTGCTTTATTTCCTCCTCGTCATATTTTCTTTTTTATTACTTCTCTGTGATGTAGGTTTATTGTTAGTCACAGACAAAACGTTCAAACAAAAGAAGAAAAGGAAGAATAAGAGTAAAGAACACACACTAATTAGCTAACGAAGCTGGTAGATGCTCCGCTTCACGCGCCAAAGTGCTGCGCCGAGGCTCCGTCGACTCGGCCCTTTCGGCCTTGCGACTGCAGGTACCGCCACCAGTGCTGCATCCTTCCAGTATCGCGGCGTCGCCGCCGCCGCCTCCTCTTCCTCCTCTTCCTCCTACAGCTACTCCCACCACAGTCGGGGCAGCCAGAGCAGCCACCACCGCCAGCAACAGCAACAGCAGCGTCACGGGTCGTCCGCGCGCGGGGGTGCGAAGGCGGCGGTGAACTACTACCGCCGGCTGGAGGTGTCGGCGGACGCGACGGCGGCGGAGATCAAGGCGGCGTACCGCCGGCAGGCGCTGCGCTGGCATCCAGATGTTGTCGAGGACGCACGCAAGGCGGAGGCGGAGGCGCGCTTCCGAGGCATCTCGGAGGCCTTTGAGGTGCTGCAGGACCCGGCGCGGCGGCGGCAGCACGACCAGGCCCTCGGCATCGACTCGAAACGCAAGACAGCCAAGGCAGCGGCGGCGGCCGCGACGCCCGACGGTGCCGCTCGCCCTGGCGGCCGCGGAGAGTTCGCGGGACGCGCGCGTACCAGTGCGGCCGCTGCGGCTGCCGCTCCCGGCTCCTCTTCTACTACCTCCGCATCGCGCAGCCGCGCGGCCACCGGCGGCGGCGGCGCCAGCTGGTTCGACCCCGACGGCAAGAAGAGCGGCAGCAGCACCACCACCACCACCCACCACCACCGCCAGCATCAGCAGCAGCGCCGCAAGCCGTTTGTGCGCGGCGACGCCGACCGTGTCTTCCACGACGCGTTTGACGGCAAGTCGCTCGAGCAGATCCTCTTTGAGTTCCGCCGGCAGCAGCGCGCGGAGGCCGTGCGGGAGGCGGGGCGGCAGGCGGCGGCGGCGGCGGCCAAAGGCTCTGACGCCAGCACCGCCTCCGCCTCTGCCTCTTCTACGTCTTCCCCCGGCCTGGAGGGGGAGACGGCGCACACGGCAGAGGAGTCGATGCGGCGTGTCGTCGCGCGCGCCGCCGAGGAGTTTGCCCACCGCGCGCGCCGGCAGTACGGCCAGGACGTGCTCGACAAGGTCTTTCTACACCGCCGGAGGGGATTTCAGGCGGGCGCCGCTGCGGCCTCCTCTTCCGGCTCTCCGCCGCCTCCGCCGCCGCCCAGCTCGCACATGCCCTTCCGCCCGTTTGCGAATTTCCCGGTGCCGGAGGGCGTGACGGTGCCGTCGACGCCGACGCTGGGCCCGCTGGTGGACGGGAGCCAGCCGTACGCGCGCGTCGCAGGAGAGAATGAGCAACAAGATGAAAACAAAACGGACTCCATGGTCGCTGCTGTTAACGCTTCCCACGACGCACCAAGCGATGCGGACAGCACTGCCGCCGACTCCGCCGCCCTCGTCCCCGACGCCGAGAGTTCACACGGCACAGACGAATCCTCTGATGCCGCTGGCTATGCATTCCAACCCATGGACTTTGACGCGGCCGAGCTGGCGGAGGGGGAGCACACGATGGAGAACGGCCACACGCGCGCGGGCGGCCCCCTGCGCTTCGGCCCGGAGCAAAAAGACCCCGACCGCAGTCGCTTCGCTACTTCTGGACCACTACCGCGACAGTATCATGCGCGGCGCACACAACGGCGGTCAGCTCTACTCGTATCAGCGGCCGTATTAGCCGTGGCGTGGGGACGAGGGGGGGGGGGGGGGTGCATCTCTGCGCAACGAGGGACTTTTTCTTCTCCTCCCCTTCCCTCCCCCTGGGCCTTTTCTTTTCTTTTCTTTACATTAACTACGTCACACACACACACACACACAGAAACACACGTTCGTACTGCTGTCTCACTACTATTTTTTCACACTTGACTGAATAATGTGTTAGTTTCTTTTTGGTTTCTTGCATTCCAATTGATATCCGTTTCAGCTAGAGACGCGTCGGTGGTGCGGCTCAACTTACCAACCATGCTTTCCAGTGCGCACGCTTTCTGCAATCGTACTGCCCACACACCTTCAAACACTCCCTTCTCCTCTTTTCCCCTCCACCCTTCCTCTGAACAACCAAAAAGTTGAAAACCGTTATTGCCTTTCGGTCACTTTTTCCGAATACTCGCAACAAATATCCAAATAACCCTTTATCGTAGTCTTATCTATTTTTTTTTCCTTTTCTTCTTTTCGTCATAGTTGTCGATTTTTAGGGAAAAAGAAAACAACCGCAGCTCACCCGCTCGCACAAGAACCACAACATAAGAAAAAACCCCACCACCGCTATGCGCCGCGTTGCCTGCTCCACCGTGACCGCCCTTGCCGCGGCGGCCACCACCACAGCCACCGCTGCTGCCACCGCCCCCAACGCCCCAACACCATCACTCCGTGCCGCTCCATCTACACGACGTGGGGCAGCATGCCGCTGGAAGGGTGGGCGACCAAGGAGAGCTGGCTGACGCGCCTCACCAGCCCCTCCAGCTACCGCAGCTTCGAGTTCTGGCACGTGCCGGAGGTGGCGGTGCCGGCGGACCTGAACCTGACGGGCGTCGAGCGCTACCTGCTGAGCGCCATCGAAGACGACACGCGGCGTCTGCTGCACGTCGGCTGGTGCTACGACTTTGACCCGTTCTGGCACGACCGCGTCAGCGCGCACGACACCCTCTACAAGGCCCTCTACGAGAATAAGTTCCCCCTGTACAAGTTCGTGCTGGGCAACTGCGCGCACAAGGAGGCGGAGCGGCAGTACCTGCTGCGCAAGCTCAACTACCTCAAGAGCGTGCTGCACTGGGCGGCCATGACGGAGCGGCGCTTCACCGCCATCACCAAGTCGCGCTACTACGTGCAGCGCAAGGTGTGGAACGCGCTGGAGCGGGAGCGCTACCTGTGCGCCTGCGTCGAGCTCGTCGACTCGTTTGCCGCCAAGGTCCCGGAGGAGTTCCGCGAGAAGGCTCTCAGCGAGCTCGAGGTGCACCTCGTCAACCTCCGCCACTGGGTCTTTGACTGCCCCAACGGCAAGCGCACCTTCACCCGCCGCCTCGCGTAATAACAGTAGCAAAAATTCAACAAACAACAAACAACAAACAAGTTAAGGGAGGTGTGCCCCCCTCCCCTACCCACCCACACATATTTATTCATTTATTTATATCATTAGCTCATTATTACACTTAGGATGACTCTTTATTTCTTCCCCCCTTTCCTCTCTTTCTCGCCATCTGTTATTTCTATATCTTTGTGTTTGTGCGTGCGCATGCTTAGTTGTTTTTCCTTTCCTCCTTACTACTACTTTGGTTCCTTTTCATTCCATTGAAAAGATGCGTTCACACTTACGCTTTTGTATATCTATTCTCGACCACACCCTTTTTTTTTTGCCACACTACATTATGATTCGTCCATCTTGCTTGGCAAGAAGAGAGAATTAAGAAATCTCTCCCCAACTGTTATCGTTAGGGCTCACAATCAAAGAAAAGAAAGAATGAAAGAAGATTAAAAAGAAAAAGAATGTCCAGCTGAGATGAAAGTGAATAGTAAGAAGGTACAAATGAAAGAAAGTGAAAAAAAAAGCTATTGAAGATAAACACACAGACACACATCAACCATCTTCTTTATCTCCTTTGTCTTCTCTATCCGGCCGTATTTCCAAGCTGTGTTTTTTCTTCCTTTCTTCCTTCTTTTCCCGTTTTCCCCTACAGTTTGCCCACTACATCCGATTATGATTGATATATCCAAACAACCAAACGAACGAACTAGTCAATTGAGAGTGTTTATGTACTCCCAAAGTATATGAATGCGGATCAAATTCGGTCTCTGTTGTGCTGATGTGCTCTGCACTTTTGCTCAGTTTTGATGCTCACAGGTTTCCCGGGCCTCTTTCATTCACTCTTCCTCTCTCTCAGAGATTCGAATGAAGGCGTCGCCAATCGTGGTATCACCGCTGTGTCCACTGCTATATCTATCTGTATGCGTTGTTTTTCTCTTTTGGCTTATCCTCGTGCTTATTCGGTGCGGATGATAAAAACACATTAAAAACAATAATAGTAACAACCAACGTCTCCGTCACGATTGATGATGCCTATGATTTTTTTCCTCAACGCCTCACCTCACAATTCTTTCTCTTCATTGCCTCACTGTCACACTCTTCGCAAGGACAAACGCCACACACTAGTGCTCGCACCGACGCACACACATCGCTTTGTCTTATCCTGCAACAGCATCACTATCCATTTATCGACTCTTGTTACCTTTTTATTTCCTTAGGCTTATCTTCTTCATATTTTGCAAAAAGAAAAATTACTCTACTCTTCTCCCGTTTTTTATTGTCATTGAAATCATTGACCGCAGCTAGCAAATACCCCTTTTCCCCTCTCTCCCGCTTTCTTCCCCACATATATATAATCACACACACGCACAATCGCAAACAATGCCGGTGTTCGACATGTTTCTGGACGGCGCCATCGCCTCGGCGACGGCGACGATTGTCTCGAACCCTTTCGACCTGATGCGGTCGCGCCTGTCGGTGCAGGGGGAGCTGCAGAAGAAGGGTGAGTACAAGGTCGTGTACACCTCCCTGCCGCAGGGCATCGCCAAGGTGGCGCGGGAGGAGGGCCTGCTGGCGCTGGAGAAGGGGCTCTTCTCGGCGATGCTGTGGCAGTTTTTGCAGAACGGCGTCCGCATCGGACTGTACGCGGAGGTCAAAGGCGCCCTCGAGGCGGCGCTGCTGGAGCCCCCGAATAACAACAGCAACAACAACAGTGGCAGCAGTGGCAGCAGCGCCGCTACTGCGTCCTCCTCCTCCTCCTCCTCCTCCTTTGCCCCCAACAACGTCTCGCCTCTGCCACTCCCACCGATGGGGGCGGCGGGGTCGGTCGTCTGCGGCCCGCGTCGACGACTAGCTCGCGCGCGCTGGTGGGGATGGTGTCGGGCTGCATCACGGCGGTGCTGGGCACGCTGGTGTCGTCGCCGTTCAACCTTGTCAAGACGCGACTACACGTGCAGGCCGCCGCGGCCGCCGTCGCCTCCACCGCTGCAACTACCGGCGGGGGCCCGTCACCGTCAGCGTCGGCGGCGGCGGTGGTGGGTCGGCAGTACCAGTACCGCGGGGTGTGGGACGCGCTGCGGACCATCTACCGCGAAAAAGGCGTGCGGGGCCTGTGGCACGGCAGCCCCGTCGCCGGGCAGCGTGAGATGGCCGTCAGCGTCGTGCAGTTCACCACCTACGACGCGGTGAAGCGGCTGTGCCACGAGCGGTGGGGCATGGCGCCGGACGACAGGCGCGTCCCGGTCATCAGCGCCGCCTTCGGGTCCCTCGGCATCGTCCTCTGCACGAACCCGCTGATGGTCGTGCAGACGCGCGTGTACAACAACGCGGAGCGCGGCAAGGCGGTGTACTCGAGCAACCTTGTCCTCACGACGTGGCGCATCGCCAAGGTGGAGGGGGTGCACGGGCTCTACAAGGGCAGCACGGCCTTCTTCTGCCGCAGCGCGCCGCACGCCATCGTCACCTTCAGCGTCCTCGAGTACATCCGCGAGAAGCGCAACAAGTATCACTTTTCATACACCGCAGCGATCCAGCACACCCTGCGCGGCGGCGGCGGCGGGGCGTGAGGAGGGGCGGACGGACACACACACACACACGTAAATGTGTGTCTTACTGACGTATACACGGTTTCTTACGTGAATGTACGAGTGTGTTCGTGCGCAGTCACATGTGTATCTGTGATACCATCTTCTTCTTTCTCTTTTTCCCCCTTCTTCTTTGATTTAACTTTCTACACATCCTTATGAAGCGACATGTTCAATATTGTCTCCTTTTAAAAACAGTGGAACTGCTACTCCCCTTTTCCTTCTTGTCTCTGCTGTCATTTTGACCTTTATACATGCGTTGTTCCATACATTTGTGGTTATCCCTTTATCTTTATCTTCATTTTTTTTTTCACGTTATCCTTCACCTCGCTTGTAATGCGAGATTGTCATTATGTTTTTTTATTATTATATTGAAATCATATTTTCTTTACGATTGCGTTTCTCGTTGTTTTTGAGGTCAAAAAACACATTTTTATTGCATTAAACTGATTTTGATCTTGTTCTTGATCTTATTCTTCTTCTTTTCAGTGTTTTGTTGTGTGTGTGCTGACTCAGCGCTGCACGAGTTGTAGTGGACATACTTGGCAATGTATTCGCTCGCTTTCTCCCTTCTTGTGTTATTTCTTCTGTTTACTCATGCAAAAATTCTTTTACCCACAAATTATCTCACGTGCCATACTCATCCACACACACACGACAAGTTTTTACACTTTTATAGCTAAGAACAATAGAATTGTAGTCATTACCTTTTTTTTTCATTTGGGTTATCATTCTTTTATTTTTAAAGTATCAACCACTCGTCTCCCACTCCCCTTCCTTCTCTGTTAGTTATCATTAGTATTCCGGGAAGAACTTACTCCTTGTTGCTATCCCCAGCCCTGTAATCACCTTGTAATTTTCTAGTGCGCACTCATATATATGGAAACGTATCCATAGAATATTCGCTTCTTTTTTTTTTTAAATTTTCGCACTGTTCCATTTTCTTTTCAAAGTCACTCTTTATTCACGAACGGCTCGATCTGTTTCAGAAAAAGTGATTTGTTCATTATTCTTATTATTATTCCTGTACATATATATAAATATATATTTTCCTCATCCGCATTCTCGTGCTTTTTTTTCTTCCTTTTGTATATATATTGTGCCCCTATTCATCTTCCAAAAAGATTAAAAAGGTAACGGAGAAAACCCACCGACACACACTCTTTATCGCTCATTCTTTTTCTACAAATTTTTGTAAAAGTTTCAATCTCCCAAGAGAACTCTCTCTCTCTCTCTCTCTCTCTCTCTCTCTCTCTTTCTTTTTCTCCTGTTTCAATATAACAGTGACTGTAGTACTCAGCAAGTATTCCACCTCCCTCCCCTCTTCTTTCCCCCTTTTTTTTTGCCTCGCCACCCCTTCCAAACAATGCTCATGTTCGACCGCTTTATGGACGGCGCCATCGCCTCTGCGACGGCGACGCTTGTCTCAAACCCGTGCGACCTGATGCGCTCGCGGCTGGCGGTGCAGGGGGAGCTGCAGAAGCGGGGCGAGTACGCGGTCGTCTACAAGTCGCTCCCGCAGGGCATGTACCGCATCGCGCGCACCGAGGGCTTGCTGGCGCTGCAGAAGGGGCTCTTCCCGGCGATGCTGTGGCAGTTCACGCAGAACGGCATCCGCGTGGGGACCTACGAGGGCGTCAAGACGGACGCCGAGGCGTTCATCTTTGGGAGCGCGGAGGCGGCGGCGCAGCACGGGCACGCCCCCCGCCTCGCGATCGCCGCGTGCGCCGCCGGCGTCTGCGGCTTCACCGGCGCCGTCGTCGCCTCGCCGTTCAACATGGTCAAGACGCGCCTGCAGCTGCTGTCGGCGGGCGCGGGGGCCGGCGTCGGGCGGCAGTACGACTACCACAACACCCTGTCCGCGCTGGCGGAGGTGTGGCGGGCCGGCGGGGCGCGGGCGCTGTGGCGCGGCTGCTTTGTGTCCGGGCAGCGCGAGATCGTTCTCGGCATCGCGCAGATGCTCACCTACGACGTCACCAAGCGGGCGCTGGTGCAGCGCTACGGCGTCCCCAGCACCGACCGCCGCGTGCACGCCGCCGCGGCCGTCTGCGGCGCCGCCGCCATCGTCGCCTTCACCAACCCCCTCACTGTCGTGCAGGTGCGCATGTACAACGCGAGCCGCGAGGCGCGAGGGGTGTACACCAACAACCTGCTGGCGACGACGTGGCGCGTCTTTCGCATTGAGGGGGTGCAGGGGCTCTACAAGGGCAGCACGGCCAGCTTCGCCGCCGCCGCGCCGCACGCCATTGTCACCTTCATGATGCTCGAGTGGCTGCGGGAGCAGCGCGGCGCCCACAGCTACTCGTACGCGGGGCACGCGGCTGACATGGTCGCCAAGGGCAACGCGCACGAGTACACCTGGGACAGCGAGGACGACGACCTGGTGGTGCTCCCGCCGTAGACACACGCGCCTTCGTGGGGGCGTATCGCTGCGGTCTGCTCAATTCTCGCTGTTTTTTCTACAAGTGTTGCTTTGCTTGCTTCTATGTTTTATACAATCTGCTCTCTACTCCATTTGCCCTCTCCCCCTCCATTTTCCTTCTTTCCTCTTGCGTTGCCGTGTTTGTTATCCGATATTTGCGCTTTTGCGTGTACCTTTTTCGCTTTAGTTTTTGCGTCCATGTAACCAGTTCATTGATCCAGCGACAGCGGATCGGTATAGATTGTAATAGAAGAGAACTTGAAAGAAAACAAAAACGGATACGCACATGTGAACAAATGTCCTAACACGCGACAAGTATTTGTTTATGAATACGACTGTTTTCTGGAAATGAAAAACGAACTATTTTCGTATTTGCTGCCTCTTGGTTTTCGAAAGAAAATCTGCCGAATGAATGGATGCTTGCTGGGGGGGGGGGCTTGCTCTCGACTTTTGGGAGCCGTGAGGTGACACACAGGCACACACGCAGGTCGTCAGCGCTTCTGTTCTCAGCATGCCTACATCCTTTCAATTACTGCCGTCAATCCCCCTCCCTCTCCGCCACTTTTCTCAAAAGAGCTCGTAGCAAACCACAACATATATTCACACAGGTGGGTAAGTATTTCGGACGACCCTACATGAACTGCAGGTAAAGAAAAAAAAAAGAGTTCATATACACTCATATTTAGACGCATCACACACCCAAACACTCAAACACACACATAAATACATATACGATATATACATGGTACTGCTGGCGGCTCAACTCTTCATGGAGGGCGCGGCGGCGTCGGTGGTGGCGACGGCCTTCTCAAACCCTTTCGACGTGGTGCGCGCGCGGATGCAGGTGCAGGGCGCGAACCAGACCAAAGGGGCGTACGCGGTGCTGTACCGCAGCGTGCCGCAGGCGCTGGTGCGCATCACACGGGAGGAGGGCCTGACGGCGCTGCAGAAGGGGCTCTACTCTGCGGTGCTCATGCAGGTGGTACTCAACGGCATCCGCATCGGCTTTTTCCCGGAGGTGAAGGACGCCCTGCGGCCGTGGGTGATGGGCGCGGCGGCGGCGGAGGCGGAGGTGGAGGCGGGGGGTGACGCTGTCTCCTCCTCCCCTTCCTCCGCAGGCGCGGCGGCGGCCGCCCCCGCCCCCGCCCGGCACGACTCCTTTGCCCTCTCGCTGGTCGCGAGCGCGCTGTGCGGCTGCGCGGGCTCCTTTGCGGCCTCGCCACTGACGCTCGTCAAGACTCGCCTGCAGCTGCAGAGTAACGTCGCGGCGGCGGAGGGGGCGGCGTCAGCGTCGGCCGTGCCGCGGTACAGCGGAGTCGGCGACGCGCTGTTGCAGGTGTGGCGGGAGGGCGGGGTGCGGGGCCTGTGGCACGGCAGCCTCGTCTCGGCGCAGCGCAGCATGGTCGGCAGCGCGGCGCAACTCACGGCATACGACACCGCCAGGCACTACTGCGCCGTCTATCTCGGGTGGGCGCCACACGACCTGAGGCTGCACGCCGTCTCCGCCGTCGTCGCGGCCGTGTTCGTTGTGTGCTGCATGAACCCCCTCGACGTGGTCAACACCCGCGTGTACAGCGCCGCCAACGCGCGTCGTGGCGCCGGGGCCGGGGCCGGCGCCCCAGCCTACTCCAACAACCTTGCCAAGGCGACGTGGCAAATCTACAGGGTGGAGGGCCTCCGCGGACTGTACAAGGGCAGCACCGCCTTCTTTTTCCGCAGCGCGCCGCACACGCTGATTAGCTTCACCGTGCTAGAGTGGCTGCGGCGCCGGCGGCTGACGTCGGTGGCCGGCGGCGAGCAAAGGCAGGAAAAACCAAAGGAGGGAGCCGTCGCCTCACCTCTCGCCGCGCTCACCCAGGTACCATCGGCAGCCACAGCGGTGCCGACAGGACTTGGTGGAGTGGCAGCCGTAGTAGCAGCAGCAACTCCTGCTGAGAGTTGGGACGATACCTACAACACGACCGATGAGGTGTTTGTGCGCACCGCCGGCCTATTCAATGCGTAACCTGCGCCTGTTTTATTATTATTATTATTATTGTTGTTCTTTTTATGTTTTCTTCCTTGTGCCTTTGCTCTTCTTTTTTTCTCCCTTCGCCATTTATCGTTTTTTTTTTTTTTACTGTCTAATGCGCACGTACTCCAGATGTTGTATTGCATTACACACCTTTCCTTTTTTTATTATTCGTGTTACGTTTAATTTCTAAATCAACTTATTACTATTTATCGGCCCTCCCTTTTTTTTTTGTACATGACGTAAAGCCACTGCGTTTTCTGCTGCGGCGGTGCCGTTTTTGTTTTTCCTTTTCTCTCTCTTGCTCGTACCCCCCTTTTTTTAAATTGTCCCGTTTGACTTGTTAAAACAATGTAGTTGATAAAGTCTTTTTTTTTTTTTTTGTATCACTTGATTTGTGTGCCTTTCATCGCCACTCTTTGTCAAAGATATGGCCTGCCTCACTTTCGATTATGTATGTGTCTGTGTGTGCGATTTGCATACCACATCTTGACGCTGTTGCCGAAAGACCGCACTTCTCCCAGTATTCATCTGCTTTTTTTTTTTTTCTTCTGTCTCGAAGTCTCTTGCTATCGCTGCTGCTTCTTTTCTCAAGCCCCTCTCCCTCCAACAACAACAACAACAAGGAATTAAAAAAAAAAAAAATTCAACATCGCAAAGGGTCATTGTGTTTTTAAAAAACAGAAAAAAAACACGCGAATCGAATCATCCCCCCGCACACACTGATTATGCAGGGGGAAGGCATGTGGGGCGTCACGGTGGATACCGACCCGTCTGCCGTGTCGCCTCAGCGGCTGCGCGACGCAGCGGACCTGGTGCGGGGGGTGGGGAAAGGGAAGGGGGACTGCGGCGTCGCTACCGCTGCCGCTGCCGGCGGCGCAGAGACTCAGGACCATCGTACCACTAGTGCCGACGCGTCGGCCAAAGCGGCGGCTCTGCTGCAGGGGCTCGTGGTGCTTCAGAAACTGGCGGTGCGGGACGGAGGCGAGAGGCGCCGCGCGGTTATCGAGTCGGGGGCGCTGCCGCATCTGTTTCTGCTGTTCAGCGAGGGCTCGCACGCGGGTGCGGCGCAGCGAGAAGCAGCAGCACAAGGACACCTCAATGGTGGTGGGTGGTGGCAACAACCGCGATGAGGCTGCGGATGCCGATGGACGCGAGCACGACGGTAAGGACGCGGAGGTGCAGGAGGCAGTCGTCGCGCTACTGGATACCCTAATCACCCCGCGTCTGCCACACTTTATGGCCGCCAGAGACCGCGACGCCTTTGGGGGCGACGACGACCCTGCCGATGAGAAATGGCGGAGAGTCTCCGCGCAGACGATGCCGCGTGTCTGCAGACGCTATTGGAGACACTGGACCCCGCGAGCCTTGTAGCGCCGCTCACGTGCTCCGTCCCTCCCTCGTCTTCCTCTCAAAAACATCATCAGCAACAACAACAAGAGCGGCGACGTCAACTGGCGATGCGACTCGTGCGGGAGCTTATACGATATGATCCGCGGCGACGGGAGGCTGTGCTGCGTCGCTGCCTG
This sequence comes from Kentomonas sorsogonicus, assembly GCA_030347455.1. NCBI lineage: Eukaryota > Euglenozoa > Kinetoplastea > Trypanosomatida > Trypanosomatidae > Kentomonas > Kentomonas sorsogonicus. The sequence goes on along the minus strand of JAQOSZ010000299.1, from coordinate 846,891 downwards.
CTCCCGGTCCTCGCCCGCTGCTGCTGCTGCGGCAGCGGGGCTGCCATCGCCTCTTCTTCTTCTTCCTCTTCCCCCTCTCCGCACTCGCCGACTTTTCTTCTTCCCCCTTTGCCCCTTTTGCCCCCCGCCACGACCCTCGAGGACATCATGCACGTGACGCTGCCGCTTGTGGACGCCTCCTGCAGCGTGTGGGTAATCCGAGAGGCGATGCCGGCACTGCTTGCCGCCTGCGGGGACCCGGGCGCGCTTCAGCGCAAGAGGGAAACCGACAGCACCTAGGAAGAAGCAAAAGGCCAAGAAGAGCAGGGCGGCGGCGGGCGGCGCAGGCGGCAGCGAAAACAGTGAGGAGACGGAAGACGAGGACGCCCGCAGGACGCGCGTGACTTGCTACGCCCTCACTTTCATGCGTGGCCTCCTGACGGCGCCCAAGTACCCTGCCGGCGTCCCCTCTTCCTCTTCACATTCTAATGATATCTCTTCCGCCGCCGCCGCTGCTGCTGGTGCTGACGGCGCGCGGGCTGCGTTGGAGGCAGGAGCGCTTCCGGTGCTGCTGCCACTCCTGCGCGCTAAATCGATAGAAGTGGTGGAGGGAGCGCTGCGGGTGTTGACGGTCATTGCAGAGAAGAGTAATGGCATTCCCGCTACCCCCAGTGCTCATGATAATGATAATAACGACGTCGCTGCCACCACCACCACGATTCTGGACCAGATGCTGTCGGCAGGGTTGCTACCGCAGGCGTGCTACGCCGCCGGCGCCTCTGCCGTGCGGACAGCCTTTCTGCGAGATCTTCTTCTTTCTCTCTTTGCTGGTGGACCGCCGAGTGGCCGCGCCAGGGTTGAGCTGCTGTCCACACACGCCACAGAGCTGTTGACTGTGTTGGTGCCGTCACCCTTTTTTTCTGCTTCCTCCTCCTCCTCCCCCTCGTTGTTGTTTTCCTCCCCATCAGCACAGCCGCGTGGCGAGAGAAGCGACGGTACGGGCAAAAAGAGTGATGGCAACGCTGACGTTGACGAGGAGGAGGAGACGAGCGAGCAGAGCCGAGAGCGCCCCCGCCGCGGCGCCGCGCGTCTTGTGCGTATTCTCAGCGAGTCTCGCCCTCTTGGACTTGCTTTGCTGCGCTGCGGGGCGTTGGCGGCCCTGGCGGAATGCCGGATGCGCGTCACTGGCACTGGCAGCGGTGGTAATGCTCCCAGTTGTGTGCGTGGAGGGGAGGACTGGAGCCTCACCGCAGAAGGCCTGCGAGAGGTGGACGCGGCGATCGACGCTTTGCTTTCGTTCAGCGGCAGCAGCAGCAACACCCCCGCCGTCACCACCGCCGCTGTTAGTGATGCTGCTGACAAGGGTGAAGAGGATGCCGCCCGCACTTGCAGGGAGGAGGAGGAGGCGGCGGTGCGGGATGCATTGCCCGGGCTGCTAGACCTGTACTCTGTGAATACACCCCCTCCAACGGACGGCAGCAACAGCAACACCCCGCCAGCGGTACAGGCGCTGTCGGTGCCGTCCGTGGTGCTACGCTGCCTTCGGGGCTTGGCGGCTGCCGCACCCGTACTTGTGACGGAGGAGTTGGCAAGACGGGGCCTGCCGCCACTGCCAGCGTGACATCTAATCTGGACTACCGCTGGCGAAATATCTTTTTGTTTACATTTGATTCTTTCTTTACTAGCTGCTTTATTACCTGCCTCTTTTTCACGTCATCTCTCCTTTAATCATTCTGTATTTATTGCCGTTGGTTTTGGAATGAAAGAAGTGCTTGACAGACTCAACTGCTGGCCGCTGCTATTTTTTCTTATCCCCCCCCCCCCCCCACCTCCCCCTCCACAGAGCTTCATTGCACACTCATACATTAGCTAGCATCACACCACTTTCCCACATACGCACACACACACACGCCCCCCTCTGACATGTCCGGCCACTCCATCATTGTCGCGGGCGCCACCGGCGCGATTGGCCGCACCGCCGTACAGCAGGCGCTGCTCACGCCCACCATTAGTCGCGTCGTCGCTCTCACGCGCTCCGCCGACACCGCGCGCGCGGCCTACCCGAAGCTATTCGGCATCTTCCCCGCCGCCGCCGCCGCCGCTGCGTCCGGAGAGGAGGAGACAGCGACGACGGCGGGGGCGGCAAAAGCCGGTGACGACGGCAAAGGCGGCGGCGCGAAACACGGCAAGGGCAAGAAGACGGCCGCCGAGCACGAGCTGCACCTGACCGACAACGCGGTGCTCGAGAAGCTGGTACCGGTGACTTTCGACTGGGAGGCCTTTGCCAAGGACTGGCAGGCGCTGCGGCAGGCCGACGGGGACAGCAACAGCAATAGCAACAGCAACAACAGCAATAGCAACAGTACCGGCACCCTCAGCGAGGCCGACCGCAAGGCACTGATCGACAAGTACGCGGCCGTGTTCAGCGGGCACCACTACGCGGCGATGTGCCTAGGCACGACGCGCGCCGACGCGGGCTCCGCCGCGGCCTTCATCCGGTGCGACTACGACTACGTCATCGCCTTCACCGAGGCGTGCCTCGCCTTCTCCGCCGCCCCCGTCGGGCTCGTCGCGGGGCAGCAGCAGCAGCCGAAGGGCGAGAAGGCCAGCAGTGGCGACGGCGGCGGCGGCTTCTGCTACCGTCTGGGCGACGGCACGAAGAAGAGCAAGCACGCCAACGCCGCCGCAGCGACCGCGGTCGCGCCCGGGGCTCCGCTGGCGGCGTGGGCGGTCGCCGCGACGCCTTCCCCGACGTCGACGCTGGCGGCCATCAGCCAGGTCAGCTCGTACAACGCGGACAGCGGCTCGTGGTTCCTGTACATGTGCACCAAGGGCTGCGCGACGAGGCGGTGCTCGAGCGCGTCCACGCCCACAACAGCAAGGCCGCCGCCGCCGCCGCTGCTGCGACTGCTGCCTCCAACAGCGCCGACAAGGGAAGCGCGGCCGCGCAGCAACAACAGCAGCAAGAAGAGAAGAAGGAGCAAGACGCGGCAGGGCCGAGCAAGCAGGAGGCCTCGCCGCTGCCGACGCAGAGCGCGCAAGGGGGCGACGTGTCGTCGATCAAGCTCTCTTTCATCCGCCCCGGGCTGCTGGAGCGGCACGAGAAGAGCCGCGGCAACGAGTCGCTCGCCAAGTACGTCATGTCCGGCCTGCCGGTCGAGTGGTGCGGGCGCTGCGCCGTCAAGGCCGCCGTCAACCGCGAGTGGGGCGCCAACGAGAAGCAGCGCTACACCACCGTCGACAAGAAGGTGGGGCGGCTCGCCGGCGTCGTCGCGGAGGAGCTGAAACGCGAGCCGTTCTTCGTCTTCACTAACAAGGAGATCAAACCCAAGTGATGACGCACGCGCGGACGCACGCGTGTGTGCGCGTGTGTGCTTGTCATGATGTGAAAGCAACAACGTCTATAAACCCGCAGTTGCTTTGCTGTGCATCCCATTTCTTTTCGACCAATATCCCCACCTGTTTTTTTCCTTTCTTCTTCTTCCTGTTTGCGTATCACCTTTTCATCGTTCTTTTTCTTCTTCTTCTTCCTCTTCTCTTTGCCATTTCTTCCTTTCTTCTTTTTTGATAGATGAGTTATATGTCGAAAACCTTTTACTTTGACAGAAATGCTCAGCGTGCTAGAACTGTTTGACTCTCTCTATATACGCGCCACTGTGGTTTAGACCTTTTTCTTCACGTGATGAATACCTTGAAAAACAACGAAAGATTTTCTCTTCCGTGTCACAACAGTATTTCTCCCCCTTTTCCACCATTATTCTTCAGCACTTCTCTCCTAAATAGTCTTATCACAGCATCATGCAAACAACGGCAGCAGTAGCAGTCGGCATGGGCTTCGCACGTTCCTCCCTGCGCGCATTCAGCACCACCCGACTCGTCACGAGGCATTCCACGCCTCTCTGCTCGCTACTCACCACCACCACCACCACAGTTACCACTACCTACAGATGCTTTGGCTCCGGCGGTACTCCATCACCGCCGTCGAGCGCAATGTCAGCGAGGGCTGCACCTTCTTCTTCTTCTCCATCCTCTTCTTCTTCCTTTTCCGCCCCCACCCCACGTCGCCCTCTGTGCCAACTGCCGCCGCCGCACTAGTCGGTTACTACAAAATCCCCCACGCGAGCGCCGTGCCGCCGTTTGACGCCTCCATGTACACCGTCCGCACGGCGCGCGGCAGCGGCCCCGGCGGGCAGGGCACCAACAGCAGCAGCAACAAGGTCGAGCTGCGCGTCGGCGGCGAGGAGCTGCTGCTGTACCTGATGGAGAGTTTTCCTGACGAGGCGGACCCCGCGGAGCTGGCGGCGACGGCGGCCCGCGCGCAGGCCTGGGAGGAACGCGAGCAGCGGCGAAGGAAGAGGGCAGAGGCGGACGGCGCTGACGCTGAGAGCGGAGGGGCGGAGACGCGCGGCGGAGCGGAAGAGGAAGGCGCCAAACAAAGGGCAGAAGAGGCAGAAAGGGGGGATGGCGTGGAGTCTGAGGAAAGCGACCGGACGCGGAGGAGAGCGAGTCTGCCGCGGACACCCCCGACCACACCGCCGCCACTGCTGTGGTCTCTGAAGGGAGCGCATGTACGGCAACATCTTGCGGCAGGAGGGACTGTCCAGCGTGTCGCCGCCGCCGCCGTCGTCCTTTTCGCTGCTCTTCACTTCCCACGAGCACCGCTCCGTGCACCAGAACACCCACGAGTGTCTTGAGCGTCTGCGCGAGGTCATTCGGCGCGCGTCGTGGGTGCCGCCGCCGCCGGACAGCGCGCTCCCCGTCATCGACACGCGGCCGTCGCACCGCATCACCGCACACAAGCACGCGCGCCGCCGCCGCAGCGACAAGCGCCGCATGGTCCGCTCCGCCCGGCAGGGGGCGTGGTGATTCCACTGTTGATGTTTTCTTCTTTCGTTTTTTTTCTTCTTCTTCACATTCTGGCGTCGCGTCACGTGTGCGTCTGCAGCTATCAAATAATTCACTCCATCTCAACTGTCCAAACTTCATTCATGTGGATGGAATAGATTCTTTCCGTGGATTTTGTAAATGGTTGCGCTACTCTCTCACCATTCACACGTAGCTCCCTCGAATCTCCTCCTAACTCTTTTGCACTCTACTTCTCCAAGGATCTCTCACCACAGCAGTAACACTCCATTTTTTTGTCATCATATTTGAAAAGAAAAAGAAGAAGAGAAAGAAACAAGGAAACACAGTACCATTCTCTTTTTTTTCTCTTCTAACACACTCACCCTGGTGCAATGATGTTCCGCACGTCTGCCTGCTCCTCGCTTGCCGCCGCTGTGCGTGCGCGTACCACGGCCACGGCCACTGCGGCTGCCGCTGCTTTGGCCCCTCTCTACGCGACGCACCGCCACAACTCCTCCTCCGCCCCTGCCGGCGGCGCTGGTGCTGGTAGCGGCGAGACGGACCCGAACGACAAGTACTACTCGCTCATTGCCGGGCGCTCTAAGCCCAAGAACCACGACCCCACCAAGACGGCCGAGCTCATCAGGCTCTGGCGCGAGGCGACCCCGCGGGCGGAGGCGGAGCGGCGCTTCGCTGAGGCGGCGGAGCAACAGCAGCAGCAGCAGCAGGAGCGGCTGCGGCGGGCGGCGTGCCGCGCGTGTCGGCTGTGCCGCCGGAGGGCGTGCCGGCGCGCAGCCGCCACCAGGACGAGCTGGACGACGCCCACGCGCTGGGCCGCGCCGCCGACGGGACCCCCGACGTGGCGGGCGCGCACGGCGGCAGCTTCAAGGACACGCGCCCGCTGGACCCGCGCGAGTCGGAGGAGACGCGGCGGCGGCGCCTCATCTTCCAGTCGCGCTACCGCGGCATGGTCGAGATGGACCTCATCTGCGGCCACTTTGCGCGCTGCCGGCTGGCGACGCTGCCGGCCGAGCAGCTCGCTGAGTACGACACGCTCCTTAAGCAGCTCGACAACGACCTCTTCCGCTGGCTGGTGATGGGACAGGCGCCGCCGGCCGAGATCGAGGCGCTGCGCTGCTTTCACACCCTCAAGGACTTTGTGGAGAAGGAGCGCAAGGAACTGCTCGGGGACTTGTGAAGGGTGCGGAAAGAAGAAAAAGAAAGAGGTGCGGGGGGGGGCGGGGGAAGAAAAAAGAGTAATGAAGGAAAACAACAAACAACCACAACAGTGATTTATCACAGGTGAGAATAACACATCCCGTGACTATGATTGCTATCATATCCTCCCTCCTCTCCCCTTCCCACGTCTTCGTTTATTCACAGCAAGAGTGAAGTTATCTGACGCATTATAAACGAAAGCAGAAGACTGTATGCGTCATACCCACAGCTTTCTGCTTTTGTTCTTGTCACATAACGTCTCCTCTTCCTTCTTCATTCGTTTCATGTTTGCTTTCCGTAATTAAGTCATATATATCGATAATTGCTCTTTTTTAGTGTGTGCTGTAGTCGCATTCACCTTCACCCACTCCCTGTCACTGCTTTTTCTTTCCTTGTGTGTTTCTTTCCTTCAATTAACACAGAGATTCGTGTCTCTTGATCTTCTTTTGGATCATAAATTTTTCTCAATACTCTGTCTGTCTCTTTCTCTTTCTTTCTCTCTCTCTTTGTCATTGCGCACTGCACACTCAGCACAGATTGATGGGATTCATTGAAAGGAAATGAAAAGAAATTAAGCAAAAGAGCGTTTCTTTTTTTTCTCTGATGCCGACTAGACTACAGCTCTACCACAATATGCCGCATTTTTTGTTGGTGGTCAAAATGCTGCACGTGTCATGTTTCCTTCCTTTTCTGTTGTTTACCACATATATGTTTTTTCTCTTACGCGGTTAATTCATGTTATTTACCCCTTCTTCTCATCTCTGCTCTTTCTGTCTCCATTCACGCATCTCAAGGAATAGTGGTTTGTTTTAGAATATACTCTATTTGTAGTGTTTTTTCTTTGTCTTTGTCCACACTTCATTAATAGTAAATTCTTGTCATCTATATATATATATTTTCTCTTCTTTCTGCTCCTGTACTTTTTCTTGTTCTGTACGTTTCGTTTTTTTTTTGTTGTCTGCTAATTGCAAGACGTTTTTGTTATCCTTTTACACCATTCTATCACTTTTAGACAAACACTCTTACGGATTTTGACCAGGGGATCTGAGTTGTTTTCCTTTCCCGTTTTTTTTTATATCTGTTGGCTATATCCTTCCGGTTTACCCCCATCAGCTTTTCTCCACTGTATTTCCCCCGATTCCTCCGTCATTCTTTTATTTCTATTCCAAAAACGCTTTTACAAAGCCGTTTGGATTCCGAGTTTTTCCTCCCTCCTCTCTTCTTTGCACCAGTTGATTCTAATTCAGGTTTGCATCTTCACACACACACACACACCTGCGGGATCTTCATTTTGCAACCCCATTCATCTGCCTATCTATATATCCAATCATACATCTTTTTTTTTTTTACAACACCACACGTGCGGGTTCGCATTAATACCTGTACTCTCTTCTTCTTTCTTATGAATCGTTTCTACAGTCGAGCAGCGCCCAGCGGCACTCCCGCAAATCCCTTGGCCACCCAACATGGCCGCAGTAGCGGAACTCAACAACAACAACAACAACAACAACGACGGCGGCTTCGGCGTCGGCATCGGCCGTACCCACGTGTACGGCGGCGCCGACGGGGTGGTGCAGCCTACCCCCTTCTGGAGCGGTACAGCAACACTACCATCGACAGCGCTGTGTACCGCGACGACGCTGCCGCCGCTGCTCTCGAGTATCAGCATCATAGTCATCCAGCATCCGCAACCGCACCAGCGACAGAGGCAGAAACTTAAGCACAAGTCGCAAGGTGCGGCTGAGCTAGAGAGTGATGATGACAGGTACGGCAATACCAAAAGGGATAAAAACGACTCGCCGGCAAGAGCACAGGAAACGGGACCACAGCAGTGGGAAAAGAGGATACAATGGTGTGGCGTCAGCAGCAGCACCACTACCAATAGCAGCGGCAGCAGCAGCGGCGGCAGCCGCATCGTCGTCTTCTCCGCTCTCTCGCCAGAGCGGCGGCCTCACCGTCGGCAGACCGGGACCAGAAAAGGGGAGGAGAAGCATACTACAAAGCGGAGCGGTCACAGTAAAAGTAGCAGGAAAGCTAACGTGAAGGAGGGTGGTAATGATGCTGTTCGCTGACGTTCATGATGATGATGAGGTTGGTCGAGGATGATCTTAGGGCACGTACCAAGCGGCTGAAAGATGAGAAGAAGAAGAAGAAAAAGCACCAGCAGCCACCCCCGAAAGCAGATGTCGGCATCAGTAGTATAATACCAACCCCCTTGCGTCCCGTCACGGCCAGCGAGACGCCGCTATCGCCGCTTCTGCTGCTGTTGCTGCTGCTACCAACACAGGCCGTCACGCGCGCGGCAGTTCAGCAAAAGAGAAGACACGTGCGACCACCTCTCCTTCCTCGGACCGCCGCCGTGAACAGCAGCACCCCCCGGATCCTCGCACCGACAACAAACGTAGACGCGCGGAGAGACAAGACCGACTTGGCGACCGAGACCCCCAGCAACAGCAGCAAACAGCATTAGTGCCCACAGTGCCGGCGCGGATGCCAGCGATCGCTCGTTTGACGCCCCTCAGAGTACGCGACGCCCCGTGGCGGCGGCGGCGGCGGCAGCTCCGCGCGACTCCGTCGTCTCTGCCGCCGAGCGTGCGGTGGCGGCGCTGCGGCTGCAGGTAGCTGCGGCGATGCGGGAGACCACACGCGCCCCCCTTCATTGCCTTCAAACTCCCCTCCCGCGAGAGCAAAGACCACCACCACCACCCCAACACCGCTAACGCTAATGCTGCGAGTACGGCTGCCAGCAGACGCGCCGCTGAGGGTGGGAAGCGAATGGATCCGGCCAGCACTGGCTCCGAGGAGAGACCCCCGCCTCCGCATCCGACTCGCCTCTCGACGATGACAGCACAAGCAACAGCAACAGCAGCTCCCCTACCTCTTCGTCCGCGTGCTTGTTGTCTGGGCTCGGAGGCGATAAGAACGACCGCCGCCACGGCGCTGGGAGAGGACACGCCCGCTTCGTCTCCAACCGTGGAGCGGTACGAGCCTTTTCCGTTTCAGGCCGCGAGCCACGCCGTGCCAGACGTCAGCGTCAGCGCGAGGGACGACACGGACGCGGAGGACACTGCAGTCATCGTCGCCGCCGGCCGCGGTCCCACGCATGATGGTAGAAGAAAAAACGGTAAAAAGTCGAAGAGCGGCGATAATGGAAAGACCTCTGCAAAACGGGCAGTGGGAAGCTCGCGCGCGTCGGTCGCTTCAAGCGTCTCTTCTTCTACTTCTTCGTCCAGTGAAGTGAAGCCGCACTCCCCTCGGTCGCAGAGGGACAATACCGCCGTTGACGAGGAGGCGGCGGCCGCCCTGCGCTCGCGTATCGTGGACAGATTTCAGCATCTCTCGGCAAAGCCGCAATTTCGCGGGAGCCCCAACAAAACGAGCACCAGTCCTCCACCCAAGAGCAATTATAGCGGTGACGGCACCGTCAACAACCAGTCTGCTGTTGTCAACAATTCTGGGCTCGCTGCAGCCGCGGTCCCCAAGGCGAGCGGCGGCGTCAGCAGCAGCAGCTTCACTGTGGCGCGTCGGCTGGCGGAGAGCTCGCTCAACGAGAATAAGAACACGCACGCACACCGTTATAACTGCACCCCAAACCCAACAGCGCCGTCTCCACGCCTCTTCCTCCACCACCGCGCGCGCCGGCGCAGCAGCCGGCGGCGCAATCACCACCGAATGCTTACTACACACTAGACGAGTTTGAGCAGCTGGCGGCGCCACTCATCCGCAGCGCCCTCGCACGCCAGCTCGTCGCGGCCGCCTGCGCGGCGCCTCTGCCGACGGGAAGCCCCAGCGCACCGCCCACACAGAATAGTAACCCTTTTCTACACCATTTGGACAGCAGTGTCGCCAGCGGGGCCACTTCGGCTGCGGGGGTGCCGCACGTTATCTTTGCTAAAGACGTCGTCGCGTTCCTCGGCGAGCGCGGGCGGATGGTTGCCCCAACCGCCTCCGCGGCCCTCGCGAGTTTCAGCAAGATGGATGCTGGGAGCACTTCCGGGGCTGCTGCTGCTGCTGCCACTGCGGCGGCGGTGCGTCAGTACCGTCTGGCGGTCTCGGATATGGCGGAGGCGTACACTCCCGTGTTTCTGCTTGCGGGGGCGCGCGTGTGTCACGTGGACGCGGCCTCGGGTGCCATCGTCTCCGCCAGCTCTCTGTACAGCGGGGCGCGGATTATGGGAGACAGTACTAGCGGCGCTGCCGCAGCTGCTGTCCGCGGGTCCTCGGTCGACATCGCCAACAACAGCAGCTCCGCCGGCGTGAGGCAGGTGCGACTCTTGTTCGCCGAAGACCTCTCTCGCGCCTTTCCCGCCTTCCCCATGGAAATTCTCTACGCCTGCGCGCCGGACGCCCAACACGACGCGACCTTTGACGCGATTGCCCGCCCCCCAGCGAGGAGGTCGACGCTAGACACACCCAGCAGTGGCGCCACTGATGCCACCGCCAGTGGTGCGGCGGCGGCGGCGCCTCCGCCACCACCCTATTGGAGCTGCTACGCGCGCGTGCCGCCACACGTGTCGGCTCGCACGAGCCACGCGGCGCTCTGGCCGGTGCTCACGGTGACGCGCTTCGCGCGGCTGATGGCGGAGTGGCGCAAGTCGCCGATGGAGCTGCTGCGGCTCTTCACCCTCTCGCACGGCGCCGCCACCGCCACCGCCGGGCTCGGCGGGGACGGCGACAACGCCTTCCTTTGCAGTCCCACCCGAGCCCGCTGCGCTACCGCGCTCGCGGCGGGGACTCGCGGTCCGGCGGCTCCTCGGCTGCGGGTGACGAGGATTATGACTATGGTTTTTATGATGATAGCGAGGATGGCAGGGTCAACGGCAGCGTGACGGCGACGGCCTCCGCCGCCACCCCGTCGGTGTCGACGCAGCACTACTACGGCGACTACACCGACAGCCAGAGCAGGACCACCACCGCCACCGCCACCGCCACCGCCACCGCCATCACCATGCCCTCTCCCACAGGCAACGACGTTCGCCGCTCCCACGCTGCCCGTCATGGCGCGGCGCCCGCGGCGGCGGGTGCGACCAGCAGCCCCAGCGTCAATGCCGGCGCCGCCTCCCCCAGTGCCCACTCCCACCCGTACAGCCCGCCGCGGCCGACGTCGGCTGATTTTGTCGATGCCGACAACAATCCCGTCTACGGCAGAGTGCACCTATACGACGTCGAACGCCCCGGGCGGCGCGACGGCAGCGACGGCAGCGACGGTGGCCGACACCCGGCGCTGCCCCGCCGCTATGAGTTTCAGGGTGGTCAGCGAACGACACAGCCGACAGCGAGCGACAGTGTGGGTACCAAGCCGGCCGGTGTCGCCGCAGCGACACTCACGCCCACGGCCCTCTCGCACCTGGCGTCGGGGGCGCGGCCGGCAACACCGCCGAAGCAAAATTCTCTCCAACACCATCCGTACTCTACCGACGACACGAACGGCTCCAGCCCTTATTCTGTCTCCGCGGACGAGCGGGCGGGTCGTGCTCACAAGCACCAAGCCGTACTCGCCATCAGCCCCACAAGCCACACACACGCTTCAACGCGGAGACCCCTCTGCCGCTGCGTCCTGGCGGCGCCGTCACGTCCCCGCACTCACGCGAGTACCGCCGCCAGCCGCCGCCGCCGCCGCCGCCACCGGCGCACAACAACAGCAGCAGCCGCACGCGTACGACTCGTACCCTGCTGCCGCTCCTGTCCCTCCGCCGCCCCGCCGCCCCAGGTGTACTATCCATACTCGGCGATGGCGGCAGCGAACAGCAGCGCCGCTGACCTTGTCGGGGCTGTCCACTCACCAGACCCAAAGGTCAGCATTCTCGATCCCAGCGCTGACGGGAGTGACGACCGCGGGCGGCACCGGGATGCCGCTGTTGCACCCGCTCAACCTCACCGCCGCCACCACTACCGCCACTTCCTCGCGGCACAACTCTCCCGCGCGTCCCGCCCTCACGTCTGCCGTTCAGACATCTACTGACACCGGTGTGAGTCGTGGCATCTTCTCGGCGTTGCATCACGACCGACAGGAGCGGCGGGAGCAGAGAAACCTCGGAGGACCAGCAGAAGCAACCCCTCACCCATCCGTACGCAACCGCCTCGCTTAACGAATGCGCCGCTCGCAACGACACCCCGCCCCAGCACGTTGACACCTCGCGCAACAACAGTAATAAAAACACCAAGGAGAGCGATGACGCTACCCCGGACGGCAGTGAGTCGCGTCCTGGGTCCGTCCCGAACACCTCTCGCCCCAACAACGACACCGATGGCGTCAGCCGCGACGCCAGCACAACAGCGAGTGCCGTCGCGGCCGCCGTGGCGGAGGCTCTCGAGGGGCGTTTGCGGCGCCTCGAAGAGGAGTTGGTGCAAGCACCAGCACCAGCAACTGAAACAAAGTGCCACGACCGCGGTCTCGGCGTCGTCGTCGTCGTCGGCGTCAAGAGAAGCGGCGGGCGCGGCGGCGGCGGCGCTGCCCGATGTGTCGGACGTGCTACCGGAGGAGGAGCCTGTCGCCAGCAAGAGCATCACCAGCAGCGCGGCCGCCGCCCCCATCAAGGACGGCGACGACGGCGACGGCGACCGCCACCACCACCATCTACAGCGCAAGAGCGAACACAGTGAGGGCGCCAAACTCCGCAGCAGTTTTCACGCGGGTGTCGCGCTGCCCCGCAGTGCCGCCTCCGCCGCCACGGGCGACTCCGACTCTGACGTCTATCTGTACGTCTCCTCCTCGGAGGCGCCTTCGCGATCGTCGGTGTCGCGCCTCACAAACGGCAATCAGCGGCAGCAACCGCAGCCGCCGCCGCACTACCACGACAGCTGCCGCGAGCGCCGACGCGCCCCGCGCCTCCCGCGACGCCGCCGAGGAGGAGATACGCGCTCGTAAAGAGTACTGGCGCGCCGTGTACGAGCTCGAGAGGCATCTCCGCAAGGGATCGACTGTCTCCGCCTCAGCCTCAAGTGCCAAGGCAGCGGCGGCAGCGGCGGCGGCGGCAGCAGTTCCTCGGCTCAGCGACAGTGATGCCCGCCGCCGGCCGTCCGAGAAGACGCCGTCGGAATCTAAGAAAGTTGCCGCGACGCCTTCTTCTCCGTCTACGACAGAGGCGACCAAGTCTGTGCTTGAGCGACACGAAAAGTCTCCCCTGCGTCCGCTGCAGCAAGAACAGCAGCACCAGCAGCACCACTCACGGCTGCTGCTGTCGTACCGTCCGCGAGATGACAGCAGTTCCGGGCCTGTGGGTGGAGCCGCCGCCCTACAGAAGCGGCGGAGTACCACCACCGCCATCAGTAGCAGCAGCAGCAACAGCAGCAGCAACAAGGAGGAGGATAGTATGACGAGTCCCACAAGCGCCAGCACGTACGTGCAGAGCCCCGCCAGCAGCGCGGCCCTCGCCTACGGTCTCGCGGGCGCTACTGCTACTGCGGAGAGGACCCGCTTCTCGGTAGTCGTGCCGCGGCTGGAGAGCCTGGGCGCGGTGGTGGGGCCCGAGACCGTCGCGGCCGCCGTCCACCACGATCCGCGCGTCGGCGAGCTGGAGCGGACTGGCGGAGGACCTGCACGCCATGATCGCCGCCGAGGACGCTGCGCGGCGGGAGAAGGAGGCGAGGCTCACGCGACTGGAGAAGGCGCTGCTGGAGACGCCAAAACGCGCCGGCGGCTGGGCATGCCGAGCAAGCAACGCAGGAAGAGGGGGAGGAGGACGGAGGAGGAGAGGCCGGGTCGCCTACCTTTAGCGACGGCACCGCAGCGTACCACAGCCCCCTGACAACTCATGCCAACCGCTCGGAGGCGGCGGCGCACGTGCCGGGGCCGCAGGAGGAGGCGTTTCGCGCCTGCGCGGAGGAACACATGCGCGCGATGGCGGCGGAGGCGGAGCGGCTGCGCGCGCTGATGCAGCAGGCCGTCGGCAGCTTCGAGGCCCGCGAGACGCGCGCCGCCGAGCTGGACGCCCACCTGGCGAAGATCGAGGCCATTCAGCGGGAGCAGCGCGAGCTGCTGGAGCGGCAGGCGGCGGCGGCGCTGACGCAACAAGAAGCCATCAGCGCTCGCACCACTGGTGCTGGTGGTGGTGGTGGCGCGCACCCCAGCAACACCGGAAGAACTCCCGCGTCTTTCTCTTCATGTGTTTCCGAGGAAGCCGCAACTGCTGCTGCCGCCGCTGCCGCCGCCCAGAAGGCGGTGCAGAGCGCGCGCCGCAGCATCAGCGCGAGTGGCTAGCGGCGGCAGTGGCGGCGAAGGCGGCGCGGCCCCCAGCGATATCGCGCCAGAGATGCGAGCGGCGGTGATGCAGCACGTGGAGGAGTTGGTGGGGCTGCGTGTGCGGGAGCTGCAGGCTGAGGTGGAGTCGCTGCGCACCGTCGCCGCCGCCTCCCAGGCCGCCTCCGCCGAGGGCGCCGCGAAGCTGCTGCTTCTGGAGGCCAAGGCGATGGAGGCGGCACAGGCGTCCGAGAGGGCCGCTGCCGCTGCTGCCGCCACCACCGCTAGCAATGGCACCACCACTCTCTCCGATGCAACGGAGGATCAGCGACAGCAGCAGCAGGAGCAGTCGCATCATCACGGCAGTCAGCAGCAGTCGCCGCTGCCGCTGACGGAGGAGCAGCTGGCGGCGCTGGTCAAGGCGGCGGTGCAGTCGGCGGTGGCGGAGCGCGACGACGCCCAGGCGGCCGAACTCTCCGCCATCCAGCAGTCGCAGCACACGAGCGTGCTGGCGGCGGCGGAGCAGCGGCAGCGGCAACAGCGGGAGGAGGAGGTGGCGGCGCTGGCCGAGCAGGAGATGCGCGCCCGCATCGCCGCCTTCGCCGATACCACTCTCGGGCACCTGCGGGAGGTGCATGTGCGGCAGACACGCGAGATGGAGGCCCGCCTGCAGGCGTGTCTGGCCGACGTCAGCGCCAAGAACCGACGCCCTCACTGTCGCCCTCGCCGCCGCACAGGGGCGCCGCGCGGCGGAGGTGCAGCAACAGAGAGAGGAGGAAGAGAGGAGGGAGGAGAGGAAGAGGCAGCAGGAGCGGGAGGCACAGCGCCAGAGGGAGCAGGAGAAGGCCGCTGCTGCTGCTGCTGCTGCTGCTGCTGCTGCTGCTGCGAACCGCACTACCACCACCAGTACCGCCGAGCAGGAGACACAGACGGACATTATGCTAGGAAGCTCTTTGACCGGGGAGAGGAAGGAGGGCGCCGTGCTGTTGTCGAATGATTCTGCTGCTTCCGCTGGTGCTGTCGCGACGTGTGCACCAGCGACGAAGACGACGGCAACCGTCGGAACGGAGACGGAGACGGAAGCGATCCCCACGCGTGTTGATCGGGCGTCCTCCGCTGTAGTGGTCAGCCACGTCGCCGTTTCTGAGACACGCGAACCTCAACACCGGCAGCCGCCACCGTCACCCAAGACGCATCGCTCCTCTCAAGCGTCTGCAGCGCCTTGCACTCCCGGCAGCGCCGGCTCCGGCACTCTCAAATCACCCGAGTCGCAGGTGCTGGAAGAAAAGACGCGGAGTAATGCCGAAGTGGTGCCCATCATTACACCAACGCCGCCGCCCCCGCCGGCAACTGTCCCGCGACGTTCTTCTGAAGAACCACCTCACCAGCAGCAGCAACAACAACATCTTCCTGTAGAAGCAGAAGAGAAAGAGGGTTCCCACGCCGTCGTCTCTCCTCCAGCTGGTGCCTCCTCCTCCTCCTCTTCCTTCCACTCTCGCTTGGTTGACCAGGCCGAGGACGAGCTGCCGATAGAGGAGCAGCCGCAGGAGCCTCGCCGAGAGTCGACAGAAGAGCAGTCAGAGCGTCCCTCTTCTTCCGTACGCGACGACGACGAGGAGCTTCCCCAGCAGCAGCAGCAACAGTTAATTCCTCTCGCAGAGCTCATCGGCAACCCCGAAAGCGAGCAGCCCCGCGCCGCCGACGACCCTCAGGTCTACTCGGAAACGGCGGAGGAGTTCGCGCATTCCGTCGCCGTCCCTGCCGCGCCGCTTCACGCGCCTCCCGCCCGCGCGCCGTCCGAGTCTGTAGAGAGGCCGTGGCTGACGGCCGCGGATGACGAGGCCCCCATCGACACCGCTGCGGTCGCGGAGAAAAGTGATAACAACAAGGAGGAGGAGCAGGGACTTCAGCAGCGGGAGCAGCAGGCCACCACACCGCCCTCCACCCCCGCACCACCAGCAGCGGCGGCGCCAGTGGTGTTTGGTGTCATTGGCTCTGAACAGCCACGCTGCTGCGACGGCGACAACGCTGAGGAGGAGGAGGCGGTGTGGGAGAGCAGTCCGGGGACGCAAGAAGCAGAGGGCGCTGCTGCCCACCCGCGCCGCCGCCACTCGTCTCTCGCCGCCACCACCTCCGACCTCCACTCGATGACCGAGGACGAGCGCGCCGCCGCACGCGACGACGCGGAGGAGGAGGAGGTCTCGATCGTCGCGCCGGAGAGAGTAACGGGCAGCGTGGAGCACAGCGTGCCCTCCCTCGACACTCGCAAGGAGGACGAGACTCCTCCTATTACAGAAGAAGTCGACAAGAGCGACGAAGCCGCTGCCGTCGCGAAGGAGGACGGTTTGCTGCCACACGAAGGGTTTGCCAGCTCCTCTCCCCTGTCTCCCGACAACCAGGACAGGGACTTCGCGGCTGCTGCGGCTGCTGGTGCTGCGGCGACGAGCACTGCAACAGGCACAGCGGCGTCCACCTCCACCCCTACCCCCACCATCCCTGCTGCTGCTGCGGCTGCTGTTGGCGCTCCCCCGGTACTGACACCCGACCCGACGGCCGAGATCGAACCGGTCGTTGCCGTTTCCGCCACCGCCACTGCGGCATCGGAGGAGGAGGAAAAGGCGGCGACGGTGTTGCCGCCGTCAGCGCCCATCGCGCCAGCTCCCGCTACTGCAGCAACAAAGGAGGAGACCCGCAGTGAGGATGAGGAGGAGGCCGAGGAGGAGGAGGAGGAAGACACCGCAGACGAAAGCGACGAGGAGGACAGCGACGGCTCCGGAGAGTACGAGGAGTCCGACGACACCGACAGTGATGACGACGAAGAGGAAGAAGAAGAGGAGGAGGAAGAGGAGGAGGAGGAGGAGGAGGTTCAGGCACCACCACCCAAGGAGGAAAAAAGCCCGCCTCCGCCAGCGCCACCCACTCAGGCGCAGCCAGCGAAGCGGCCTCCGCCGCTCAGCGGTTTTCTACCGTCGGCCTCGCTCAAGGGCACGCCGCAGCAGCGCTCCTCCTCCAGCATCCAGCCGCACCAGAACAGCAGCACGCTGGCGCCGGGCGAGGACGGCACCGAGAGGCTGTATCCCTCCTCCAAGCGCCAGCAGCAGCAACAGCAGCGCAGCTACATGAGCGGCGCGGACAGCATGTCGATGGGGAGCTTCCCCCGGCCGCCGCGCCACCACTTTGCGCCGCTGGAGGATATGTCGTCGTCGTCGTCTTCATCCCCCTCGTCCCGCTCGCTCAGCGACCTGGACAAGAAAAAGAAGCATGCCGACCAGGCCCGCGGCGGGAGCGGCGGCTCTGAACCACCCGTCGCCACCGCTAGTGCTAGTACGACGACGGCGGCGGAGGGCGGCGCTGCCGCAAAGGCAGCAGCGACAAGGCGCCCCGCGGACGGCCCCCTCGTGGCGCCTGACGGGAGCAGCAGCCGAACGAGCGGCACCAGCACCGGCACCGGCTCGGGCAGGGGCGCCGCCGGCGCCGAGGGCTCCACCATCTCCGCCTCCAAGATGACGCAGGACACGGCGCCGTACTGCTCGGTGGACACCTCCTCCGACCTCCCCAGCTCCTCCCTCGACGCGCCTCCGCAGCCCAAGAAGCACCAATTCGCCCCCATCGCTGATATGTCCTCCTCCTCTTCCTCGTCATCGTCGTCCTCGTCCCCTAACGACCCCGCCCCCGGCAAGACGGCCGAAGCGAAGGACGTCGCGGAGGAGTCGGCAGGCACGGCGGTGACGGTGGTGCCGCCCATCTCGGCCGGCGCGCCGACGGTGCCTCCCTCTCCGCAGGCGGACGCGGTGGCGGTGGCGGTGGTGGTGGAGACAAGCACCGGCGTGATGACGGAGGTGCCGACGCTGACGTCGAGCCCGCACGAGCAGCACGCAGCCCATCACGGCCACCGACAGCCTGGCGGGCGGCGGCCCCAGCTCGGGCGTCGCCACCGTCGTCCCGGCCGGCGAGGACGCGGCGGAGGGCGGCGGCCTCAGCGTGGACACCCTCCTCAAGGTCAAGCCGTGGGAGCGCCCGGGGGGCTTCGCGGTCAGCCCTGTCGGCCTCCCCAGCGGCCTCACCATCGACATGTTCAAGGAGCCGCCGGCCGGCAGCTCGCCCACCAGCTCCGCCTCCTTCCCGCGGCAGGCCCTCACCACCTCGCCCTTCCAGGCCGCCGCCGCCGAGATGCACCGCCGCCGCGACAGCCCCGAGTGCTCCCCGCGCTCCAGCGCGCGCACCACCTTCACCGGCAACAGCGCGACGCCCAGCGCCAGCAACAGCTGCACCCACAGCTCTGAGAAGCCTTTTGACGGGGAGACTATGGCTGCCGCTGCCGCCGCCGCTGCCGCCGCCGCCGCTGCTGCCGCCATGGCAGGCACGAGTGACGATGCCGCGAAGACGACGACGACCACCACCGCGGTGAACGCGGCCCCTGCCGCTAGCGGCGGCGGCGCTGGCGGCGAGGAGAGACCAGCGTCCAGCAGCGACGACACCTGCTCCCCGCTGACGGCGCCGACACCCAGCAGCGAGCCGACCGTGTCCGGCCCAACAACGCCCTCTCTCTCCGCTGCCGAGTCCGCGGCCGTGCGCGCCGCCCTCGGGCTCCCCCCGCGCGGCTCCGGCAAGGCCGCCGCCGCCACCGCCATGACAAACCCCAAGCAGTCGTCCCTGATGCCGAAGGTGCCGCCGCCGCCCCTCTCGCAGCGGCGCCAGAGCATGCCGGTGCTGCCGCTCGGCGCCTTCTCCAAGCCGCGGCGCGACTTCTCAGCGGCGGTCGGCTCGCAGCGCTCCGCCTCCGACGACTTCTGCATCAACACCATCCGCGTGCAGTCGGCGACGCTGCCCTTCGAGGACGCGCGCCCCAGCGGCGGCGGCAGCGGCAGCGGCGCCTCGCCCGCCCCCATCCCGACGCTGAAGACGCCGTCGCCCTCCTCGCCGGGCAACGTGGTGCCATCATCATCACCGCCACCGCCTGCCGCCGACGCCGCCGCCGCCGCCGCGCAGCCCAAGAAGGAGGACGCCGCGGCGGTGGCGGCCCCCACCATCCCGCAGGGGGAGACGGCGGCGCCGGCGCGGACGATCGACAGGGCGGACGCCAAGGCGCTGGTGGCGCGTGTGTTTGCGGGCTACGCGGCCCGCTTCCGGCTCTTCCAGGTGTGGGACGAGGTGCAGGCGGAGCGGCGGCTGGACCAGCGCCTGACGGAGCTTCTGCCGCAGCGCACGGCCCGCGCCCCCGACATCCCCGCGTTCGACCTCTTTGGCGATCTCGACGGCGGCGGCGCTGGCGGCTTCGACTTTGGCGCCACCGGCGGCTTCGCCGAGTAGCAGCAGTCCCCGCGTCAGTCTCACCTCCGGCGCCCCCGCCGCGGCACCCGCCGCCGGCACGGCCGCTGGCACCGGGTCAGGCACGCCGGCCACGTCGGCCGGCAGCAGCGACCCCGCCGCCACCACCGGCTCCACCTCCTCCGCCGTCGTGCCGCCGCCCGTCTCGCCGCCTATACTCGTTGACTCGACTCTCAAGACGTCCCCCGCGGCGGCGGACAGCTCGTCCTCGTCCAACGTCACCTTCCCAAAGGAGCCGCCGCGCCGCAGCCCCGCGACCTCCGCGGGCAACCCCCTCACCCCGGAGGGCAGCAGCGTCGGCGCGCCGCCCAACGCCTTCCCCGCCTCCGCGACCACTCCGACAGCGGCAGCGGCGGCAACAGCAGCGGCCCGCCGTCGGCGCCCACCTCCGCGCCGGCCTCCGCGACGCCGCGCGCGACCGGCCGGAGCTTCGCCGGCGCCGGCGCCTCCACCTACACCCCGCCGGACCTCTCCGAGTCCATCTTCAACGCGGCGAGCATCAGCCGCGGGGCGCGCTCCGGCCGCGGCGGCGCCGACATCTTCAACTTCAGCACGACGGCGCGCAGCGTCAACCTGCTCGGCAACCTCGGCTTCAGCCAGTTCGACGGCGCCTTTGCGCAGTACGCGGAGGTCGGCGGCGAGATCGGCAGCGTGCAGCGCAACTGGGCGGAGCTCGCGGGTATCGAGGAGGTCGAGACCGACAGCGACGACGACAGTCCCCCGCGCGCGCCAGCCCCCACCGCCGCGCGCTGCGCCGTCCGCGGAGGAGGCCGCGCCCCCGCCGGCAGCGGCCGCCCGTCCTTCCATCACCTCCGCCCCTGCGGCTGCGGCCACCACCGCCACCACCACTGCCACGACTTCTTCGGCAAAGCGCGCCGCCGGCGACAGCGACAGCGACGACGAGGGCGACGACGACATCGCCGCCGGGTTCCGCGCGGCGGAGGCGGCCGGCAACGTCAACCTCGCCGCCGCCGCCGCCGTGACCATAACGGTGGAGAAGAAGCCGATGAAGCCGTCGGAGGCGGCGCTGGTGGTGCAGCGCGTGGGCCGCGCCGGCCTCGCGCGCCGCCGCCTGCGCTTCGAGCACTCGCTGGCGTGCCACCCGTCGGCGGCGGCACTGCTGCACCGCGCGGTGGCCGGCTACCGCTCCCGCGTCGACCTCGGCTTCCGCCACCGCGCCGTGTGTCTGGCGCGCCGCGAGATGCAGACGTGGGACGCGCGCGGCGTCGCCGCCGTCAACATCCAGCGTGTCGTGCGCGGCTTCGTGTGCCGGCAGAAGACTAAGCGCCTGCAGCGCCGCCTCGCGACCCGCCTCGAGCTCCAGGTGAACCAGGAGAAGTTCGAGGACGATTGAGTGGGTGTGTGTGTGTGTGTGTGGCCTCTGCTCGTGAGTCAGTGTACATACGTGAGCGAATTCCTTTTTTCACAATTCGGTTGGCCTGCTGCTTTGTTAATCTGTACAGCGGACTGAGTTTTGACTTCATTTTGCATCTCCTCTATATATTTTATATGCATTCCCGATGACGTATTATTACAAGACAGGATGCATTACGAGTACTTTTTTTCTTACTGCTTCTTTTTTTCGTTCTCGCCTTACTCAATTTCTATATATATATATATTCATACATACACTCTTCTTCTCCTTCTTCATTAAGAGCTCTGCCTCTTTCTTTCTCTCTCCCTCTCTCACCATTCTCTTTCGTACCACTGTATGTTACTCTACATAATAGAAAGATTCCACCCTTGAATGATGCATCTTGTGTTTCTCATTTTGCCCTCTTTTTTTTTTCATTGTGAGATGTGCCCCTCCTTTCTGACGTCGTGTAACTTACCGCTGACAGCGCCGCCATTGTTTTTCTTCTCTTTTGTATCAGTGTGCGGGTGTATGTGTGTGCACCAGAACCTGATGGCTATAGTGAATCACTGACGAATTCTGCAGGTTCTCTCCGCGGGTGTCGTCCGTACTGCTGTGACTGTCATCCAGTGCAATCTTCAAAACTTCTCGTGTCCGAACTTCATACCCAGGCAAACGAAGGAATCAACAAACATTATTTGAATCTCACATACAAGTACTTTCGCACAAAAAGGAAAAGTAACAAAAAAGGAAAAGTCAACTTCTCAATATCGGCGACTTCATCATACCACGTCGCTTTACGTGTATTTTATTCTCTACTCTCATTTAGTCCGCCGTGGGGTTTTTAAGAGCCACCAAAGCGGTTAAGTGAGCAGATAGAGAAGGAGAAAGAGAGAGAGAGAGAAAAACGAGGGGGACACGGTAAGAAATGGCTGACGCCGACCGCCGGCCGCCTCCGCTGCGCAGCGCGGCGGCCATCTTCAGGGACACCTTCTCTCTCCTGCGCTTTGTGCTGCTCTTCATTACGCTGCTGTCCTTCTCCGTCGATGCCTCTATCTCCATTCTCCTCATTCGCGTCGGTTACATCATGAACAGCACCGACGCGGTGCGCGAGCGCGCGGAGCAGCGGGCTCGCGACGAGGCTGCCGGGGCTGCTGCCGGGCCTGCTGGGCGGCGCGCCGGCCGTAACAGGAGCGCGCCCGCACCCGCGCCCGGTAACGGTAGCAGCCGCCGCCGTGGGAGTGGCAGCACCGGCCGACGCGCAAACGGGGCTGCTGCGGGCTCACCGGCTGGCGGGGCTGACGAGAGTGCCGCCTGCGGGAGAGAACCTCACGAACACGGCTACTGCCGCCGCCACCCCTGCGCCCGACAACAGCGCGACGGCGACGACGGCCTCTCGCAAGAGAACCGCGCGCACCTCCACACGCGGCGCCTCAGCAACGGCGTCACCATCGCCATCATCACGGCGATACTGCACATGGCGCTGATGGGTCCGCACCGCTACTTCCACGTGAGTCCGGCGCTGCGCGGGTGGCTGCAAGGCGGCGGCAACGGCGGCAGCACCGCCACCGAGGCTCCCTCGCCCTCGTCTTTGCGGAACAGGTGAGCTACTGGGACGCGTACCTCCGCGACCTCTCCTTCTTCGCCCCTTTTGCGATGCCCATCGACAGCTACGCACTGCTGCCCGTGTGGTTCGTGTTCCTCCTGGACGTGTCTTTTTTTCTGGTGGACATGCTGCTGTGCGCGTGCATGCGGCCCGACCGGGAGGCGGCGCTGCGGCGCGGCATTGAGGCGTGGCACGCGGGCGTGCGCCGCCACCGCGACGCGGCCCTCCGCCGGCAGCGCCGCCGCGACCGCTCCGCCGGCGCTTTGACAGCCGCCGCTTTTTCACCAGACACTGCCGGCGGGGAGGGCAAGCTGGCCGGCGCGCCCGCGCCTCAGCCGCATCGCCAGAGCCCCCTCCAGCCCTACGCCACCGCCCACCGCCATCGCGGCCGCGAGGGGGACGCCGGCGACATGGCCTCTCTCTCCGCCGCTGTCGTGTCGATGAGCAGCGTCGTCCTCGTCGCGCACTACGGCAGCAACGCCAGCGCGTGCCGTGCGGCGGGCGACACGGTGATTGCGTCCGGGGGCGCCGCCGGCGGTGAGTTCGAAAGCGAGTCTGCTGACTACGGGACGGAGAGGGAGGGTGAGGGGCTCGGCGCTACGGCGCGCGCTCTGAGCACGGCCGACGGCGCCCCCACTGCTGGCGCTGGCGCTGGTGTTGGGAAGCTGGTCAAGCCGGCCGCTGGCGCGGATGCCGACGACGGTTTCTTTTCACGTACGGAGGTGGGTGGGTGGGACGAGGACCCGGGCGAGTACCGTGGCGGCGGCGGCGGCGTTCCCAAGGGGGCGACGCTTCTCAGGCGGCTCGCGCAGGCGGCGTGGTCCGTTGTATGCCTGGCGCTGCGTGCGGTGTCGTGTGGGTGGTGCCGGTGCTGCTGCTGCTGGACCCGCGCGCCGCGCTCGCCGCCGCTGCCGCCCTCCGACCGCCGGCGCGCGACCGACGGCCACCCAGTGTCGCGGCACCGCCGCCGCTACCGCCGCTGCGCGCGCGCCAGCAAGTCGGCGCTGCGCTCCCTCTTCACAGGGTGGTCGCTGCAGCTGATTTCCGTCGTGCCCCCGCCGGGCGCCCCGCCGCCGCCACCACTGCACCCGACTGCTTCCACGGCCGAGGCACCGTCGCCCCCTCCCCCTTCTCACACAGAGTAACGATGCTTTTTTTCGTGTTTGCGTGTCTGTGGGCGGCACTCTGTCTTTTTGCTTTCTTTCCCCTCTTCACTTCTTACTTCACCATCGTTGCTAAACTCTGCTTGCTTTCCTGCTTTTCGCCGCAAACCACCACTACTTCTTTCTCTCTCGTTCTATATTATATATATATATATATATATATATCTTTAGTCTTTCTTCCCTTCTCATCACGTCACGATGACGCTTTGCGTGCTTCATTACTTGAGACTTTCTCATTATATATATATATATGCGATACTCATGGCACAAAAGCAAGGTCCCTCGCTCTCATATGAGGTGCTGTGATGGGGCGAACGCGAATGATATGCTTCCTTTTCTCTAACAAATGTGTTGCCTTGTGCCTCACTCAGAGTACTCGTCCGATGCGAACCCCAAAGATGAGCGCATGTAAGCTCTCTGCCATTATTGTGACTCTCTCCCAGCTGTGCGTGAATATGACTAGTAATAGTGCAGCGAGACTGTTGAGACGTACACACTATCACTTCACACACACACATGTACCTACATGCGCTGATGACGCTGCACACCACAAACCTCCTCCTTTTACTTGTTTTCTCAAGCACCTTGTAGTATAAAACACCCTAGAGATATATCTAGCGTTTTGTTTTTCTCTTTTACTTATCCGCCGTGCAAGAAATCTGATCATATTAAAGGTTTAACCCCCATCGCATATTCAAATTCACCAAAGGATTATCTTTTACTTTTCTTCATTTTTATTTTTCAATAGTATCTCACTGCATCCACTACTAACGCTTTTATCTTGACACTACAAGCCATTTTCTTTGTTACTTTTTTTTTTTGTTTTTGTAAGTATTGCCAGTCGTGATTGGTGGAAGCCCATTCGCCACCCTTGCTCTACTTTGAGCGCAATCATCGTTATTCACACAGCTCACTCCATCTCACTCTCTTTCTCTGATCTAATTTACTTTCTCTCACTGTTATTTTTTAAAGTCCTCCTTGTCTTCGTGGTTTCCTCGTTTCCTTTTCATTCACTTTGTACAATCTAGTGAATCACGACGAGATCGGCGCTTTTTCTTCCTTTTCTTCCTTTTTTTTTTTCGCGTGTTGCGGTAGGCGATCTCAAATAAATTTATCTCTAATTCCACCCTAATTGTTTTCTGCTATCGATCTTCTCTTTCTATTCGACTACTTTTTTTTCCCCCCTTTTTGTTTTGCATCTTTGAGAGTAATCTTCTGCGACTCAAAAATAAAAAGGAACACGTGAAACCATACACTCACATAACGCACTGCGGAGCACAGATAGCAAAGAGAATACCCTTCCCCCTCATTCCCGACAGCTGACCGGCCCACAGCCACCCACACCTACATCTACACTCACTTTCTCTCCTTCCTCTTCAAACAGGGTTTATTTCGCCATGAACGGTGCCAGCGACGTTGGTGGCGGCGACTACCGCCACAACTCCACCACTCCCCCGTTCGGCAACGCCTCCTCTGCCTTCACGTCCCCTTCGCCCCCACCCACCAACGACGGGAGCCAGACAGCGGGCGGCGGCGGCGCGGGTGCCTCCAGCTCGTCCGCCGCCGCCGGCCCCTCCAAGGCCCCCGCCACCGGCAGCGTGCGGTGGTGTATGAATATCGCCCTGCAGTCCTTCACAGGGGAGCCGTGGGCGGTGCGGCTGGTGCCGGTGACCGGCGCCTCCGCCTCCTCCAGCTCCCGCACCACGCCGTCGCCGGCGGCCAGCAAGACCCCCAACAGCCCGACGGCGGCGCCGCTCAACAGCACGAGCAACAACCTCACCAACAACACCGGCCGCTCCAGCTCCCTCACCGACAGCCGCAATGCCGACGTCGAGGCCGCCGCCGCCGCCGCCGCCGACGGCGAGAGCAACAACAACAGCAACACCGGGAGTAGCGGCGGCGCGAGCGGTGCATCGCCTGCCGTTGCCGCGGCGGCGGCGGCCGCGACCGCCCCGCAGGTGAAGACCATCACCGCGACGACCAACCAGCACAACAACCGCGCCATCGCCAACGAGAACAAGAGCGGGAGCGCCATCTACGGGGGCCGCGCCGGGGGCACGACGGCGGCGATGCGAGCCGGCGTGCAGCTCGTCAGCGTTGACTACGACGCGGCGGACTTTATGGACGGCAGCCTCGGGAGCTCCGCGCAGCTGCGCGAGGAGCAGCTGGCGCAGCAGCAGTGCCTGCAGGCCATCAACGACCCGCCCATCTCCTTCCCGGGCGACGAGCTGCTCTCGCGCATCACTCCCGTCGAGTTCGTGCCCACAACCTTTGGCGGCGAGAGCGCCGCGAGCAACAACTGCGACGACAGCACCATGTTCGACGGGGAGCAGCTGCAGTACCACCTGCGCAGCAGCCTCACGCCGCTGCTGATGGCGACGCTGCAGCCGGCGGTGACGGCCGTCATGGACCACTGCGTCAACGCCATGGTGCTTGTCTACGGCGCGACGCAGGAGATGAAGCAGATGGGCCTCATCGGGACCCCGGAGGAGTGCGGGCTGCTGCCGCACGGCATCCGCCTCGCGATGGAGCGCTACATGGAGCGCAAGTCGCCCTTCAGCGCCGGCAACAACAGCAACCGCCGCAGCTCCACCGGCGGCGAGAGCCCGAGCCCCAGCCCGGCCGCGACGGGCTTCGTCTTCCCCAACGTGGGCACCCGCTCCCACACGTTCGTGCGCGCCGAGGCGACCTTCATCGCCTTCGACTCCTCGACGGCGGTCGACCTGCTGGACCTCAACAACCGCCACGTGGAACTGGTGCTGCGCCTCGCGCCGCCGCCGACGCCGTCCGCCTTCGAGTCCGGCCTCGAGGACGACGGCGACGGCGCCGGCGGCGGCGGGGAGGCGGAGGCGGAGGCGGCGGCGCGACAACCGACGCTTTTGTCGTCAACGCCAAGGCGATGCCGGCGGAGAGCGCCAACGACGCGCTGTCCGCCCTCGACGTGGGTCTGGAGAACCTCTCCAAGGCGCTGGAGAGCACGCTGCTGGCGTCGGAGAGCGGCTCGTCGCTGCTCTTCTCGCTGACGGCGTACACCAACACCGGCCGCTGCGCCACGCTGCACGTGCTCTGCCTCGCCGAGGACCCCGCGGCGCAGTCGTGGCTGGCGTCGACGGTGCTGGCGCGCAGCCAGGCGATCCCGCTCGGGGAGGAGCAGAGCTGGGCGTCGATCCAGAACACCCCGATGCCGCCGCCGCTGCACCACCACGCCGCGACGCTGCTGGTGCCGTCGCTCTGCTTCGGGAACATGTTCACGTCGGTGCTGCTGTGCGTGTACAACTCCATCACGGCGCTCGACCGCCTCAACCGCGACCTCACCTTCGCCGTGACGGGCTACCGCATGCGCACCATCCCGCGCGTCACGCACGCCAGCTCGCGCCGCAGCGCCCAGCGCCTGCCCCCCGACTGGGAGGAGCACTTCACCGACGACGGGCGCCGCTACTTTATCGACACCAGCACCAACACCACCACCTGGGACGACCCGCGGCTCACGCCTGCGGGCACCAAGGCGGGCGGGGCGGCAGGGGCGGCAGGAACGGCGGCGGCGGGGGCCGGCGCGCCGGGTGCCGGCGGCGGGCAGGAGGGCGGCGGCGGGGCGGACGGCGGCGGCGGGGTGCAGGCGCTGCAGCAGCGCCCCAGCCGCATCGGCCTCGAGGACGACGACCGTGACTTTCTCTCGATGAAGCTCAGCACGCAGCGCGCGGCCAGCAGCGGTGGCAGTGGCGGCGCCTCCCCCTTCGACGCCGCCGCCGCCGCGAAGCCCAAGAAGGAGCTCAACGTGGGTATCGTGGTGGTGGACGCGCAGTGCCGCCCGCGGGTGGTGCTCAACGCCGCCGACAGCGCCTTCGGGGCGCAGTGTGCGCGGGAGGCGGGGGTGTGGGCGCGGCAGCGGCAGCGGCTGGCGGAGCAGCAGGCCGCCGAGGAGCGCGAGCGGGAGGCGCAGCAGGCGGCGGAGGAGCGGGAGCGGGAGGAGATGGCGCGCGCCAAGACGCCCGGCGGCAGCCCGGCCCCCAAGGAGGCCGCCAAGGAGGCCGCGGCGGAGACGGCTCCCGGCCCCTCCCCCTCCTCCCCCGCTTCCGGCACCCCTTGTGTCGGCGCCAGCGCGACCGAGGCCGCCGCCGCCGCCGTGAGCCTCAACCGCTTTTATCAGAACGCCATGAATCAGCAGATCGCGCTCCCGTCGAGCGGCAGCGCGGCGGCGGCGTCATCGTCATCGGCGGGGGGCGGCGCGGCGACGGAGCCTGTGCCGACGGCGGCCGTGTCGATTCCGCCGGACATGCAGGACCTTGAGTCCCTGGTGGAGGAGTTTGGCGACTTTTTCCGCAAGGCGCTACAGAACCAGAAGCGCGTCAAGGAGCTGGAGGCGGAGGTGGCGGAACTCAAAAGACAACTCGCGGAGCGAGACCAACAGCAGCCGCCGACGGCGAAGCAGCCGCAGCAGTAACAATAATAATTGAGGCAACCTTCCCTGTCAGCCACGCAACGTGACTGATGAGGGAAATGAGGTTGGGGGGGGGGGGGTGGAAGAACAAATTGAAAAGGACTCCCTCCTTCTTCCTCGCTTCCTGTCCCTTCCCCCCCCCCCCCCGCGACCTTTAACAGCCCTATTCAGTTCATTAGCAATCACTGCCAAGTGTGCTAAATGCCAAAAATACAACGTGTTTCTGCCACTTATAGTTTTATAATTAACTCTTTCATCTTGTACATTCACGACTTTTTGTTTTGCTCTAAAACCTAAATGCTCTCTTTACATATATTGATTCACCGTTTTTTTTTTTTTTTGCTCATCTGTACGGAGTCACAATGTTGCGCTTGTGTAATCCTTTCTTCTCAATTTCTGTTCTCACCTCCCCAAACTGTATTAACGTGAAGCACAACACAACATGTCTCTACTTGGGTAAGCTTACTCCCGTAACTGTAACATCTCCACAAACGCTTTCGTTAGGGTGTGCTTAGGCAGCAACAACAACAAGAAGAGAGTTTTCGCTGCCTTTTGCGATTTTTGTGTTTGAAAAGGTAAAAACTGCAGCACACCAGAAGCAAGGCAATCACGAGCTCTCTGATGGACCTGAGATTTACCGGACCACTCCCACGACGGCTTTATCGGTGCCCCCCCCCCGCTCTTTCTTGTTTGTCTTTGGTGAGCCGAAGACCTCTTACTTGCGTATACTCATACAACTTTCTGCTGTGGCAGCTTTTGCAGTGTCCTCTCCTCCTTCAGACTGGCCGTGAGCAGTCTCTGGTACGCGTGAATCTTTCATTTAATCCTCTCCACACTTCACTGATCCTTCTGCTTCTGTTTCTATCTAAACTATTGCCTCACGACAGTTTGTAAGCTTAGCCCTCTTCCAAGTACGGTAAATAGCCCTTCCCCACCTGCTTTCTCTCTCTCCCTCACAGCTCCCCGCCCAATTCGATAGAAAACTCTCGCGACTCACTCCAGTCTCCCATCAACAACCTTTCTCAAACCCGCATACCACTACTCCTTGCACCAAGAACCTTCATCATGCCCACCAACCACCCACACCAACACGACGGGCCTGAGCCTTTTGACGACGCGCGCGAGGGGGAGGACCACAAGCGCCGCGAGGCCGCCTACAACGACGACGCCTACGCGGCCGAAAACGACGCCAACACCGTGGCGGCGGCCGACAAGGCGCCACCAGAGGAGGACTTGGTCGGTGGCGTCGTGGACAACGACGAGCAGGTGGTCAGCTCCGCGCCACACATGAACTGCTTCATGCGCTTCCTCAACTTTGTTGTGCCCCCGGGCGGCCTGATCGCGAGCGCCTTCACCCTCGGCAGTTCGACCCTCGGTGCGGGTATTCTCGGCCTCGCGGCGACGTTCAACAGCATGGGTCTCGGGACGGCGATCATCATCCTCGTGGTGTGCGTGTTCCTGACGATCTTCTCGCTGTGGCTGCTGGGGATCATCGCGAACAAGACGGGACTCCGGACGTACGCAGCCAATGTGCACCTGCTGCTCGGCCGCGGCGCCGGGTGGTTCGGCGCGGTGCTGCTGATCATCAATTGCCTCGGCGGCAACGTCAGCTACATTATTTCCATCATGGACATCTTCCGCAACATCTTCGAGGACCCGTCGACGCCGAGCTACCTGCGCACCAACTCCGGCAAGCAGCTGATGACGGCGCTGGTGTTCCTCGTGTTCATCTACCCGCTGTGCCTGCTGCGGCACATCGACAACCTCCGCCACGCCTCGCTGCTGGGGGTGTTCTTCATGCTGTTCTTCGTCATCTGCATGATCATCATGTCTGCCATCTGGATTCATAAGAACGGCTGGCGCGACGACCTCATCTACTTTAACACGGGCAACGACGTGTCGATCAACCTCGGCACTATTCTCTTCGCCTGCCTCGTGCAGATGAACGCCTTCGAGATCTATCACGAGATGGATGTCGTTACCCCGCGGCGGATGCTGCGTAACGCTACTGCTGCGATGGCGATGGTGGGCATTCTTTATTGCACAGCGGGCATCTTCGGATACGCTCGCTTCGGACGTCAAGTAGAGGGATCCATTCTTCTGCAATTCAAGCCGCGCGAGGAGCCGGTGTTCTGGGTGTGCTACTTCGGCGTGATCTTCAAGCTGTGTATCGCTTTCACACTGCACCAGATCCCGATGCGCGACGCGGTGTACCACTTCCTCAAGTGGGACGTGTACAAGATGCCGTGGTGGCGCAACGCCGTTTGCTGCACTTTCTTTGCCGCCATCAGCCTAATCCTTGGTCTGTTCATCCCCAAGGTGAACGTGGTGCTCGGCCTCACGGGCTCGCTCTGCGGTGCCTTCATCGGCTTTATCTTCCCGTCTCTCATGTACATGTACACGGGCAACTGGACGTTCCGCAGCAAGGGCCCCTTCTTCTACCTGACGACGTACTTCCTGATGCTCACTGGTTGCGTTGCGCTGTGCTTCGGTACCATCGGCGCCATCTACAGCATCATTCCTGGCCGCGACGGCGGCGGCTTTTAAGCACCTCCCTCCGTGTTGCTGCGCAGTGCAAATCGAACCAGCGACTAGAGAACACTTTAACCATTCTGTTGGTAATCTAAAGGGTAAACCTTAATTGCTTTTTTTCGAAGTTTCTAGCTTTTCCCTCTCTCCACTTTCTGTTCTTTCTCGTTTTTTTTTTTTGTTTCTTCCTCTTCCAGTATTTTCCGTTTCTCTTTCTAATCGCGTTGATTCCATTTTATATATATTCCCGTCTACCCACTCGTTCACATATACATATATTTATATTTGTCTGCTGACACATCCTTCGGTGGGTCTACTCGGCAGCCTCAAGAGTGCACGATGGTAGCGCAAATGGGTGTAAGCGCCAGCCCTCGGAACTTGGATGACGCAGAGGAGAGATATGGGACCGAATACGCAGCGATTAACTCGGGGAGACATGATTATGCGCACAACTAAAATGTAACTGCCGTTCAATTCTCCCTTTATCGTCGCGTCCGTCAGTCTCGACTTAACCTTGCCTTCTTCCCGTGTCTTTACTCCTAGTTCCGTTCATTCACCCTCTTTTTCTTTCCCAATTTTCGGCGTGGAGGCTCCTTTTTTTTCTGTTTTTTTTTTTCTTCCGCTTGTAACCAGGGAGGCTGACCGCCACCCTCGTTACTGCCTCTCACCGACTCCCTCCCACTATTCTGCGTCTGCCTCTCGTGCCCGCCACAACGAAGCAACGGCGCACTTGCTAACGCGCGCGCTGTCTCTCGCTCCCTTTCTATCGTATGTGCGTGCTCCAGCGTTAGCAAGCCTTGCGCACCTGCGTGCTCCGTCGCGCGTTACGCTAGCCTGCCGCGTCGGCACCTGCACCCTGCGAGCACGTGAGCTATTCTTGTTGACAGAAACACCCTCCCGACCTTCCTTCCTTTTCACCGCCCCCTTTCCGGGCACCTTTCTCTCCATGCGGGAAGGAAATTGTCGCACTGCTAAGCGTTTTTTTTTTTGTTTTGGATCATGTTTTTTTTTCCCCGTTCTACTATGGTAAACACTGTTGTTTTCTTCCTTGATCCTCCTTTGTGTGTTCATTTTCTTCTTTTTTAATTCACATGCTTTTTTGAATTTAAAAAGCTTTAAATCTCTTTTTTTTTTTCCAAACAAATAGATGTGGGTTGGTCTTCCCGTCTATCTAACACTGCCAGCGTAGGAGGTTTCCTGTTCATTAACTGATTTGTCTCTTTTAAATCTCCTTCTTTTCTTTTCTGATATCAGGTTTTCTTTCCCGTTAAAATGCCTTAAAAACCTTTTTTAAATTCTATTCCTCTTTTGTTTAAAAAGTATCGTGTTGTTGTCTCTCAGTTCTCTCTCTTTTATTATCAATTCGCTTTTTCCTTCCTTACTCATCGAATGATATCTTGGTACATGCCAAACTCCGCCACAATCTCTATCTTCCTGCGTGCAGCTCGCTGACGGTTTACCGCTCCGCAATCCTCAACTTTCCTTTACCTTGTTTATTGGTGCCACAGCCACCAATGCTGCAATGAAACGTGAGAATGACGTGTAGCACTCTTCATTACCTGCCTTTCGCTTTTTTTTCTTTTCGGCTTTATTTGGTGATTTTTTTTAACTTCTGTTCTTTTTTCTTTCTCTTTCCCTTTCCCCCTTTCCCCCTTTCTTCTTTCCCTTTTCCCTTTTCTCCTTTCTTTCTTCTTCTGTTCTTTCCTCCTGTGCCCCTGACAAAACTTCCGTACCTTTTTTTTATTCATTTACAAAGGCGGGTGAATCACCCAACAAACTTGCAAAGAAGTGGAGCGAACAGGTAAAAAAAAAAACGATTCCAATGTTTCCGCCTCGTTTCACTAAACAGCTCCTTGAAATGACTACTTGAGCAGTAACGCCGACTTCCTGCGTTGTCAGTTGTTTGACTGCCCCACTGCATGAGCTTAGTCTCACTTTACTCGATATGTGTCTTTTACACGCGGACCCAACAGCGAGTCCTTTGTCTTGCTATCCCGCAGAGTATTTCTGTAGTCTTTTTTTTTTTTCGTGAGACGCCGGTGCTTTACCCACTTTGCACTTTCCCTTCTTTTGCAGTGTAGTGCACTATCTCTTCGTTCGCTCCTTACCCTTACCTATCGTTGCACCAGATTTAAGTATTCGTTCTAGAATCACCATTAAGCAACGTAAATAAAGACAAAGAAAGAAAGTACTTCCTCTGCCCGTTTCTTTCCCCATCGCGCGCCGAGCCGAAATTTCCGTCCAACACCTCACCATTCCCTGACGCTCCACCTCACCTCTCCTCTCTTGCCACCACCTCTCATGCCGCACCGCCACCCACATCAAGACGACGGGCCCGAGCCCTTTGACGAGGCGCGTGCCGGGGAGCGCCAGCAGCGCCGCGAGGCCCCGCACGACGACCTGAGCGCCGACGCCGACTTCAACAACTTGGACATCAATCACAAGACGCTTCCAGAGGAGGAGTTTGCGAGCACAGTCGACCGCGACGAGGAGGTGGTGACGTCGGAGAAACGCAAGAATATCTTCATGCGAGTGGTTGATGTCATCGTCCCCCCGGGCGGCCTGATCGCGAGCTCCTTCACCCTCGGCAGCTCGACGCTCGGCGCCGGCATCATGGGCCTCGCGGCGACGTTCAACAGCATGGGTCTCGGGACGGCGATCATCATCCTCGTGATATGCGTGTTCCTGACGATCTTCTCGCTGTGGCTGCTGGGGATCGTGGCGCACAAGACGGGACTCCGGACGTACTCGGACAACCTGCGCGTGCTGCTGGGCCGCGGCGCCGGGTGGTTCGGCGCGGTGCTGCTGATCGTTAACTGTCTCGGCGGCGGCGTCAGCTACGTGATCTCGATCATGGACATCTTCCGCAACATCTTCGAGGACCCGTCGACGCCGAGCTACCTGCGCACCAACTCCGGCAAGCAGCTGATGACGGCGCTGGTGTTCCTCGTGTTCATCTACCCGCTGTGCCTGCTGCGGCACATCGACAGCCTCCGCCACGGCTCGCTCATTGGAGTGTTTTTCATGCTGTTCTTCGTGCTGTGCATGATCATCATGTCCGCGATCTGGATCATAAGAATGGCTGGCGCGACGACCTCATCTACTTTAACACGGGCAACGACGTGTCGATCAACCTCGGCACTATTCTCTTCGCCTGCCTCGTGCAGATGAACGCCTTTGAGGTGTACTACGAGATGGACGTTGCCACTCCCCGTCGGATGCTGCGCAACGCTACTGTTGCGATGGCGATGGTGGGCATTCTGTACGCTCTCGCCGGTATCTTCGGCTACGCTCGTTTTGGCCGCCAGGTTACCGGCTCGATCTTGCTGGAGTTCAAGCCGCGCGAGGATCCGGTGTTCTGGGTGTGCTACTTCGGCGTGATCTTCAAGCTGTGCGTCGCCTTTGTGCTGCACCAGATCCCGATGCGCGATGCGGTGTACCACTTCCTCAAGTGGGACGTGTACAAGATGCCGTGGTGGCGCAACGCCGTTTGCTGCACCATCTTCGCTAGCGTCAGTCTTATTCTTGGTCTGTTCATCCCCAAGGTGAACGTGGTTCTCGGTCTCACGGGCTCGCTCTGCGGTGCCTTCATTGCCTTTATCTTCCCGTCTCTCATGTACATGTACACGGGCAACTGGACGTTCCGCAGCAAGGGCCCCTTCTTCTACCTGACGACGTACTTCCTGATGCTCACTGGTTGCGTTGCGCTGTGCTTCGGTACCATCGGCGCCATCTACGGTATCATCCCCGGCCGCGACGGCGGCGGCTTTTAAGCACCTCCCTCCGTGTTGCTGCGCAGTGCAAATCGAACCAGCGACTAGAGAACACTTTATCCATTCTGTTGGTAATCTAAAGGGTAAACCTTAATTGCTTTTTTTCGAAGTTTCTAGCTTTTCCCTCTCTCCACTTTCTGTTCTTTCTCGTTTTTTTTTTTTGTTTCTTCCTCTTCCAGTATTTTCCGTTTCTCTTTCTAATCGCGTTGATTCCATTTTATATATATTCCCGTCTACCCACTCGTTCACATATACATATATTTATATTTGTCTGCTGACACATCCTTCCGTGGGTCTACTCGGCAGCCTCAAGAGTGCGCGATGGTAGCGCAAATGGGTGTAAGCGCCAGCCCTCGGAACTTGGATGACGCAGAGGAGAGATATGGGACCGAATACGCAGCGATTAACTCGGGGAGACATGATTGTGCGCACAAGTTAAACGTAACTGCTGTTCAGTTCTCCTTTTATCGTCGCGTCCGCCAGTCTCGACCTAACCTTGCCTTCTTCCCGTGTCTTTACTCCTAGTTCCGTTCATTCATCCTCTTTTTTTTTCTTCTTTCCTAAGTTTCGGCGTGGAGGCTCCTTTTTTTTCTGTTTTTTTTTTTCTTCCGCTTGTAACCAGGGAGGCTGGCCGCCACCCGCGTTACTGCCTCTCACCGACTCCCTCCCACTATTCTGCGTCTGCCTCTCGTGCCCGCCACAACGAAGCAACGGCGCACTTGCTAACGCGCGCGCTGTATCTCGCTCCCTTTCTATCGTATGTGCGTGCTCCAGCGTTAGCAAGCCTTGCGCACCCGCGTGCTCCGTCGCGCGTCGGCACCTGCACCCTGCGAACACGCGAGCTATTGTTGTTGATAGAAACACCCTTCCTACCTCCCTTTCAATCCACCGCCCCTTTTTCAGGGTAGCTTTCCTTTCCTTCTCTCACTGTGGGAAGGAACTTACCCCACTGCAAACGTTTTTTCTCTTTCACTTTATTTGGTAACAGTTTTTAGTTCTTTTCGCTAGCTATGCCTTTTCTCTTTTCTCTTTTCTCTTTTCTCTTTTCTCTATTGACTTTTTTTTTATTGTTTTCGTGATCCTATTTTTTGTTTTTATCCAATATCCAGCAAACAGATACGAGTTGTTCTTCTTATCTGTCTAGCAGTGCGAGCGTTGGTGGTTTTCTTCTTCTTTTTGTCTTATTTCTTTCTTTTAGTCTTTTTTTTTTTAAATCTGAAAACGCTCATAAAAATCTCGGCAAATTCCTAGTAACAAACGATTCTTGTTTTTTTTTTTTCAAATGCCTCTTTCCCTCTGTTCCAGTTCCCTCTCCCACCTCTCGATTTGTTTTACTTTGCTACATGCTATGCCCTTCCGTAGTCCCTACTTTCCTAGTTGCGGCGCCGTCAGTACACTCGCTGCTGTACTCGTCGACCTTCCTTTGTCGTCGTTGCTGCTCCATGGTGTACGAACGACGACTGCAATGATGGCCATTGAAATGCATGTAACATGCCCCCTCACCCTTTCACTCTATTTTTCTTTTGTCTTTTCTTCCCTGTTTTTCCTTTCTCACGTGCTTCTGTCAAAATCTTCGCACTTTTCTTTTTCTTTTTCATGTTTTATTTGGGTTAGCCAGCAAATGTCTAAACAAAGCCATCTGTCCTTCACGGCTGCCAACTCGGACCAATGCGCTGCTAACTGTCCTGTCCGAACAAGACGAAGATGCCGTCTCTTTCCTGGCCTCTCCTTTTGCCGATTACATGTGTTTAGTTACTCTTTTCTGTCTTTTCTTCACGCGCGTGCTCACGTCCCCGCTTTCAAAAGGAGTACTTATTTCTCTCCTACTTCACTACAACTGTTATTCTGCTGCAACTTCTTCCTTCTTTTAAATTTTAGTTTTCTGAAATGCCATTTCCATTTCGCTCAGCACACCTCGCCGTCCTTCCGCCATCACCCTTCTCCTGTCTACCGCAGCGTAGTCTTGATCCTTATACCTCCCCCCCCCCCCCCCACACACACAGACGCACACTCATCTTCCCACTCTCTACTACTCGCGAAGTACAAACACTAGTTATTCTGTACCCTTACCTGCTTTCCCCTATAGACAGAACCTCCCCTTTTACTCTCTCCCGCATACACGTTCTCTCCTTCTCATGTTTTTCGGTTCTTTCAGGCTAAACCACCCACATCAAGACGACGGGCCCGAACCCTTTGACGAGGCGCGTGCCGGGGAGCGCCAGCAGCGCCGCGAGGCCCCGCACGACGACCTGAGCGCCGACGCCGACTTCAACAACTTGGACATCAATCACAAGACGCTTCCCGAGGAGGGTCTCGCAAGTGTTGCTGTCTTCAGTTCTGTGCGTGGCCTTTGTGCTGCACCAGATCCCGATGCGCGACGCGGTGTACCACTTCCTCAAGTGGGACGTGTACAAGACAAGATGCCGTGGTGGCGCAACGCCGTCATGTGTGTCGCACTCGCACAATCGTCGGGCGAATAGCGTGCTCTTTGCTCGCCGGCCCCACGTCTCAGAGCAGCTGACACCTGCCGACTTCTTCTCGCATCCCTCGCGTTATCTTTCTCTCCCTCTCTCTCTCTCTCTCCTCTCTCTCTCTCTCTCTCTCCTCTCTCTCTCATTTTCAACGACGCTTGATGTAACAATGGAGTGCTATACCACGACTATTTTCCCCTCTTTGTTGTTGTTCCCCTCGCGCCTACTTTGTTTTTGCTGTTTTCCCTTTTCCCTTTTCCCTTTTCCCTTTTCCTTCCTTTTTTGTCCTTCCACTCGTTGGTAAATGCGTGTTATTTTCTCTTTTCCAGCCTGTTTGAGGAACCATTGGCGTTGAAACAAAAATCTATGAGCCTGCACTGAGACCCAGGTGCGACCTCGTGTATACTTTCAGCCGCAGCGACGTTTCACCATGACACACCTCGTTTAAGCTTACAGGCGACACCCCGCGCACTAACGTGTGTCTTCCCCAGCGTTTACCTTACGGTGCTCCGACGCCTCCACCACGCAGCACCTCGACGTGTGATCCGTTTTTGCTACTATGAAGGGTGCGTCTTGTGCCGCGCGCGGTGTCTTTCTCCCACCGCGTGCTACGGACAACCGCTGTCTCCATAATCCCACTTCCGCCGCTCCTCATCCATCCGCCACCTCTCCCTCTTTTCTCCCCTCTCTAAAGTAAATCACTTGTAGTATCTATTACACGCACAAGCTAAACTTTAATCTCTTACGAAAATATATATATATATATATCTTTTCTACCTGCTCGAATCACTGTAGCCTGCATCAACTCCCCATCTCCCTCCTCGCACCTACACGAGCCATGTCGCACCACACGCACCGCGACTCCGCCGAGCCGTTCGGCGACGAGCGCGCGCTGCGCGACACGCCGTCCAGAGGAGCACCCGCACGATGCCGTCAACCTCAAGGCGCTGCCGGATGACGACCTCGGCGCCGGCCACCTTGACAGCGACGAGCAGGTGGTCACGACGCAGAAGCGCAAGAATGTCTTCATGCGAGTGGTTGATGTCATCGTCCCCCCGGGCGGCCTGATCGCGAGCGCCTTCACCCTCGGCAGCTCGACGCTCGGCGCCGGCATCATGGGCCTCGCGGCGACGTTCAACAGCATGGGTCTCGGGACGGCGATGATCATCCTCGTGATATGCGTGTTCCTGACGATCTTCTCGCTGTGGCTGCTGGGGATCGTGGCGCACAAGACGGGCATCCGGACGTATTCGGACAACCTGCGCGTGCTGCTGGGCCGCGGCGCCGGGTGGTTCGGCGCGGTGCTGCTGATCGTCAACTGTCTCGGCGGCGGCGTCAGCTACGTGATCTCGATCATGGACATCTTCCGCAACATCTTCGAGGACCCGTCGACGCCGAGCTACCTGCGCACCAACTCCGGCAAGCAGCTGATGACGGCGCTGGTGTTCCTCGTGTTCATCTACCCGCTCTGCCTGCTGCGGCACATCGACAGCCTCCGCCACGGCTCGCTCATTGGAGTATTTTTCATGCTGTTCTTCGTGCTGTGCATGATCATCATGTCGGGAATCTGGATCAACAAAAACGGATGGCGCCACGACCTCATCTACTTCAACACGGGCAACGAAGTGTCGGTGAACCTGGGGACGATCCTGTTCGCGTGCCAGGTGCAGATGAACGCCTTCGAGGTGTACTACGAGATGGACGTGCCGTCGCCGCGGCGGATGCTGCGCAACTCGACGGTTGCGATGGCGATGGTGGGCATTCTGTACACTCTCGCCGGTATCTTCGGCTACGCTCGTTTTGGACGCGAAATCAACGGTTCGATCCTGCTGAGGTTCAAGCCGCGCGAGGAGCCGGTGTTCTGGGTGTGCTACTTCGGCGTGATCTTCAAGCTGTGCGTCGCCTTTGTGCTGCACCAGATCCCGATGCGCGACGCGGTGTACCACTTCCTCAAGTGGGACGTGTACAAGATGCCGTGGTGGCGCAACGCCGTCATGTGCACCATCTTCTGCACGGTGATGCTAATCATGGGTCTTTTTATCCCCAAGGTGAACGTTGTTCTCGGTCTCACGGGCTCGCTCTGCGGTTCATTTGTCGGCTTCATCTTTCCGTCGCTGCTGTACATGTACACGGGCAACTGGACTCTCCGTAGTAAGGGATGGTTCGTGTACTTCGGCTCATTTTTCCTGCTGCTGGTAGGTGCCATCGCGCTGTGCTTCGGTACCATCGGCGCCATCTACGGTATCATCCCCGGCCGCGAAAGCGGCGGCTTCTAAATGCAGAGATGCAGTGAAGTCTCACCAAAGCGTAGAGCTTCTACACTGTGTGCTCCCTGCACCGACTCCTTCCTCCGATTCCGTGTCTAAATGCTGTGCCCAGGTGACACCGACTCTAACGTCTAATTCGCGAGACACCCGCGTCCACGACACTTGCTTCCTCGACGTAAAGTTCTAGTGTGATATCACTTCAATCCTTGCTGTGCGCCGTCACCCTACCACTCGTTGGAAGATCGCCATTGCAAGAGGAAAAGCCATTCCTAAAGTGATACTCCGGCCTTGCTCACGTGCGAGGACGGCCAAAGCAGTGCGGCGCGTATGAGGCTGTGAGGCTACTGTTAACGAAGGTGGTGCAATTCGTTTCCTGGCGACGGTAATCATCGCTACGCCCCCTTTAATGATAACAGCCCACACCTCTCGCGCCGCACCGCAGCTTCTTGGCGCTAGACGTCTGTCCCTCTTTTTTTTTTCTCTTCCCTCCTCTCCCCCCTCCCTCCTCTCCCCCTCTTGTTTTCTTCTTTTTTTTTTTTCCTCTTCCCTTTTGCCTTCCTCTGAGAACCCTCACCCTCTACCAACTTCCCTGTTGACCTTGATGGAGCTCTGCTGCTCCACACGCTTACTTGAATGTGAACCGGACCTGTTAGCTAGTCTTTCCCTCGCGCAAGACTAGTTTACAGCGCCGACACTCACGTCATGGACTTGGCGACCCTTTTCCGTTGTCCTTGTTGTACAGCCGTATGGGTGACTGCTCCATCATATTTCTCTGTGGGGTGGCAAAATACGTTACTATTTTTTTTTCTATCTCTTCCCTGTTTAGCTCGGTAAAAAATAAAGGGGCGCAAATGCTTCCTCAATACGTTATTCATTTCTTGCTGCGTCTTTTTCTTCTTTTTCTTTTTCTTTTCCTTCTTGAGCCGGTGAACTTCCTTTTCTTTTGTTTTCCTCCTCCTGCACCTCTCCTGGACGAAGTCGTTGACTCTTCTTTCTTCATTTCTTTCTTTTTATTTTTTGATAACACAGGAAGGACTGATCGTTGATCCTGTCCGTCGACTTTCAAAAGCTTCAATTTTCTTGACTCTCAATGAAAAAATCTGTTTCGCACAATTTTTTCCTCTTGTTCTTCCGTTGTGACGCAGTCCTTCTATCACTGTGTCTCCACCTGCCCTATTCGTTCGCGGCGTTTCTCGCTTAATGGTTTCTGTTCCTGCGATTGCCGAAAACTTTAGGGGAGCCACAACGACCAAGAGGCGGTGGCGACTGCAGTTACATTTATTCTTGTATTGGTTTTTATTTGCCCCCTTTACCTCCAATTCGTCTGTTTTGTCTTTTTTTTATTTTTATTTTAGTGTTTTTTCTTACCGAACGGTAAGTCGCCATTTTCTCCCTTCATCCCCCACCCTCTTCATAACAGTTCCCGGTTAAACCATGCACTTCAGAAACCAGGATGTCTATGGCCTCCGCGTCCATGAGATCCTTAAAGCGGCAGAGGCACAAGCTCGCACCGCTCCCTCTACACGCCACTTTTTTTTTCTCTAGTATCTGCCACGCTTTTTACTTGCGTTGCGTGACATTGCACGACTAGCCACAGGGAACGCTCCGCTACCACAGGTGGCCGCACCAGGTATGACCACAAAATGCTTCATACTCTGGTAGGCGCTACACGATTCCTATCGTCCCTCACGAGATGTTGTCCCATTCCCTCCCCTACCCCCT
>JAQOSZ010000299.1:0-195649 GCA_030347455.1 Kentomonas sorsogonicus | reverse complement strand
GACCTTGATGGGAGCCATGGTGGTGACGGGGAGGGGTTGGGTGGTGGTTGGGTGGGGGTGGTTGGTGTGAGAGCGAAAGCTAATACGGTAAATTCTGCAGCGGAGGGAAGTGGGGGGGAAGGGAGAGTTTATTTAAGGCGAAAGAAGTAGTGAGGGATTGCGAGGGATACAGTCGTGATGCAGATGATAAAAGAAGTGGTGTGTCGTTGTCTGATGAGTTGTCTCGTTGAGTGGTGGCTGCGCAACTTTGTGCTTGTTGCTGACTGAGCTTCCTGTTGAACTCCTCTGGGTGCTGACGGACAACAACAGCGCAGTCTGATCTGATATGGTTTTGTGATTTTGTATTCCTTAATCTTCTTCAATGGATTATTATAGGGTACCGCGTTGCGGAGAGAACAACGGCACGCACCTTCGAGAACAAAAAAGAAGAAACATTTTTGACCAGAGAATACCAATGACCTTTCGGAAGGCACACCTCCGTGGTGGTCACTTGAGGTAGTCAAATGCTCGCCAAAAGTTAGCTGCGCCGAGTTGGAGGGTGGAGCGCTTGTAGGCCAGCGTCTGGGGGTAGAAGACGTCACGCATCCAGTCCCCCATCACGTGGTGCACATGCGAGCCCGGCGCGTGCGTGTTGGCGGCGTTCTCAAGAATCACAGCGCGCGCAACAAAGATAGGGTTCACGGTACCGAACTCCTCCGTGACGGCGAGCGTCTCCGGGCCCAGCTCGGCCACGGGCCGGATAACGCCGGCGACTAGGTGATAGCCAGCACTAGGGCCGTCGGTGGCGTCGCGGTCGCTCTGCACGCGCGTCCCAGCAAAGATGGCCTTGGCGCGCGCGGCGTCCTCTGCGGTGCTGGTCATGATGGTGTCGACCCCCGTCGGCCCGAGACCCGTGTGCACGTCGATGAAGATGGCGCGCGCGGCGCTGGTCTTGTCGCGCGCCTCGTGCAGCAGGCGCCGCAGCGTGGTTACGCTGGTCTGCTCGCCCGCCCCGCCGTAGTAGATGCCCTCGGGGTGGTGGTACTGGCCGGTCACAAAGGCCTTCTTGAGGGAGCCGAAGCCGTGGCGCGCCAGCACCCGCACGAAGCGGGCGAGCAGCAGGTAGCGGTCAATCAGGCGCGGCGGGGCGGCGGGGCTGAGCACGCCGCGGAGCGTGTCGTACCCGGCGACGTCAGGGTCGCGCGCGCGCACCTCCGCCCACTGCGCCGCGCTGAGGTAGTTGCGGTTCAGGTCGACGTTGTTCTCGTTGAAGCGGCGGTAGTTGGCCATGCCGTAGGGGTTCACCGCGTGCACAAAAAGCACCGACGGGCCGCCCGCCGCCCGGCTCGCGTTCCACGTCTCCAGCAGCTGCGTCTGGATGGCACTGCCCGTGTAGCCCTCGATGCCGTGGGTGCCGCTCGCGTGCACCAGCAAGCCCGGTGCGCCGGCGCGCTGCAGCAGCGCCGTGTCCATGTGGTAGTCGCGGCCGTCGCGGTGGGCAACCACGTGGCTCTCAATCACCGCCCCCGCCTTGGCCGCCGCCTCCAGGAAGCGGCTCCGCGCGCGGTCGTAGGTCTGCGAGAAGTAGTAGTCGGCGCAGGCGGTCGCGTTGCTGTAGTCGTCGCACACCATCGTCTCTTGCAGCGGCACCAGGTCAATAAAGAGCAGGCCGGTGATGATCACCAGCGCCGCCGGGATCAGCATGTCCAGCATCGACACAGCCATAGTGATGTGACTGTCGAATATAGAGGGGTAACAAGGTGGGGGGACCTTTTTCACAAGTTGAATGAGAAAGGCCTGTTAGTCCGTTAACTTATCTTTCTTTGGTTTTTAAGCAAAAAAAAAAGGCGCTCAACTAGGCGAAGTGGAAGAAGAAGCAATATAGACAATGGGAAAAGAGGTGGAAAGTAAAATCAGGTGATACATTCGTGCGTCTGTGCGTGAGGAGATGGGGGCGGGGGGCATGCGTGAGGCTGGCGCAAGACGGCAAACGGTACGTAAATCGTAAATTTACTACACACAGCTGCATATAACCATAGATTTAGTCGAGAGCCAAAGTAAGGGCAGAGGAGTCATGATAATGATGCGTTGAATTTGTTGAGTGAGGACTTTTATGATGGGTAGGAGGAGCAACAAGCCGAAACAGCGAGTGAGATAAGGTAGCAGAATAGAAAAAAACAAAGGCGAAAGAAGAGAACGCGACCGACGCAACGATCAGTGCCGGGTAAAGGGCATCGTGTACGCGTAGCGCAGTGT
The DNA here is from genome assembly GCA_030347455.1 of Kentomonas sorsogonicus. NCBI lineage: Eukaryota > Euglenozoa > Kinetoplastea > Trypanosomatida > Trypanosomatidae > Kentomonas > Kentomonas sorsogonicus. The sequence continues at coordinate 193,414 of JAQOSZ010000299.1, read as the reverse complement.
AATAGAGTCCGCGCGGCGAGTGAGCTGGCACGATGATGCGAGTACCTCCGCCTGCAGAGACTCCACCACGCCGAGAATCTGCACCTCCAGCGCATGTGTGTACTCCTGCGCGGCAGTCTCGGCGCTGTCAGCGAGCTCCCCCGCCAGCTCCGCGAGGGCCAGCAGGAGTGGGTCTGGTACCACGTGCGCCGCCGCGCTCAGCTCCTGGCGCAGCAGCAGAAAGAGATTGCAGCGAGCGTGGGCGGGGCAGTTCTGCAGGTTCCGCAGTGCCGACCGGACGCCGTGGATGGATAGAAGCAGACGCACCTCCGGATAGCACGTCAGCGACACCGTCTCCGGGATGGTGGTGGTGGCCGTCGCACCAAGCTGGTCCTGAACGGCGTCCAGCAACAGGCCCGCGCTACAGGAGTCAACGCTGCTGGCGCAGAGAAAAGCAATCATTGCCAAGGTACTGCGGTGCTCCTCCGCAAAAGGGGCGGAGCTGCCACATGTCGACGACGACTGGGTGGCATTCACCCGTCTGCGTCCCAGGTTCGCCGTCAGCGACGGCGCGGCGGACATAATGGTCTAAAGGAATAGAAAAGGGATGGGGGAAAGGCTAAATGTGGTCTTGCTCGATCTATGAAAGCGTGTATTGCGCGATACGTGGCGAGTTTTCTAATGGTCTTCTCACTTTGTGGAAGTCGAGTACAATATTTTCCCGCTACGTACATTGGAAGTAAAGGAGAAATGGAAAGGAGAGGGCGAATAGAGAAAAAAGAAATGGTCACGACGAAGGCTTGGCTGCAAAAAAAAAAAAGGGGGGCAGGTCACGCAGGCTCCAAATCCAAAGCCAGAATATCACAAGAGCAATGTGTTCGACGATTGATGTAATTGGCGTAGCAAGTGGGAGTAAAAGAAAAACGAAAACAGCAGAGCACGAGAACGAAAAGGGGAGGAGAAGAAGTAGTAGTGGTGTTATGAACAAAAGAGTAAAAAAAAAAACACTCCCTGTGTGCCTAGGGATCACGGGAGAGAGATTTTATAAGAGCAGTGGCGGGGTGTCTCTCGCGAAATGAAGCCACCCGTGCGGCGATGACGTCATCGCCAGTGCTGGCGACACCGGAGGTGGAGGTGGTGGAAAGGCTCTGAGCGAACGACGCGGCATCCAGTTCGAGGGCGGCTGACAGATCGCGAAGGGCGGCCGCGCGCTCCCCCACCTGCGCATGGGCGGCGCCCCTCGAGTACAGGGCGTTGGCGCGCTCCGCCGCATCGCGCGACCACTCCATCACCTGTCCCAGGTCCTCGGCGGCGCCGCGCGCGTCGCCCATCTGCGCACGCAGCACCCCGCGGTTGTAGAGCGCGTTGGTGTCTCGCGGCGTCAGCTGCAGCGCCGCCGAGTAGTCTGACAGTGCCTCCGCCGCGTTGCCGGCGCGGGCGTGGACGTAGCCGCGGCTGAGCAGCGTCTTGGCGCGCGCCGCTGCGTGCCCGTCGCCCTGCTGTCGCCGCAGCAGTTGGTCGAGGCACCCGATCGCCTCCGCGTGCCGGTGCGTGCGGCGGTACGCCAAGGCGCGGTCAGCCAGCAGCGTCTCGGCGGCGGCGGCGTCCGCGGGCAGGGGAAGCGCCTCGTAGTCGCGCAGCGCGTCCTCCCACCGGCCGAGCTCCCGCAGCACGGAGGCGCGCGCGCGCAGCGCACGCTCGTCGTCGTGGCGCAGCGACAGCGCCTGGTCAAGATCCGCGAGGGCGTCAGGCAACCGTTGGAGCCGCCGGTACAGCCCAGCCCGCGCGCACAGCGCCATGCACACCAGCGCGTCGCCGTCCCTCTCCTCCGGCGAGGCGGCCGCCAGCTGCAGCGCGCGGGTGTAGTCGGCGACGGCGCCAGACTCGTCGCCGGCGCGCTCCCGCACAGAGGCGACGCGGCACCAGAGCGTCGGGTCCCGTGGGCACGCGCGGGCGCAGGCGGCGTAGTCCTCGAGGGCTTCGCGGAAGTGGCCCAGGCCGGACAGGCACGCCGCGCGGTTCGAGAGGGACTTGACGTGGCCCGGGCACAGCGCGAGGGCCGCGGTGTAGTCCTCCACCGCGTCGGCCAGTCGACGCCGGTGCTGGCGCGCGAGGCCGCGGTTGTGGTGGAACGGCGCGACCCCGGGCTGCAGCCGCAGCGCGGTGCTGAAGGCTGCCTCGGCCTCCTCGTAGGCACCGATGCGGTCCAGGACGGTGCCAAGGTTGTAGTGCACAAAGGCGTTGTCCGGCGCGAGACGGGCGGCCGCGCGGTAGTCCGCCAGCGCCGCGCGGTACGAGCCCGCCCGGTCGAGGCAGAAGCCGCGATCAAAGAGGGCGCGGAAGTGCTGCGGGCACCGCTCCAGCGCGCGCGTGTAGAGCGAAGCCGCCTTCTGCATCTCCCCGTTTTTGCGCAGCGACAGGCCCATCTCGTAGAACTGCTGCGCGAGCGCTGCCGACTCGTCATCGTGGGCGGCGCCTGGCGCCAGTTCATCTGTTGTCGTGGTGGTGTTGGTGGTATCCCCGGTCGCAAGTATCCCCAGCCGCCGTTGGACGCTGCCCCCACCGCCAGCCGCCACGCCGCCTCCCAGCAGCACAGCGGAAGGGTCGACCGCGCCAGCGCCAGCGTCGCCGTCGTCGTAGACGTAGAACGCGACGCCGCTGTCGCCGCCGACGGTGGGTCCGATGTCACGAGAGGACATCGATGGGTCTGCGCGACGGCAAATGAGATCGGTGCTCGGGGCCGCGGTGACGGCCAGGACGCCGGCTGAGTGGGTTTCAAAGCGTCTGGAGCGCTGCCGTCCAAACGCGCTGCGAGGACGACGGGAGCGCATGAAATGAGTGAATGCGGCGTTGCCACCGCAGCGGCCAAGCACGCCGGGGCTCCCATCTCCTGATGCGGCGGCGGTACAGCGATCCTCGAGATCGAAAGCGAGGACGTAGTCGTCGACGGCTGCGCTGAGATCCCCAAGTGCGTTGTGGCAGGCGGCAAGCTCGAGGGCAGCGCGTCCGTGCTCGGCCGGCGTGGCCTCGCGGTCGCGCAGCACCGTCTCCAGCGCGGCGGCCGCCTCGGCGTAATTTCCCAGACGCGCGTGGCACACGGCGTACTGGAGCCTCGCCGCGCTGCCGCCGCCCGCCACGGCAAGGTCCGCCGCCGCCTCGTCGTACCGCCGCAGCTGCAGGAGCGCCTTGCCCCGCAGCAGCAGCGCGTCGGCGTCCCGGGGATCGCGCTGCAGCCGCCGTGAGAGCGCCTCCACCACGTCCACGCAGCGCGCGCGGGGGGAGAAGTGGCGGGTGGCGGCCGAGCCGTCGACCGCCTGTTGTGGAGGCTCCGCCGCCGTCTCGCGAGCTACCCAGGCGGCCGCCGGAAACGAAGACAGCATGCGGTTCCTGTTCATGTATGGAAATGGTTGGTGTAAAAGGAAGAGGTGGTGGTGAGGGAAAGGACACGGTAAATCGTGGAGGATCGGGAAGATGTCAGTACAAGAGACTAGCAAAGTGCGTAAAAGCCCTGGTGGAAGTAATGTGTGTCAGCACCAGACAAGTTGTCGCGTATTGAAAACGACAGATGTGCACGCACGCAGGCATACAGACAAGGGGGGGGGGGAGAGAGAAACGGCACGGTCGCCCGGGAAGAAGTCGCATTTAATACAGAAAGACGCATGTTTTTTGTTGTTGATCTTTCCAGGAAGCGGAGGAGTGTGGTTAATGAAGGTGACGCAATCGGTGTAGCAAACTTAATATATATATAAAGAAAAGATGGCATAGGCAACGCGACTCACCGTCGCACCTCCGGCTAGCTGGCAGCGGACGAGGAAGGCTTCATGTTGGCGGCACGCACGGTGCGAGAGACCTCACGCAGCTTGGTAGCCGAGTGGCTGTCGATGACCTTGGTGTCCGTCGTGATGCCAGCAGCGTAAGAGACCCCCACAACGCAGCTCGCGCGCACAAAAACCGCCCCACTGAGGCAGATGTGCGCGGTGCGTGGGGTGCCGCCCGCGTCCCCGCGCTGGCGCTTGAGGGGGCGCGTGCGCTCCGGGTCTGTGAGGATCATGTTGCCCTCGGGGCTCACAGACGCGAGGCGGCCCACAAGCGTGCTGCGGTCGTCTAGAGTGACGCTGATACGGCATCCCAGGTAGTCGAGAAGACTCTTTCCCTCCACCTTGGGGGAAGCGCTCATTCTGAGACTAGCAGAAGTCGGGGGGAGGGGAAGGGTGTCCGGATGTGTTATTCCTTGCTTTCGTTTAACACTAAAACTCGTTGTATGTCTGTGTCTATGGATGCTACGCGCACTCGTTTTGTTGCAGAAAGAAAAAAGAGGTGGTGTCCGTTTGAGAAAAACAAGATAGTGCAAGAGGTTGTTAGTTTTCGGTTCATTTTGGTAGGAAAACAAGAAAACCAAAGAAGGGGGAATACTGAACAGCTTACAAAGTGCTTACGACAAATGTTGAGATCGCATTTAATTGTGTCCCATTTTGATTCATTAATTAGCATTAAATGTTTTTATTTCTCCTTGGTGCTGAAGCACCCACCATCTCGAAAGACAATAAAAATGAGAATAACAAATACAACCAATTAGATTCCGGTAAAAGAGGAAGCTAGCAAAGAAGAGAGGATTGACCTCGAAATCAGTCACGCATAAAAAAACAAAAAGAGCAGAGGTGTCCGAAGCGCCCTGTTAATATATTAACGAGGGACACAGATGCAGCACTGAGAGAGATGAATAATTGTGTGACGGCGAAAACGCAATTAGAACAGTGAACCAAAAACAAAAGAATAAAGAAAAGAGCAGGGAAAAGATGTGGGGGGGGGCCACCTCTGAGACAATATAGGGAAAAAACAAAGCAGAGCATAGAAGATTGCGTGAAAATGGGAACGTAAGAAAAAAAAAAGAAAATGGAAAAGCATCGTGTTGTGGATGGAAAACTAAAGCAGTACCAAGAAATTCAGCATTTCAAACAAAAAAAAAAAAAAAAATCAAGCAAAGAAAAAGGAAGAAGAGCGAGAAAAGTGCTCAGATGAAGCCATCGAGCAAATCGCGCTGGAACTTTTTCGCGCGCGCCACGACGCGGTTGTCCTCCGTCGGGGGCTCCGAGTGAAACAGCACGCGGTGAATGCTGGACTTGATGGCGGCCCACTCGCGGCGCGACAGCCGCTCGCCTTTGCTGTAGCCCTGGCCAGGGAAGCGCGGCACCTGCTCGAACTCCGTCGGGGCGCTGCGGAAGCAGTGCGTGTCGGGCTCCGCAGCGGCCGCGACGGCGTCGGGGTCGCCGAGCTGGTTGCACTCCGCCTCCCGCTGCGCGGCGGCGGCGGCGACTTTGAGGTCGTGCTTCCACAGCCGCTGCAGCCAGACGCGGGTGAAGAAGTCGCCAAACTGCCGGTTGAAGGGCTTGCGCTGGTGGAGGCCGAGGTCGAGGCAGCAGATTCCGTCGTCGCGGATCTCTGCCGCCACCCGCTCGCGCCACGCGGGGACGGTCGCGAAGACCGTCACGGTGATGCCCTGCGCGGGGCGGAACACGGGAAAGCCCACCTCCAGCGTCGCCTCCAGCGGCAGCTGCACCTCCTCGGACGACAGGGGCGGCGGCGAGCCCTCCGTGTCGGCCGCGGCCGCAGCAGCGCTCTCCGGTGCGTGGCGGGTCGCGAAGCTGCGGTTCGGGCGGAGGAAGACGTCGTCGGCGAGGTCGCCGCCGGTGGCAGGGTCGAGCGCGCGGACGGTCGTCTCGCCGACGCTGAAGAGGCGCCGCACGTAGCAGCGGTGCTTCTGGTTGTCGACGTTGTTGTCCGAGACGTCGGGGAAGTAGCGGCGGCAGCGGTCGAAGCAGACGGAGCTCATCGGGTCGAGGTTGACGAGGTGCGTGCGGATGTTGCGCTTGGCGAGAATGTGCGCCGCGTCCTGCAGCGCCTCCGCGGCGGAGAAGTCCATGACGGTCATCATGCCGTGCCCAAAGTCGAGGATCATGTCGGTCACCTTGAGGAAGATCTCGCCGTGGTGCTCGTGCAGCATCTTGGTGAAGCCGTCGACGAACTCCATGCAGGAGCCGAAGAAGAGAATGCCCGACATCTGCACGCGCAGCATCTTGATCTCGGGGAACACGGGGTCGGTCTTGACGGCGAGGAAGTCGACGTTGAGCGCGTACGGGGTGCCCATCAGCGACGTGTTGCGCGGCACGTCCGCCGTCGACACGTCCATGCGCGACGACGGCGGCGCGGAGGCGGCGGCGGCGGCGGCCGTGTCGGCGCGCACGTCAAACGCCGCGTCTTCCAGGTCGCTGTACTCGTTGCCGGTGGGGTTGTGGCCATCCGAGGCACCGCTGCCGTACCGCTGGGGGCGGTCGCGCCGCTCGCTCGCGTGGAAGACGCCCCCCTTGGCGTTGATATCGCTCACGCTGAGCTCCTCATCGTCGTCGTTTGCCGACTTGCTGGCGTTGAGCTGAGGAGAGCCCGACGCCGACCTGCCGGGTAGCGGAAGGGCGGACGCGACTTCATCACTGGTGGTCGAGGACTGCCGCTGCTTCGGCTGATTCTGCGGAAGGGGTGTCGCCGCCGCCGCCGCTGCGGCACCAACAGAATGGGAGGCGGCAATGTCCTTCGAGAGCGGCATCTGCCCAGTCGTCGCCGCGCTCGCCCGATCCTCCTCCTTCTCCTCCCGCTGCAGAGGCGCGGGCAGCGGCGCGGCATCGTCCTCGTCTGCGTCCTGCGGCCGCCCGTTACCGGTCTCGGCAGGCACAGCGTTGGCCGCTGCCGGGCCTGGCGTGTAGAGTGGGACGATGTGGTGCATGGGGGCCATGTTGACGCGGCCGCGGGACATGTTCCACATGAAGAAGACGAGCGCGGCGGCGAGGCCGGCGGCGGCGCCGATGGCGAGGTCCGAGAGGACCGTGACGACCGTCACGAGGATCGCGACGACGGACTCCTGGAAAGAGATGCGCTGCAGAAAGATCATGGCGAGCATCCGCCAGTCCGCCGTCTTGGAGGAGACGCCGAAGAGGACGGCCGACAGCGCCGCCATCGGGACGATCCGGATGACGGCGAAGAGCGCGAGCGGGATGATGGCCATCAGCACCGCGCAGATGAGGCCCGAGAGGCGGCGGGTGCCGGCGCCGCACTCGATGTTGAGGATGCACGGCCCGTAGACGACGCACCCCGCGGTCCCCTGAAAGAAGCCGTTGACGATGTGCGCCGCGCCGAGCGCCAGCGCCTCGCGCTCAAAGTTGGTCGGCGTCTCCGTGAGCTGCTGCATCTTGTAGTCGCTCATGAAGGACTCGACGCAGGAGATGATGGCGGTGAGCACCGACGCCACCATCACGTCGGAGATGGTCGACGAGTCCGCCCACTTGATGTCCGGCACCATCGGCTTCGGGAAGGTGCCGTGCAGCTGGTAGAGGTCGCCGATGGTGGTGGTGTGGAGCTGGAAGATGTACTGGATGGCGGTGCCGACGACGACGGCCACGAAGGCGGAGGGGACGATGTTGGTGAAGTAGGGCATGAGCATCATGATGCAGTACGAGACGACGCAGATGATGGCGGTGTAGAGCGCCTGCAGCCCGCTGGGGTAGTTGCCACTGGCGTCACGGAATGACGGGATCTGGTTGATCACCATCGACAGACCCAGCCCGTTGCAGAAGCCCACCATCAGCGACGACGGAAGCAGGCGCACCAGCCGTGCCAGCCGCAGGAATCCGGGGACGAGAATGAAGCAGCCCGCAATAATGGACACCGCGCAGGCGGCGGGGTAGCCGTGCGTCTCGACAAGGTCGGGGTACAGCACGACGACGGCGCCGGCGATGGCCGTGATCTGCCCAGGGCGCCCCCCAAAGATGCAGCAGATGATGCCCAGCCAGAAGGAGGAGAAGAGACCCACGAGCGGCTGCGCCTTGGCCATGAGCGCGAAGGCGATGCACGGCGCGATCTGCGCGACGGCGAGGGTGACGCCGGCGAAGATGTCGACTTTGAGGGCGATCAGCGACCCGTCCGTCCACGCCTCGAGCATCAGCAGTGACATGATGCGGCCGCGGTCGAGATTCCTGACGCGCGTGCGCTCCGCCTCGTTCGGCAGCAGGCACGACAAATACGCCCGCACCAGGGAGCAGAAGGTGCGCTTCTTCTTGAGTCGCTGCCCTTGCCGGACTCGGTGCGGGCGGGCTGCGCGCGCCCCCGGCGGTGGCATCGACACGACCACATCGTCAGCGACCTCCTCGCTCGACGTGTGCTCTGGCGCTCCAGGCATGTTTGGGACAGGTTAAATAATGTTAGGAGCACTTATTATTTGGTTTGCTCCTCGAAAGGTTGACTATTGAACCTTCCGCAAAAACTTTAAAAATAAAAAAAAAGAGTAACCTGGGTTCCAGCTATCGCAACGTGGATTGGGAATATATAGATCACAATCCCAAAGTAGCGTTTGACTAAGATTATATTGCTACGTATGTAGACAGAGTGCGAAAGTTCCTGTATGAGACACGAGATTTAATGAAGAAAGCGAATATCGGACGCGAAGAGAAAAAGAAGAAGAAGAAGAAGAAGAAGAAGAAAACCACAAGACAGGGAAGAAAAAAAAACTGAAAAGTAAGAATGAAGTATGAAAGCAATGTACTTTAATAGTACTCAGGGTTGGGGACCGCTGAGCGTAAAGCGGGAGAAGAAAAAGAAAAAAAAAGCAGAGCGTGTGGTGGGACGAGAAGGAAGAGGGAGGGAAAGAGGAGGGAGGGGGGATTTTGTTAAGCAACCATGGGAGTGAAAAAGAAGTCGCAGGGAGAGGGGAGGGGAATGTATGCTAGCCAGTATTTACTGTGAGCACCTCGTTAACATTGGCATTCCTTTGTATCACTGAAGTGTACTCGTTTTGCACACGTGCATGTGGGGTGAGAGGGGGATGGAAAGGGGGGGAGGGGAAGAAGAAACAAGCAAGGCATGAAGCGGTGTGGGTTAGCTGTCACTACAGTAATATTTAATATCATTAAATGTGTAGCGTTGCACAAAAAAAAGGGAGAGAAGGAGAAAAAAAAAGAAATCGAAAGCACAGTTAATCGAGAATTAGAAGGAGACCGTTGCGGTGCAAGACCGTCAGAACAGAAGAAGAGGAAGAAGAATAAGAGATGTCGCTGCATCCGCGCGCGGAGGCGGGAGACGCCCTCTACGCCTTTTTGCTGGCGGCGCCTCCCGCCTTGCCGCCGCGCTTGCTGTCGGAGGCCGCGGTTTGCTGCTTGTCGCGCAGCTCGAAGGCATCGTCGTCCCTGCGGGGGCGGCGCTCGGCGAGGAAGGCCTGGCCGCTCTCCATGGCGAGGTCCTCCAGCCGCTTGGGCGGCGCGGGAGGGAAGATGCTGCGGACGCGGCCCTCGTTGCGCCGTTTGATCTCCTTGGCGCGTTCCTTTTTGATCTTGCGCACGGCGTTCTGCTTCTCCTTGTTGGGTAGACTCTTCTTGTAAACCGGGATGAAGCGCGACCAGTCCTCGTGCTTCATGTCCTCCCGCTTGCTGAGCTCCTTCTTGATGAGCAGCTGCTTGAGGCCGTAGATGGGGTGGATGTTGTTCATGCAGTCCTCCACGATCTTGCGCACCGCCTGCAGGCCCTTGGGCGGCCCCATGGCGGCGACCGTCTTGCCCTGCACCAGCACGTAGCACCCGGTCAGGATCTCGAGCGCCTTGAGCGTCTGCGCCTTGGGGCCCACGAGCCGGTCGCGCCGCTTCACGAAGCGCCGCGTGTTGCCGCCCTTGGGCGAGATGCTGATGATGTCGCACATGATGTCGGTCTGGAAGATCTTCTGCGCCTGCGCGAGCGGCACGTGGCGGGCGATGAGCTTGATGAAGTCGCGCGCCTGCACGATCGCCCACGGGTCCCACGTCCGGCGCGTCGTCGCAACCGTCATGCTGCCCTCCATCAGGTCGAGCCGGCCCACGAGGTGGTGCTGCGCCAGCACCTCCTCCACCGCTGGCCACACCTCCCGGATGTACGACTCGAGGTAGCTCGGGAAGAGCGTCGCGAAGGTGGTCTCCTCGACGCAGCACGCGCCGCCGGGCACGTCCTCCTGCGTCAGCTCCGGCACCGCGTACTTGCCGCTGCTGCTGCTCATGATTCCGTCAGAAGTAGAGGCGCAGCTACCGCTTGACGAGGATAATTTGGTGTGAGATGTTATTGTTGTCCCTTCTGGAGACGATGATGAAGATGATCTTATTTGTTTTTGGATTGTGTGTGTGGGTGGTATCCACTAGGGCTACGAGAAGGAATGATTGGAGAGTTGACCAGAGAAAAAGCAGTAGATAGCGCATGCAGAAGCAGTTCAGTACGAGCGATAGGGGGGCAACGTAGCATGTTATTCTTGCCGTGTGGTTGTTTTTTTGTCACTGTTGCTCGTTCATGCAGCCGCGCGTTTATATACCAAGAGAGGAGAACACATGCGAGCCTCTGAAAAAAGAAAGTTGGACACTGATCAAGACTGCCACGAATTTGGAAAACAATAGCATGTCAAAACCGAGAAATGGTAAACATGAGCAGGCAACGTTATGTATTTACTTCTTAAGAATGCGGCACAAGTAAAAGCAGGAGCAGGAACAAGGAGAAGAGAGAGAGAGAGTGTGTGTGTGTATGTAAACGAGGTAATAAATGAGTGAAGAATCACTCCCGTGCCCACACGCCGTTCTCGTTGCGGAAGAGAATGCTAGCCATGTAAATGTTGTCGCCACCGTAGGCGGGGTCGTCGATGGGTACGGGCTGGCTGTCGTCGTACGGCTCCACCGGGACGCTCGCGTCGGTCATACCGATGGGCCCGAGGGCGAGGCTGTTGAACGGCCGCTGCAGCAGCGCCGCCAGCGTCTTGCGCACGTCGCCGAAGCGGCCGCCCGTCGGGCACGCCACAAAAACTACCGCCGACGTACTCTCGCACCGCACGCAGAACGCAAAGTCCTTGTGCAGCTTGTTGTGATTCATGTTGTGCGGAGGGAAAGGGAGTAGGGAGTTGGGGGGGGGGGGGATGTGTTGTCTACGTATGTATGTAGCTTAATTAAAAAACAAAAAAAAACAATCTCTTTCGCTCTCACCCTCTCTGTGTATCTGGAATAGAATGACGTAAACCAGCAACTCCTACAGAGCCGTTCGACGTTGAGCACAAGAAGCGCGCGTACCTGGTGAAAATAAATTCTTCGACAAGTGAGGACGGAGAGAGGGGAAGGAGAGGGGAAAGACTTAGTACAACGTGAAGGACCACTGAGAAGCACAAAGAGTTGTGAGAGGAAGGCGTCGGCACGCAACACGAAGAAGAGAACTCAAGATTCAACGCAACGCATTTCCTGAATGAAGTACGACAGATTTCAGAAGCTGTTTCGGCAAGGCCAGGTGTCATTTAACAAACCAATGGCGATTGACACCCGTGCGTACATTGGTAGCAATAAAAAAGAGGGAAAAATACAAGACCAGTTCTCCTAGAAGTAGCCAGATTGAAACTTCAAAGCTTGTTGAACGTATGAGTTTGTGTGTGAGAGAACGTCGATCAACGCCAACAAGAAAAAAAAACAGCAGAAAGGGGAAGGGAGAAAAGTCGTAATAATAATAATAATTGCGGCGAGTGAGTCGCAGAGCGCCAAACACAAGCAGGTAAAATAAACAGTAACTAACCAGATGAAAACAAAAGGAGTTGGGGGGAGGGGGAGTTGTCCTGTTTGCGGGGGACGACGAAGGGGAAAGGAAGTGGAAATGCGTGTGGGTGTGTGGGTGTCTGCTACGGCTGGGACTGAGGGGACGGTGGGGAGGAGGAGGCCGCGGTGGATTGCACGACGTTCTCGACGGAGGTCTGCACGTTGACGTTGTGCGGCGACTGCAGCGCGAGGGGGCGCACGCCCTTGGCGGCGTTGAGCACCTTGACGCCCTCGACGAGCTCGACGAGGCGCTCGCGGCGGCGCAGTTTGGTGCTCGAGAGGTGCGTGACGGCGCGCTCCGGGTTGGCGTGGTAGAGCGTCGCCAGCACGTCGGCGAGCGTGAGCAGGCCGACCATCACCCCCTGCGCGCTGTACACCGCCGCCATGTTGGAGCGCCCGCTGCGGAAGGCGAGGTACGCGTCGTGCATCGAGGCGTCCTCCGAGAGGCGCACGAGCTCGCGCAGAGGGTACGTGCCGACCAGCGGCGGCGGCTGCGGGTTGCGGTAGCTGAGGCGCACGAGGGTGTTGACGATGAGGGCGCCGATGACGTGCGTGCGGTCGGCGCCGAGGAAGACCGGCACGCGGCTGAAGCCGGAGCTGAGCACACGCGTGATGGTGTCCCGGTCGAGCGCCTCGTCGGCCGACAGCATGAAGGCGTCCTCCGTCGTCACGCGCAGGTGCTCCCGGATCGTGTCGGCCGACAGCGTCATCGCGCCCTGCAGCATCTTCACCTCGAACTCCTGCAGGCGGAACTGCTCCGCCGCCCGCCGCCGCCGAGCCCGCCGCCTCGGAGGCCCCCGCCGCCGCGTCGGTCCCCTCCGCGGAGAGGGCGGTGGCGTTGACGGAGAGCATCGCGCCGGGCGGGGCCGTCTCGCCGCCGCCCTCCTCCGTTAGCGGCGCGGCGATGAGGGCGGCGAACTCCTCGCGGTCGAGCGGCTCCTCGCTGTGGACGCCGAGGATGCGGTCGAGCAGCAGCCCGACGGGGTAGCTGACCGGCGCCGACACCACAATCGCGAACCAGATGACGGGCGACAGCGCGGCGCACACCGGGACGGCGAAGCGCACAAAGAGCGCGAGCGGCAGCACCTCCCCCACGAAGAGGACGGCGGTGGAGGAGACGATGAGGGCGGTGAGGGGGTCGAAGAGGTGCTCCAGCACGATCGGCAGCGTCATCATGAAGGAGGCGTTGAGCAGAATCAGCGCCACGAGCGTCCAGTGGTTCAGCCGCAGCACCGCGATCAGCTTGCGCGCCTGCGCCTGCTGCGCCGCCGTCCCCGTCGTGCTCAGCACTCGCAGGAACAGGCGGTCGATCGAGAAGAGCGAGATCTGCAGCCGGCCGTCCCGCCGGCGCACGCTACCAGCACCACAATGCACAGGCCCCACCAGAACTTGGCGGTGCCGCTCATGGGCTCTGGTGAGCTTTCCATGGCGACTAATAATGTGAGTAAAACCGAGTTGGTACAATTTACGACGCGTGTTGCGCGCTTGATGCCATGCAGTATGAAAAATGGCGTCGATCAAGCTGTCCTATTCTATAAACGGCGTCAGGGAGAGGGAGATAAGAAGTGGAGGCATTCAGAAGAAAATAAAAAAGCGCTTCGCCTCCGGCACATTAAATTGTTTGTCTGTGAGAGGGGGAGAGGGAGAGAGAGAGAGAGAGAGGTGGAAGCTAAAAAAAAAAAGATAGAAGATAGAAGATAGAAGATTTTGAAGAATGGAAAAAAAATTCAGATGAGGTTAACCCGACACTTCTACTAGTGTGGATTGTGGATTGTAGATTGCTTGTTGTTGTTGATGAAGTTTGAGTGTTTGTTTGTTTGTTCCTTAAAAAAAAAAAAACGAAGTGTGTTTGCTCCAAATCCTCGATAACTGTTTTGCCGAGTTACGTATGTATAGATGAACGAAGAAACAGACGTACAATTGCGAAAGGAAGAAGAGGAGGAAGATGGGAGAGCGATATCTTTCCGTTTCGTTGTTGATGTTGCTGCTTTCACTGTCCTGGTGCGAATAGGTAGAATAAGAATGAGAGTAAATAAGAAGCACTGAGAAAGGAATAAGTGAGAGGATGAAAAAAATGGAAGCAAAAACAGAAAGAAAAAGGTATGCAAACGGCAATTTCTGTCGCTAATATCATCGGTTTATCCTTTCCCACAGTACCTGTTCAAGTCTGACTCATTCAAGGCGAGCTGTAATAATACATTGTATGTACACCGCATGTTCTCGGAACACACATGCACAGCACCCTCTCATAACCCGATGCGTCGTTCTGTTTTTTCCTCGCACTTTATGCAGCTCCCCTCATCATGATTCCTAACATACGTAGTCGCCCGGCTACATCTGTTCGTAATCACGTCAATGCGCATTTAGATTCACTGCTTTCTTTTTTTGTTTTGCTTTGTATGAACGTTTAAAGATTAGAGACAGTTGAGAGTAAGTGAATACCAGTTATTTAAAAGAAGATGATTATGGGGTGATAGTGAAAAGTCATTATGGAAAGGAAAACAATTAAAGTGTCAAATGTGTAAGATGGCTCCTGTGGGTCAGCAATACACAAGCGGAAAGGAATACAGTGGAGCAGACGCACAAGCAGTAGAGAAGAAAAAAGCAAAAAAAAAAAAAGACCGAGAAGCGTTGATGCAAGCGTCAGGCAGTCATATCACCACCTTACCCACCTCTCGGAATTCAGTTGCAAAGATAGTTCTCTTGTTCTTTTTAAAAGGTGGTTTTTTTTACTATTATTTTAACCTTCTCTTTCTCTCTCGCTCACGCACTCTATCTCTCTACTGCTTGGTAGTGTCGACCCCACGCGGCGCTCACTCGTCATCCTCGTCTTCGGTCTCCTCCTCCTCCTCTTCCTCCTCCTCGCTCTCGCTCTCGCTGTCGTCGGCGTCGCGGATGCGGGTCGCGATGGTGATGGAGTCGGTGTTGTTGAGGCGCACGATGCAGAGCTCGCCCTTCTGGTCGACCTTGAAGAGCGGCATGAGGATCGCGTCGGCGGTCGCCCAGAGGTCGATGTCGCGCAGCTGCACGCTGGACATGAGCGTCGGGCGCTCGATGGTCTGCACCGCGAGCAGGTCGTGCTCCTTGGGGTTCGACGTGGCGCCGTCCGGCGACATGCGGCGCGTGATGAGACCGATCTTGAGCAGCCGCGCGTCGCTGAGCATCGACATGGCCATCCAGCGCAGCATCTTGGCCATGTTGTCGGGGTACTCGTTGTTGAGCAACACCTGGCTTGCCGCGCCACTTGCTCACCGGCACCACCACCGTGTGGTCCTTGCCCTTCTTCTTCTCCTCGTAGTGCAGGCGCTCCAGCAGCCCAAAGACGCGCGCCAGCTGCAGCTCGCCCTTGAACATGACGCCGCAGTCGACCTCGCTGCGCACCACGACGTCGTACTCCTGCGGCGTCCCCTTGTGCAGCGTGTAGCGCCGGTAGCGGTACATGCGGCCGGTGCGCGTCTCGCTCATCCGCGAGGGCTCCGTCTTGCGGTTCGACATGGTCTTGGAGCAGCACGCCTGCAGGAACGCCTCGTGCACGCGGTTCGACTCCTCCCCGAGGCGGCTGATGCGCTCCGACTCGCGCTCGTCGGTCTCGCTGAGCTTGAAGTCGCGCTGCGCCGTCTCGGAGACCCACTGCTTGTCGACGTTGCCGTCGCGCTCGCTGTCGGCGTAGAGAAAGTGCAGGCGGCCCATCTTGAGGGTGCTGAAGTGCCACGGGTTCTTGGTGGCGGTCGCGGCCATGAGCAGCGACAGCACGCGGTCCGTCGCGAAGACGATGGGGTTCGGCGTCTGGATGCTGCGCATGAGCTCCGACACGTACTTGTCGTCGGAGAGCAGCTCCGGCTTGGGCTCCAGCTTGCCGTTCTCGGGCAGCCTCCCGAGCTGCTCGCTGATCTTGCTGTTGAAGAGGCACAGGCGGTTGCGGTCGGACAGCTGCTCCACAACGACGTCCTCGCTGAGGTGGTGCTTGCGGATGTCGAGCATCGGGAGCACCACCAGCGGGTCGAACTCGCGGTTGCCGAGGGTGTTGGGCAGCGGCGCCGCGATGCGCTTGGCGCGCGGCTTCTGCTTACCCTTGGCGGCGCTCGCGGCCCCGGCGGGGTTGCGCGGCTGCGGCTTCTTGGTGCGGTACTGCGCGCGCTCGTTCTGCACGGCCATGAGACGGGCCGTGTCCTTGATCTGCTGGAAGCCCTTGGAGTCCTTCTTGCGCGCCTCCTCCTCCTCCTTGGTGGGCACGGCCGACAGCGGGATGGGCGACAGCTCCGCGTTCACGTGCGAGAAGCACTCGAAGGGCAGCTCGTCGATGGTCATCGGCCCCGCGTCCTCCGGAGGGCCCCATGTGCCGAACGGGCTGATGAAGAGCTCAGGGAGTTCAAACGACATGACGGCAACGGGCAAGAAATAAAAGACAAAAAGACGGAGCTTGAGGTGCCCTCTTGATATTCCTAGACAGGTTTTGAGAAGATTGCTTCTATATGTTTTCTTTTCTTTTTTTTTTTTTTGATTCGGTATGGTATGGAGAGAGATGCAATAAAAGAAAGTATCTATTTCGTTCGTGGTTCACGCGGTGATTGGGATAACTCACACACCTTCACTAGAAATGTTTCCTCACCGACACATTTGAGAAGACTACTAGCCAAACAATATATATAACAGTATGGGTCGCGTCGTTCGCGCTCGCCGGCTACAACACAAGAGAGAAACTGAAGAAGACAAAAGGGAGAACGCTGTTTATAATGTCTTTTTTTTTTTTTCTTCCTTTCGTATATGCTTCTTTTCAAGCGATGGAAAATGCGTCAGTTTGAGACCTGCATGAAAGTACAAATAGAAAAGCGAGAAAGAGAAAGAAAAACGAGAAACGGAAAAGAGAGAGCTGATGAGGAAAAAAAAAAAAAGAAGCAATAGCAAAGCAAAGCAAACTGAAAAGAGTGGCAGGAGGGGGTAGAGTAAAGCAGAGCGGGTAGAAAAAACGAGGGGAAAGACGATAAAAAGAAAGCAAGTACAGGTGGCGTGGAGTCGCACTGCCTACCACACCGCCACCCACATGCTTCGTCATGGGCTGCCAACCGCGTTGAAGTACTGGGAGAGAGCCGCGTCGAGACGGCCTCGGCTCTGGCGCAGAAATCGCACAGCCGTCTTGCGATCGGCCTGAGGCACCACCTGCAGAAACTCATTCACCAAGTCGTCTGTGGGCTCCGCGTGGGCGGCGGCGGCGGACGGCGCGCCACCACCGCCGGCGGCCGGGACTCCTGTGAGTGGCGGTGGTGGTGATGATGCTGCGGGACATTAGCTGCCGTGGCCGCAGCCCCGGAGGCGGGGCCGGCTGTGATGAGGGGCGGGGGAGGAGCAGCGGGGCGCTGGGCGGCCGCCGCCTCCGCGGCCCGCTGCGCCTCCCTGCGCCGCTGCTGCTGCTGCGCATCGAGGTAGGAGAGGATCACCTCGGGTGCGATGACGGACGGCGCCGCGTCGGGCGGGGCGTCGGCCAGCAGCGCGTCTCGCGCCGAGAGGATTTGCGCGGCGCTGTAGGCGTCGCCGGCCACCGCGTGCACCGCCGCCACGGTCGGGTCGCACACCACCCCGTCCGCGTCGGTGAAGCCCTCCTCGTTGCGCACGTTGTCCGTCACGATCGCGAAGACGAACGACGGCTTGTCGTTGAAGTTCTCGTCGGAGCAGAGCACGAGCAGGCGGCCGCCCTTCTTGGTCGCGGTGAAGAAGTGGTTGCGCCAGAAGAGCACCACGACCTCATCCTCCGCGATCGCGTCTTGTAACAGCGCACGCCCAGTGGGTGTCATCTGGCTCGCGAAGGTCTCGCCAAGAAATAGCTGCGCCGCCGCGACGGTCTCGTCGGAGAACGCGGTGTCGCCCGCGGCGGCGCTGCCCCGTCCCCGCCCGTCTCGCCCGCGCCGCCGCCGGAGTCGCCTCCCCCCTCCCCTCGCGCGCGCGGCGACAGCGAGGCGGCAAAGGTGACGTCGTTGAAGGAGAGGTCCGCGAGGGCGCCGAACGGGCCGTCGCGATCGGCCACCCAGCCGTGCAGCAGCCGGACGCCGCAGAGCGGAAAGAGGGCGGCGTGCAGGCTGTCGCCGCGGAGGTCAAAGTCCTCGACGCCGCTGAAGATGGGGTCGACGTCCATGCCCGCGTAGAGCCGCTCCAGCAGCGCCAGGCCCCGCTCGCGCGTCCCCAGCAGCTCGTCCCGCAGCTGCCGCCGGAAGACGCTGTTCTCCGCAACGTCCCGCAGCGTCGCGCGCCGCCGCCCGGCCGGTGGCGCGCCGTCCCGCGGCAGTGTGCGCGGCGGCGCCGGCGGAGGCTCGGCCCGTGCGTAGTCGACCAGCGCCGCGCACAGCCGCGCGGGGGTGACGCTGCCGCCGCCGCCGGGCGCCACTTCGAGCGCGCCGCGCAGGGCGAGCGCGTTGGTGATGGCCAGCACGGGGCACGGGCCGTTGTTGCGCTGCGTCGCCAGCGTCGCCGCGCGGCCGCAGAAGACGATGCGCTTGAGCCGGTGCGCCGCCTCGCTCTCCGCGGCGGCGGCGGCGGCGGCGGCCGCGGCGACCTCGGGGTCCTCGTCCGGCAG
Source organism: Kentomonas sorsogonicus (assembly GCA_030347455.1). Lineage (NCBI taxonomy): Eukaryota > Euglenozoa > Kinetoplastea > Trypanosomatida > Trypanosomatidae > Kentomonas > Kentomonas sorsogonicus. The sequence goes on along the minus strand of JAQOSZ010000299.1, from coordinate 175,249 downwards.
TCGCACCACTGTAAGCGCGCCGCTGCGCAGGTCGGCGAGCGCGAGGGGCGTCGCGACGCCGCTGTCGGCGTCCTTGTCGAGGACGACGTAGAGGTTGGCCGCGGTGACGCCCATCACACGCCCGCTGCCTTTGCTTGTGTCCACCATACACTGGAACTCGAGTTGCAGCTCGCGCAGCGCCTCGTTGCTGAAGCGCACGCGCACCGTCCGGCCGGTCACGCTCAGCACCTCCAGAACGTCACCCATGTCGGTCGTGGGATTGCTCTCGCCAGCGCGCTTGTGTGTCGGCGCAGCTGTAACGCTGATAAGGGGTGAAATGTGTGCGGGGGGACGGGAGGAGGGGAGCAGGGGAATCTGTCCTGCCGCGCGTGCCGCGAGAAGCGAGTTTGTTTCTTCTGGGTCTACTGCGCTGATCCTAGAGGAGATAAGTGAGGGGGTTGGAAGGGCGATGTGAGATTCCTTGATTCAAAAGATTCACATCTTTTTGTGCGAAGCAGATCAGCAGCAGCGAGACATTTCCGTATCACGCACACACACACACACACACACACACACACTGAGAGAGACACGCGCAAGCAAACCACGACGCACGCGTGCAGCAGAGGAAATGAGCAATGGTGAAGAGCAAGTGTTGATTGCCCCAGTATGCCAACCGAACTCTTGTTGTTTATTATTTACAAAGCAAAATCATTATGGCAACTCTATACAATGAATGAGGGGAAAAGAAAAGGGGGAAGCAACGAAAGGAAAAAAAAAAAAAACAATGAAGCAAGGAAAAATAATAAAGTGAGAGCAGATGAGAATTATTGGCGTGTTGATCGTGTGTGTGTTCGCGGTGAATGAGTGTTTAGAAAGAGAAATGGGCAAAAAGCGTGGATGGTGTCATGGTCCCCGCTATCTGAAGACAAGAAACAGCATGAGAGCTGCAGAAAAGAGGTCTAATGCAGTGAGAGCAGGAAATGTACAGGTCTTGCTGATCTCCGGATGCAGATGGTGGGACAGATACAGCAGAAAAGAAAGGAGAAAAAGAACGAACGTAAAGAAATCTTATACCAGAACGCATAGCAAAAGGAAAAAAAAATCAGTTTTACACTTGAACGTAGATGGGGAGAAACGTGCGGTGCGGGAAAGCCAATAAGCAGCATGGGATTTCGCCTGAGTAAGTGAATAACAACATGATGCGCCGTTTTTCGCTCGAAAACATGATTTTCTGATGCCTTTGATTCACTGAAGATGTCAGTTTCCCCCTCCTTGAGCTTATCTCAGCTGGAATTGTAGGCCGGACTTTTTTTTTTAAAGTGGAAAGGAAAAGTGAAAAGTCAGAGGAAGAATACAAAACGGAAAAAAAAGTAATGCACAACGCAGGAGTCTTCCTAAGCTTTGTTAATATCCGCCGTTGCTGCTGCGTAGTGGCAGGAGGGGGAGGGAAGAAAACTTCAGGTAAATATGATGGGAAAAAAAAAAAACGAAAACCACAACAACAACAACAACTGAGCAGAAAGACCGTTAAGAAAATGAAGGAAGAGAATGAGGGAGGAGGGAGGAGGGAGGAGGGAGGACAATAACACTAAGGGTATCGACGACGAACAAAAAAGACACAAGAGCCAGGACAGCGAGCGGATGAGTTTAGGCATGTCGGAGGAAAACGAGATGAGGGGAGGAGGAGGAGGCGCCCGGCGGGCGGGCGGCTGCCTCACCAGCGCCTGTGGTGCCCCGGCTTGGCGGCGAAGCTGTCGAAGACGGCGCTGTCGGTGTTCTGGCGCGAGACGCTCATCGAGGCGCGGGTGGAGGAGTTGCCGGCGCCGCTGCCGCCGGTGGAGGAGGCGACGGCGGCGATCCAGGGGTGGTGCAGGAGCTCCTCCGCGGTGGCGCGCCGCGTGACGTCGCGCTCGAAGCAGCGGGCGAGAAAGGCGCGGCACTGCTCGGTGGTGTCCTCGGGGGTCTGCGGGATGTCGTTGGTGGAGCCGACGTGGAACATGGCGGAGTAGACGTTGTCGAACTCCTGCCGCCACGGGGGCTCGCCGCCGTTGAGCATCTCCACCACCGTGCAGCCCACCGACCAGATGTCGGCCTTGGTGCCGTACGTCTCGCTGCGGATCACCTCCGGCGCCATCCAGTAGGGCGAGCCCACGAGCGTCGCGCACCCCACCTCGCTCGCGTTGGCCAGGTTCGCCAGCGACTTGCTGCAACCAAAGTCGGCGAGCTTGGCGACGCCATAGCCGTCCACGAGGATGTTCTCGCCCTTGATGTCGCGGTGCGCCACCTCCTTGCTGTGTAGGTAGCGCAGCCCCAGCAGTATCTGGTACGTGTACAGCTGCAGCACCGGCTCCGTCAGCGTCGTGAACTTGCGCGCGATCGAGGTGAGGCTCCCACCGACCGCGAACTCCATGAACACCAGCATCGTGTCCTCGATGGTGTGCGCCCCGTAGTAGCGGATGATGTTGGGGTGCGAGAGCTCGCGCAGCATGTCCACCTCCGACTTGACCGCCGCCAGCGCCTCGGCACTCTGCAGCGCCACGTTGATGTACTTGACGGCGACGAGCTTGCCGTTGGTGAGCATGCCGAGGTGCACGGTGCCGTAGCTGCCCTTGCCCAGCGCGGGGCCGCAGCTGAAGGTCTCCATCTCCTCGACCGTCAGGAGGCCGCCGTTGGCGCTGGTCGGCGAGACCGAGTAGCCCGAGCTCGCGAGCGAGTGCGCCGTCGGGGTCCCAAAGGACGTCTCGCTGCCGAGGCGCGCGATGGTCGGGCTCAGCGGCGAGCGCACGTCCCGCTCCGGCTCCCGCAGGTGCGAGCCCAGCATGAAGCGCTTGAGCAGCCGCGACGTCTCGTAGTGGTAGCGGTCCTGCTTCTCGAGGTGCTCGATGCGCAGGCGCGCGATGGCGTTGAGGGTGTTCTCGCGCTCGAGGGTGTCGGCGGCGTTGATGATGGTCTGGTTGAGGTCCCGGATGCGGCTGTGGATCTGGTCGATGGAGCGCCGGATCGCATCGATCTTGAGGTCGCCGCAGCTCTCGCTTCCCGGGGAGATCTTCACCACCATCATCCAGAAGAGCACAATGAACAGCAGCACGCAGACGGCAAAGAGGGTCTTGAAGGCGCCGTCGTACTGCATGCACGACGACACCAAGCCGAACTTGAGCAGCACCTCGTAGAGCAAAATACTCGCGTACACCACCAGCGGCATCGAGGAGATGCACATGAAGAAGCGGTTGATGTTGAGGAACGGCGTCGGCGTCGAGAGACGCGCCGCGGTGATGCGCACCAGCTGGAAGAAGAGACAGCTGAGGACCTGCAAGAGGGGGCTGTCGTAGCACACCTTCCAGCTCGCCGTCTCGACCGTCTGCAGCGCGACCGCGAGCAGCACCCAGTTTGCCTTGACGTGCAGCGCGAGCGGCATCGTCGCGCACTGCTCCGTGACGGTCAGCCACGGCACCACCACCGTCGCGCAGAGGTAGGCGGCAATAGAGACGAGCAGCATCGGCGTCGAGACGAAGGCGGCGCAGGAGGGCTGGCGGCGCAGAAGGGTGTTGCACGCGACGCCGTCCATGACGCTGGTGAGCAGCGGCACGTGGAAGAGCATGTAGATCTTGGAGATGAAGCTGCAGCCGGTGCTGACCACCTCGAATACCATCTGCGGGTAGCCGGTGAGGTTGCGGGCGCGCGGGCGCAGCAGCACCGTCGCCACCGCCGTGAGCGCGAAGCCGATCGAGATGAGCTCCATCAGCAGCATCCGCGTCGCCGGCACGTGCAGGTGCGGCATCAGGATGCGGGTGCTGCGCACACACAGCATGTAGATGAAGGGCACCGGCACCGGAAGCGCCGGGTGGAAGGCGGCGAGCGTGTTGTTGACGCTGGTGAGCACTACCGAGCAGAGACCGAGGTAGTTGAGCGAGCGGTAGCTGAACTCGCTCCACGTCAGCGTCAGGCGCAGCGGGCACGGCACCCGCATGTCCTCCAGCCAGCCGGCGAAGCCGCTGCCCAGGCAGCGCAGCTGAAGCTTCAGCGTGAGTAGCGCGACGAGCACCGACACCACGAAAGCCACGGCCATGGCCCACAGCGGCAACGCGCCGGGCACGGGGTCGTAGGGAACCGGCGAGAAGAACGTTTCGTAGAAGACGCGGCGCTCCTCCATCCAGTAGAGCAGCTCCGTCGGGCACGGCACCGAGGCGGGCAGCGCGCCGGTGTTGCGCACCCGCAGCGCGTCCAGCGTCTCCGCCTCGGAGGCCCCCGCGTCGTCGTCGCCGCCGCCGACGCCGCGAATGCTGCCGACGACGCCGCCGGCGCCATTCAGGAAGGACGGCGCGCGCTGGACGCCGACGGCGGTGGCGTTGAGGCCGGCCGCCGGCAGCAGCGCGTGGCCGTCGGCGCCGACGTGGACGCTGCCGTGCACGAGGTCCAGCAGCTCGGGGACGAGCTTGCCGTACGTGCCCACCAGCACGACCCCCGTGGGGGCGATGGTGAGGTTGCCCTCGATGCGGCTGCGCGCCAGCGCGCCGGAGCTCGAGGGTGCCGTCGACGCGCACCAGCGGCGCGGTGATGGTCGCGGCGGACTGCATCTCCATCACCGCCCCGGCCCGCACGTGTATCGCGGCGGTGACGACCACGTGCACCGGCTCCGTCACGCGCAGCACGCCGTTGCGGATCTCGAGGACGTCGAGGTAGAAGCCGGCCGGCCCCCGCACGTGCATCTCCCGCATCACCGCCAGCCCCGCGACGGTCGGCGCGGGGACGGTGGGGCGGTTGCAGAGGGGCTGCAGGTCCGGCAGCACGCCGGGCGGGATGCGCGGACACACGCGGCGCGTCAGCACCTCCCAGTCCTGCGGGCTCTCCAGCTTCTCCATCGAGCCGCTCACGGAGCCCCCGGTCGGGAAGCCCCAGCAGCCCATCATTAGAATGCGGCCGCCGACCACGACGAACTCGCTGGTGCTCAGATACTGCTCCATGCACGACGCGCGCGTGGGTACAGGCTCGTGCGGCCGCTCCCCTTCCCCCGACGACGCCGGCGGCGGCACGGGAAGGCCCGGCGGCAGCAAGAAGCGCAGGTCGATGCAGTACAGGGTCGAGTTGGGCGCCACAAAGACGGACGACGTCAGTGGGTGCGGCGCCGCCTCCTCGGCTGCCCTGCCGCTGTGACCGTACACAAGCGCCATGTTGGACGACTGCAGGATGATGTTGCCGGCGAAACTCGTGGTGGACTCCTCCACGACCCACGTGCCGCCGAAGAGCATCTTGGCGAGCCCCGAGCTGGTGACAAAGTTCACGTGCGCCGCCACCACGAACGTGCCCGGCTCGAAGAGAATGGTGCCGTAGACCCCGACGGAGATGGGCACCGCGGTGGGCGAAGAGGAGGGCGCGTCGGCGCCCGCGGTGGCGCCCTCCAGCGACATGACGGAGGACAGCGAGTAGACGGAAGACGACGTCGTCTTGTGCAGCGCGGCATCACTGCCGCCGGTATCATCGTCGCTGCCTTCCGCGCGGCTGCGGGCGGTCCTGAGGCTGTTGCTCATGACGACGACGATGTTGCCGGCGAAGGTGGCCGAGTCGAGGTAGACGTTGCCGTCGACGATCATGAGCGTGCCGTTGCCGGAGAGGCGCGCCGAGGTGAGCACGCAGCCCTCGCCCAGCACCAGCGTCGCGCCCGCCTCGAGGTGGACGTCGCCGCTGAGGTGCGAGTCGTGCAGCGTGAGCTCCGTCCCGCCCCGCAGCCGCAGTGTCGCGTTGGGGCGCTGCAAAAAATCCCCCGCGCGGATCTTGCCCGACACGACGCAGGTGCCGCCGGCGAGGTCGACGCTGGTGGTGAGCAGCGCAAAGGAGCGGCTGTCGAGGGCGACGAGGCGGAAAACGCCGCCGACGTCGTTCCGGATGATGTTGCGGCGCAGGTTGGAGAGGACGCTGCTGATGCCGTCGTCGCCCATGGAGGAGACGGCCATGGTGAGGTTGCCGTAGTTGTGCAGCAGCCCGTCGCGGTCCATGTGCAGCCGCTGCACGTCGATGATGAGCTCCGCGTAGTTGCGCAGCGGCACCGTCAGCTCGCGCGTCTCGTAGCCCTGCGTCGTGATCTTGCAGTAGTGCGTGCAGTTGATGGAGCCCTTGCCCGAGATGGTGCCGCCGGACCAGATGAAGTGCGTGACGTTGAGGGAACGGTGCCGCAGGTCGAGGTTGCCCTTGTCCTGCACCTTGAGGCGCGTGACGGAGGCCGACTGGCCCAGCTTGACGTCCTGGTCGACGAGCACGTCGGGGCTGTCGCTGTCGATGTGCACCTCGCCGCTCTTGTCCACCAGCAGCGTCGACACGCGGATGTACGACGGGGAGCCCTCGCGGTGGTAGCAGACGTGGTAGATGCCCTTGCGGTGGAAGGTGCCGTAGAAGCTCACGCGCGACGCGCTGCTGTAGAGCAGCTCCGCGAAGAAGACGTTCTGCGTGAGGAAGTCGGCGCACAGCTCGTCGGTGATGACGGCTGTGTCGTGCTCGCTGAGGTTCGTGCCGTAGATGGTCCCCACAAACTCGAGGCCCGCGCGGATCTGCGGCGGGTCGGTCGAGACGCCCTCCGGGCCGGCGACCTCGTAGCTGTCCAGCACCTTGACCTTGAGCAGCGGCAGCGTCTCGGGGTACGGGGTGTAGCAGAGCGTCTGCACGCCGCCGCGGTTCGGCACGAAGCGGTAGACCCCCGTGTGGGGGTTCCACGAACTGCCGCGCACAAAGGCCTGCCGCGTGTGCAAGCACGTGTAGCCCTCCATCACCCGCAGGCTGCGCTCGAGCGCCTGCTTGGCCGCCGCCGTCCGCGGCAGGTGGGGGAAGGACAGGGGCAGCTCAATCGGCTTGCCGGTCACGAAGAAGGAGCGCGCGACGTGCTCCGGGCTCGGCGGAATCACAAAGGGAAGTCTGCGGAAAATGAACGGGTCCCCGGTGAGGCAGTTCTGCGGCAGGTCCTGCACCCCGACGCGGCCAACCTGCTCGAAGATGAAGAAGGGCAGGCACGGCACGATCAGCACCGAGTCCGCGTCGCCGAAGATGTTCGAGTTGGTGCCGGCGAACACAATGGACAGCGAGCGGCCGCCGTCGCCGGTGCGGATGTCGCTGCGGCTAATCAACTCCGTCACGACGCGGCGCATCTTGGTCGCAAACTCGTGCTGCTGCCGGTGCGGGTCCGGCCCGTCCGAGGCGACAGCGCGCGGGGAGGTGACGACGCCCTCCTGCGGCGGCGGTGACGGCGAGGACGCATACAGATGCTGCTGCTGCTCGCCGCCGCCTGAAGGGTCGGTCGCGGGGTCAGGGACGGTGGGCTCGTGGGCTCGTCCGATCTCCGGCCTCACGCCGACCGCCGGCGCGCGCAGCGTGTTGCCCTCCGCGTCGAGGAAGCGTACGTGTGTGCAGAGCACGTCCGCGAGGATGCGCTCCAGCTGCGAGCGGTTGTCGGGAAGGCCGCGACGGCGACCTGGATGCTGAAGGTGTGGCCACCCTCCCGCAGCCGCGCGTAGTCGGTGGCGCGGTAGACACTGCCACGATACCGTATCGTCGTCGCCGCCACCGGCAGAGGCACCGTCACAAGCAGCGCTGCCGTGAGCAACACTAAAAGTACCGCGCGCGCCCATTGAAGTCCTGCGCTGCGGCCCGGCAACATGTCGAAAAAGAGGCGACAATATGCCACTCCACCCACGCGCTTTGGCAAGAGGAGCTAGAAGAGACCGAAAGAGCAAAACAAAGAAAAACGAAAAAGGTGGGAGGGGGAAGGGAATGAGGGGGGGAAAAAAGTAGGAGCAGTGAACCGATAGAGACTGTGCTAGGTGCTGCGTCAACGCCACTAAGCACAAGGAGAGGAAAAAATGAGAAGGAAGAGGATGGTTGTTGTTATTGCCGCTGTTGTTATTGCTATTGTTCTTTCAATAAATACTTGGTGGACTTGACCCTATTTTTAGTGCTTTTCAGCAGTGCTTGACCAAAAGTGCTAGGTTTATGTTTAAAAAGAAAAAAGAAAAAGAAAAAGTGTGCGAAATAAGTGCGGACGCCCTTTTGAGTATGTTTTAGGAGATTGGTGTAGAGATGGAGCAGCGTAGTAGAGGTGTGAATAGCCGCATATACATGTACAGGGAAAAGACTCACCATCATCGCATAAAGGCATCAAGAAGACATGATGTGGGACATGTCTTGTATCTTTGTTTGTTGATTCGATAGCAAGCAACATGCGCTTCGATGAAAGGGTGAAACAATAGTAATAATAACAATGAAGAACTCGCGGGAGTGCGGCAGGAGACTCAGTAACCTCTATAAGTATCTTCATCATTCTATCTCTTTCTTGTACCGTAATAGATCTGCAATAATAATAAAATAATAATAGAAACAGTGACAAGGGTGTAATCTATCAGCGGGCCGGTACGTGCTTGGGTTGGAGAAAGTTCCGGACGACCCCGCACGTCTGCCGCGCGCTATAGCTGCCCGACGCTGCTACTCCAGAAGCTTGCCGAAGAGGCGGTCGAGGACGCTGCTGCCTTTGCGCTCGGAGTCGCGGCGGGCGGCGCGCGCCTGCATCTCCATCAGCTCCTGCGTCGCGCGGCGAGCCTCCTCCTCCAGGAACTGCTCCTTCTCGCACTTCTCCTCGGCCATTCGGCAGTAGGCCTCCACCACCCGCAGCTCGCGCTCCTCGAGCTCCTTGTTCTTGGCGGCCGTCTCGTTGAGCGCGGCCGCCTGCATCTCGCGCTCGGCGGTGAAGGCGCGCAGCAGACGGTTCATGCGCTCCTTCTCCTCCTGCTCGCGCCGCAGCTGCTCCTCCAGCTCCCGCTGCCGCGCCGCCGCCTGGCTGTCGTCGGCGCGCGCCGCCTCGGCCGCGGCGAGGTCCATGAAGGAGTCGGGCAGCGTGCAGCACGGCGTGAGGCCGAGCGACTGCATCTGCCCGATGAGGCGCGCGCCGACCTTCACCACGTACTGCGCCACCGACACCTTGTCGAGCAGCATCTCGTCCTTGAGCTGCAGCAGCGCGTCGCGCTCCGCCAGCAGGTCCTCCACGCTCGGCGCCCCGTCGCGCTGCTCGTCCGATGGGGTGGCCGCCGCCGCCGCCGCGGGGCGCGCAAGCAGCAGGTGGGCCAGCGCGCGGTTCTCGCGGCGGAGGGCCGCCAGCAGACCGGCGTACTCCTCGATGGGGAGCGCCGCGACGGGCTGCACCTCCTCGACGCGCTCCTGCGGCTGCAGGCCGAGCGCCTCCAGCTGGTCCCGCAGCGCCGCGATGGCGCCGACGTGGTACTCCTCCGCCGCGCGCGCCGCCGCCAGCCGCCGCTCCTGCTCCAGCAGCAGCTCCTGCTGCGCGTCAATGTACGCCTCCTTGGCGCCGAGCGCGCCGTCCAGCAGCACGGGGTCGGCCAGCGCGTCGGGGTCCGCCGCCGCCTGCGCCTCGCCTGCGCCTGCGCCTGCTCCAGGGCAGAGCCGGAGGGGGGGAAGGCGGCCTCGAGCTCGCCGGGGTGCTCCTCGCGCAGGAAGCGCTCGAGGTCGCTGACGCGCTTGGCGAGGCTGAACTTCTCCCGCTTCGCCTCCGACAGCTGCGCGCTCAGCACTTGGATGATGCGGCCCTGGCTCTCCAGGTGACTGTCCGCCTCCGCCGCAGCAGCCGCCACGGCACCACCAGCAGCCGACATGTTGAGCCCGAGGCCGGAGGAGGGGCGCGGGCTAAGGCTGTAGGTGGTGGAGGTGACGGAGCCGGAGCGCACCGAGTTCTCGCGCTCGCGGGCGCGCAGGCGGTGAATCTCCGCCATGAGGTCCTCACGGATGCTGTTGAGCTCGTCGATGTCGGCCTGCATCGACAGCTGTAGCGTCGTCAGCTCCTCCGCGTCCACGTAGTCGCGGCGCGCGACGGGGTCCGGCAGCGCGTCCGCCGCGCCGCCCCCCTCCCCGCGCGCCTCCTCCAGCGCCGCGCGCAGCCGCCCGTTCTCCTCCATGCGCTCGTTGCAGATGAGCGAGACGCGGTCGAGCTGCATGCGCAGGTCCGCGGCCTTGGCGCGGTGCCGCTCCGCCTCCGCCTGCAGCTGCGCCCGCATCTCCTCCATCTGCGCCACGTCGACGTAGGTGACCGCGGCGTTGGGCGGCGGGCCGGACGCGTCGGGATCGCCGCCGAGGGCGCGCACCTGCGCGGCGAGGGCCTCGAGACGCTGGTGCAGGCGCGCCGTCTCGGTGGCGCGCGAGGTCAGCAGCACGTCCTTCTCCGACACCTGCTGCAGCGCGCGGAGGAGGTCGTCGTTGGTGCCGCCGCGGGCGCTCTCCAGCTTGCGCTGGAACTCCTCGATGATGTGCTCCTGCGAGAGCTTCATCTCGGCGATGCTGCGCGCCTCCTGGTGCTTCTGGCTCTGGATCAGCTTCGATATCTCGCGGCCGTGCTCCTCGTCCTGGTAGCTGATCTCCTCCTCCTGCTGCTCCTGCAGGTTCTGCACCTCCACCTCGTAGACCTCCTTGAGGTTCCGGATCTGCTCCTCCGAGGCGCCGCCGGCGGCAAGCGTCTGCAGCTCCTGCGCGAACTTCTCCTCGAGCAGCGCGCGGTCCTGCTGGTAGCGCTCGAGCAGCTGCTGGCGCTCCGCGTCGCGGCTCGCGATCTGCAGCTCGAGGGCCCCGATGCGCTCGTCGCGCGCGCTGAGCTCGCCCATGAGCTTGTTGGCGAGCTTCTCGTAGTCGACGGTGACGCTGACCTTGGCCTGCACCTTCACCGCCATGGCGCGCAGCCCAAACTGCAGGGTGTTGGTCGTCTCGTAGAGGTGGTCGCTGCTCGGGCCGACCGTCAGGATGATCGAGGTGCGGCTGCGGCCGCCGATGGAGTCCTGCAGGATGCGGGTGAGCTTCGAGTCGCGCCACGGGATGTGGCGGCTGCCGCTCGAGAGCGAGCTCACGACGTGTCCGAGGGCGAGCAGCGAGGCGTTGATGGTCTTAGCCTCGTCCTTCATGATGGGGTTCGCGCTGGTGATGCCGGTCTTGCTGAAGCGCTCGTAGCCGGCGAGGTCGATGAAGGTGATCTTGCCGCGCATGCGCCCCGCCATCGGGTCGTCGGGGTCCTCCGAGGCGATCCAGATGACCATCGCCGTGTGCCCGCGGCTCGACTCGGCGTTCATCGCGGTCGCCGTCACGACGCGACGCGCGTTGCCCTCGCGGTAGAAAGCCATGAACTCCTCCGCGGAGGCGAGGGTGTGGAAGGAGCACCCGGGGAGCGTCACCCCGTCGTTGGCGTCGTAGTAGATGTCGACGCGGTCCTTGCCGTCGGAGGTCATGAGATCGCCGAGGTGGTCGCGGTAGATCTGCACAAACTGGCCCACCACGGTGAAGGTGCGGTTGCGCTGCACGCGCTGCCGGTCGATCTCGTCGTAGATGTGCTGCGCGGCGCGCGGGATGATGCCCTCGTGCTCCGGCTGCATGTTGCACATGGTGTACGACTTGCCGGTGCCGGTCTGGCCGTAGCACAGCAGCGCCGAGCAGAAGCCCTTGAAGGCGTGCTGGATGCATGGCACGGCGACCGAGGTGAAGACCTGCTCCTGCGTGCTGTCCGCGTCAAAGGTGCCGTCGTAGTCGTAGTGCGCGTCGTTCTTGACGTACACCCGGTTGCCCTCCATCCGCAGCAGCGGGAAGGCGCCGTCCTGGAAGTCGCGCTTGTTGGACGGGCGCTGGCGGCAGTACACGAGGCACCGCGACAGCGACGGCGCGGCGGAGGTCGGCGAGGCGGTGGAGGCCGTGGGGGAGGCCGGCGACGGGCCCGCGCCGGTTGGCGACGCAGAGGCCGCCGCGGTGGACATCACTGGAGGGGGGGGGGAGGGAGTCTTCGGACGAAGGGAAGGGGAAGTGGGGAGATCCGCAGTACGGCGGCTAGTAGCAAGTCGAGTGGTCTTGCTGAGGCAGCTGTGTGTCTGTGTGTGTGTGTATGCTATTGGTGTTGTTGTGTTTGTTGAAAAGTAATAATACAGCAGGAAGGGGAAAAACAAAATAATATACAGAAAAGGCGAAAAGAATGTAGAAAGAACAGGCCTACAGAAGAGTATGAAGAAAAAAACAACAAGACGGTTGATGAAAAAAAAAAGCAGATGATTCCTGGCACAAAAAGAAAGTCGCTGATTTTAGTGGTTCTGAAGCTGGGAGGAAGTGCAAAAAGATGAGTAAGGGAATCGTGAGATGAGGTGATAAAGGGAAAGAATGGGGGGGAATAATACAGGCGCAAGGTGAAGTATATGGAAAGAAATCAGAAAAAACACGAGAAAAAAAAACGAAGCCAACGTTTCTAATATGGTACAGTTGGCGCGGACATTCTTTTCTTGCATGTGATAGTGCATTTTTTGTTCTCTCTTTCTTTCTTTTTTCCCCTCTCCCAAAACGACGAACCACACTGACTAATGTTTGCAAGAGAAGAGATAATAATAATAATAAAGAGCAGATCAAGATTATGACGGCAGGATTATGGTGGATGCGCCGTCATCAGAGGACGGCTCACTCAGGCTGAACTGGCTGGCTGGGCATCATCCCTTCCCTCGCTGTCGCCGCCGCCGGTGTGGCTGTCCGCGTCGCGCTGGCGCTTGCGGCGGCGCTCGCGGCCGGCGGCCTCCTGGTGGACGCGGCGGGTGGGGAGGACGGCCTCCAGCGCGGCGCCCCAGTCGCGCGCGTCGCCGGCGAGGTACTCGACGAGCAGCTGCGTGAGGTGGTTGACGGTGAGCACCTTGCAGCGGTTGCCGACGTCCATGTGCTCCTCGATGGGGAGCCGCGCGGTGCGCACGCCGTACTCGCGCGCCGTCGCGTAGCTGAGGCCCTTGTGCCTGTTGTGGTCGACAAAGGCGCCGACGACGTAGACGGTGTCGCCGCGGATGTCGTCCAGCACCTCCGGCGCGTCCGCCGTCAGGAAGACGACGCGCTCGCGGGGAAAGAGCGACGACCAGTGCTGCGTCTCGTGTATGGCCGGGGGGTAGCGCGCGAAGCCCGCGTAGTCGCGCAGCTTGGCGAGCGCGGGGGCCTGCGCGGCCGTGTCGCGCGTCGCCGCCTCGCGCTCGGAGGCGCCGCAGAGCGACGTGATGGCGACGCGCAGCGGGAAGTGCGCGCGCCGCACGGCGCTGTAGCTGAGCTGCACCTGCGACACGGCGCTGCGCGCGTCCCCTGGCGTCATGCACCACGCGAAGCTCATGTCGAAGACGAGCACCGGCAGCGCGGGGTCCGCCAGCCGCCGCTCGCACAGCTGGTGCTCCGCCTCCGCGGCGGCGCGCGCGGCGTCGTGGCGGGCGGCGGCGGCGGCGCGGCGGGCCTCCCGCTCCTCCTCGGGGAGGCTCTCCCACTCCTGTCGCCGCTGCTCGCGCACCTCCTGCTTCGCCTCGCGCCGGCGCTGCCGCTTCTCCGCCCGCTTGCGCCTCCAGAAGTCCTCCCGCTCCTCGGCGCGCCACAGCTTGCGGTTACGCCGGTGCTCCTCCGGCGTCGTGTGCGCGCGCGGCGACCGCCCCTCCTCGGGTTCGGCCGACGGCGACGCGGGCGGCGACGAAGGCGGTGTGGAGGAGGACGAGGGCATGTATCGAGAATCGAGCGAGAGAGAGAGAGAGAGAGAATGCTGAAGGTTTGGTCTGTTTCGTTTTGCTTTGTTCTGGGTATATATATATATTTTTTTTTGCGCTCTTTTCCTTTATTTTTGTCTCTCACTCCCTCTCTGAAAAGATGCTGGCACTGTCCTGAATTAATTGTAATGACGATCGGTCGCGACGGGGGAGGCAGGGAGAAGAGGGTTTCCAGATTGGGACTCACTACTGTATGAAGAGGTAAGCCCTATTATACAAGGGTTTACATAACTACCTTTTATGTAGTATTCTAAAGTAAAAAGCTCAAACGCAAGCACGCTCATGATGTGGAGCAAGAAGAACTCAACTCAGAAAGGGGCAATTAAAACAATAATAAAAAAAGGTAGTTTGCAGTCTTCCCACGCACAAGGAGACTAGTTATCGAGTCTCCTACTCTACTATCTCGTACAGCTGAGTGAATCGATGGGAGCAAGAAAGAATGAGCAACACGCGTATGTATGTGAGTCTGTGTGTGTGTGTTAGAAGCGCAAGGAGAAGATAAGTTATTAGAAGAGCATGATAAAGGAATGGTTGAAGGAGGGGGGGAAAGGGAGGGGAGAGGGGCAGTAGCACAAGGCAAAGGTCAACGGGAAAGAGTTGTACAACAGCCAAAGGCAGCACACTGAATATAGTCATTCAGACGTTAATAGATACGCAGGAAACAGCTCCTGATGTGGCCACCAATAGATTAGTCGGAGAGGGAAAAAAGCGGGGTTAGTTACTGGTTGAATAAAAAAAAATAATAATAAAATTGAAAAAATAGAGATAACAGTTAAGGTCTGCCGAAGATGAACCATCAAGTGAAATAGAATCAGAACGACAGAAGAATGGGGGACAACGTCCTTTCGTTCCCCTTCGAAGAGAATGAAGAGCGAAGGTGTTTTTTTTTCTTTTTAATATGTATTTTCATTAAAGGACTTGTCGCTGCGTCGCGATTCGGTGGTATCGTACGTACTGAAGAGATGGGGGGAGGAAGAAGAAGGAGACGGAGTTGATTATACGGCCGCGGTCAGTTTTTGCCCCTTTTATTTTTCTCCATATCGCTTTTCCTTTTGAAAAAAAAAAAAAAGACGATAGATCCATAGGGCGACTGCCGTCGTGTGCGCACGTGTTCGCTCCCTTCCCCCTTTCCAATCCCCCTTCCCCCCCCCCCCCCGTATCGCCTCTCTCTCTCTCTTTAAACGGGCGCGCCCGTCACTCACAGATTGGCATAGTAGACGCCCTCGAGGTGGCGGGCGGGGCGGACGCCGGTGAGGTGCGCGCCGAGGTCGGAGATCTGCGTGATGAAGATGCGCCCGGGGACGTCGTGCTGCAGTGCCGCCTCGCGCATCGCGGCGGCGACGGTTTCCGCGCGGCGCTCCTCCACCGGCTGCGCGACGAGCTCGCCGCGGCGGCACTGCACGAGCGCGCAGACGGTGGGCCCCGCGCCGGAGAGGAAGGCGTACTCCGCCCCGGCGGCGCGCGCCGCGTCGGCGCAGGGCTTGTAGTGCGGGTAGAGGGCGTCGGCGCGCTGCATCTCGTGGATGCAGTCGCTGCTGTCGCGCAGCAGGCGGAGGTCGCCGGTGGCGAGGCCGAGCAGGAGGATGCCGGTGCGGGAGATGTTGTGCACGGCCTGCTTGAGCGTCACCGTGTCCTTGATCAGCCCGCGCGTCACGTGCGTGCTCGCCTTCATCATGCGGTCCGGCACGAAGAGCACCACCGACAGGTGCGTCGGCGTCGGCACGCGGTACGTGTGCGTCTGGCCGTTGTCGTTCTTGTAGCCCAGCTGGATGCCGCCGTAGATGGCCGGCGCCGCGTTGTCGGGGTGCCCCTCAATCTCCGAGACGGCCGCGAGCAGCTCCTCGTCCGGCACCGTCGTCATGGTCGCGCCGGCGAGCTGCATGCCCGCCAGGTACCCCGCGACCGCCGCCGCCGACGAGGAGCCGCAGCCGCAGCCGAAGGGGATGTTGTTGACCATGGTGAACTTGAGCGGCGGCGGCGCGCGCCCGGTGAAGCGCTCGTACGCCTTGTGGCACACGTCGACCACCATGTTGGTCGCGTCGCGCGGCAGGTTGTCGACGCCCTCGCCGCTCAGCTCCACCGAGAAGGCGTCGGCCACCTCGACCGTCACGTCCATGAAGATGGAGAGCGCCATGCCCATGCAGTCGTAGGCGGGACCGAGGTTCGCGGTGGTCGCCGGCACGCGCAGGCTGACCTTGCGCGGGGGGTCCTGCAGGAGGTTGCTCATTGCCGCGACAGGTAAAGGGAGCGATGCGGCGTCGAGTGTTTCGCTCTGGGTCGGTGTGCAGACAACAACAACAACAACAACAGTATCTGTGACAGATCCACGCAGAGAATGGGAGAACGAAAACTTCCTTGTCGTCACTAGCAAAAGAGGATGGAGCGGTCGAAACGAACAAAAACAAAAAAGGAGATGAAGAGAGGGTCAAGTTCAGATTACTCACTAATATATTTCTGTTGTAGGTTGTGAAGGAGGAGGAGGGACACGCAAAAGACGTCGAGGGGTGGGGCAAAAGAAATGAAAAGGGCATGGCAAAGCACATGGCAACACAGCTCGGTGCGGTGATACAACGTGGAAACGATGGTGTACGCGGTTGTGTGCCTAAGACACCACTTATAGTCCCCATCACACATAGAAATAAAAGGAAAATAAAAAGGAGAATACAGAACGGGTGGGTTCTGGATACTCACAACTGCAAGAAAAAAGGTGCGGTAGTAGGCATCCACGACGCAAAGATGTACGTAAAATCGTCACCACCTATTCGTTGACACTCTCGGTATTCACTGATGTACACGGAGCATCTTACTTCTGATGTTGTTGTTGTTTTTCCCTTCTTCTTCTTTTATTTGCTTTCAATGTTGAACTCATCCGAATATGCCGTTGTAAGTGCGTCCTCGTTGTCGCAATGTTATTGTGAGCAACGTTAACTCAGTCGCTTTCAGAACTGCAGGAGGTGGGAGAGGACAGGGATGTATGTTGTGGCAACAGGTCGAATCTTTGTGTGTGTGTGTGTCGAAAAACGCGGTGTGATTTCCCAAAAGGCATGACTGTAGGGGAGCAGCGCTTTTGTGTACCCGCAAAAACGTGCATTCCTTTCCCCAGTAATAATTAAAGTGACCGAGGTAGATCCCACGCCTCTGTTTCCTCCCGTATTACACCCTTTGTTTTCGTTATGTTAGCGACGCCATTCCCAAAAGGAAAACATTGAAAAAGAAAACTGTACAAAGCTTTATTTATTATGTTACGGCAAGCACACGGCAATAGAATACGGAGAGTGTGCAGAGAAGGGAAAAAAAAAAGAGAGAGATGATGATTTAAAGAAAAAAAAACAAATAAGACTGTGTGGAAAGTTTATTATTATTGTTATTATGTGTGTTGGTTTATATTGTTTTTTGTTGTTGTTGTTGCGATTCAGTGCTCTCGCGAATATTTATTGTAGATAAATGTATATATATATATATTTGTTTTGTTCTGTTTTTCCAATATGAAGATGCTGAATTAAAAGAGATTAGGTTAGGTTGTAAGAAGAAAAAGAAGAGTAATCAGTAATCAGTAATCAGTACGCAACAAGGAGTTAAGGAGGGGGAAGGGGGAGGGCAGACCGCTGGTGGTCACACGTTCACGTGGGCGCATCGCGACACGCAGGCACCCGCCCGCCCGACTCAGTTGCGCTCGCGCTGGTGGTAGACGGAGATGCCCTTGTTGTCCGCGTTGATGTCGATGCCGGCGCGCGGGAGCTTCTCGAAGGCGGCGACGCCCTCCGCAAAGTCGAAGAAGACGACGCCGTTGATGCTGGAGCGGTTGCGCAGCGAGACGACGTCGGCGGCGAGGGGCCCCAGCGCGGCGTACACCTCCTCGTCGGTGACGGGCGTGTGCGCGGTGAACATGAGGCGCTCGCCGACCGGGCGGCGCGGGGGGCGCGCGGGGCCCTTGGCGGGCGCGGCCGGCGCCGGCGCGGCGGTCTTCTTGGGGACGTCGTTGGCGACGACGCGCTGGGGGGCGGCGTGGTGCGGGGCAGCGCCCGCGTGGGCCTTGCCGGCGCGCACACGCGCGGCCCAGCTGCCGAGCGCCTCGGGCGCGGCGGCGGGAGCGGGGGTCGCCGGCTTCTGGGCAGCGGCGGCGGCGGGGGCGGAGGGGGCCTGCGGCTCCTCCTCCTCCTCCGGCTCGGGCTCCTGCTCCGGCTCAGGCTCGGGCTCCGGGGCCTGCTCAGGCTCGGGGGCGGCGGCCGCCGGCTCCTCCACGGCCTCGGGCTCCGGCTCCGGCTCGGGCGCGGCCGCCGGCGTGGGGCGCGCGGGGGCTGCTCCGGCTGCGGCGGGGCGGCGGCGGCGGCGGGGGCCTGCACGACGTCGCACTTGCCGATGCACGTAAGGACCTGGTGGCGCACGAAGAGCTTGTTGACGACGCCGCTCGCGTACTCCTCGAGCGTCGCGAACATCTGGCAGTGGTGCTCCGCCGTCGCGCTCGTCGCCTTGAGGTCGACGTACACGTTGACGCCGCCGGCCACCGGGGCGCCGCGCACCGCGCCGATGACGAGCTGGCAGCCCATGAAGCGCGCGGCCCAGGCGGCGACGGCGCGCGGGACGGCGTCGCCCGACTTCTCCTCGGTGCCGAACTCGAACTCGACGAGCGTGAGGGTCGACTGGGGGCCGTAGAAGGCGCCGATGTCGTCCGGCTTGCGCACGAGACGCTCAAAGAACTCCACGGCGAAGGCGTTGGCGACCTGGGACGGGGTGGACATGGCGGCGGCGGGGGCAGGGCGGAGGAGCGGAAGGGGATGGGGGTCGATATCGGGGAAGCGGACGCTGGGAGAGATTGGGTCGTCTGCGTGTGTCACGAGGTGCAGGAAGGTGTTCTGTGCGGAAACTAGGGGGAAATCAAACGATTAGGAAGGGCAGGTTAAAGAATTTAAAAGATCGAAACAAGAAACGTTACTATACAAGTACGCGTGTATGTAAGCGAGCTCCTTTGGGATCGTCGTTGTTGTTATCAGTGGTGTTGTTGGGAAGAGGAAGAAGGAGAGGTTGTACACAAGTGCGATGTGCAAAACGAAGCAAGTATGACGCGGAAGCATTATGCACTAGTCCATGCGTCGAAGGAGATAAGAGGAGACCGTTTCTTCTAGTTGAAGAAGGAAGATAATAATAATAGCAATAATAAACAGCTGGCTCTATAGCATTGTTGTTTGCGTATGGTTTCTTTGTTTGTTTACTTGTTTATTTGAGGGCACATGAAAAATGCTCAGAAGTAGGAAGCGAGAGAGCCATGCCGAAATGGGAAAAGTCAAGGAAAAAGAGAGAAAAACAGATGAAGAGAAAGCGGCAGCGGCGGCTACTCGGGAACGCTAACGCCGGCGCGGCGCAGAGAGGCGAGGCAGCGGGTGAGGGTGCGCTGGTCGATGGGGGACTTGGCGGCGCGCAGAGCTGCCAGCGCCCGCCGCGTGCCGTCGCCGTCGTTGAGGCGCGCCAGCATGCGCAGCGCGCGCGTGCCCTGCTTCAGCGCGACCGGCCGCCCCGCCGCCGCGTGCTCCTCCAGCGCCCGCGTCGCCGCCCCCGCGTCCCCCGCGACGAGCGAGAGCTCAAGCGCCTCGCGCAGCCACGCGGGGTCGTCCAGGGGGAGGCCGCGGGCCGCCAGCGCCGCGCGCGACTCCCGCAGCGCCGCCCCCGCGTCGCCGCACCCACCGGCCCGGCCGGCCGCCGTCACGGCGCACGCGCGCAGCTCGTAGGCAAAGGAGCGCGCGGACGGCGCGACGCCCCACGCCGCCTCCGCCTCTCTGCGCAGCGCGCGCGCGGTGGCGTGGGCGGCGGCCGGCGCCAGGTACGCGCACGCCAACAGCAGCAGGTCCAGCGAGGCGGCCGTGACGGGCAGCCCGGCGGCGCGGCGCGCGCGGAGGGCGGCGAGGGCCCCGGCCAGCCCGTCGCGTGCCAGGCGCTGCGCGGCGTTGTCGATCGGGTCGGAGGAGAGCAGCGGCACGCGGCGGCCCTGCAGCAGCAGGCGCGGGCGCCCGGCCGGGGCGAGGGCCGCCGGCGGCAGCTCCGGCGACTCCACCAGCGCGAGCACCTCCGGCCAGAGCGCGCGCGCGGAGAGACGTCTCCAAGTGCAGCAGCGCCGCCGTCGCCTCGTTGGCCTCCGACACGATGCGGTGGCGGCGGCGCAGGTGCCCGGCCACGTAGGCGCGCGCGTGGGCGGCGGCCGCGGCGTCGGCCCACACGGCGCACTTGGCGAGCAGCCGGAAGACGGTCACCTCGTGGCTGAGGTACGGCGCGCCGGCGTCGCCCTCCGCGCGGCGCAGCACCTCCAGCGCCTCGGCGGCCATGAAGGGCGGGGCGGCGCGGTTGGCGATGGTGAGCAGCGCATAGGGCAGCACCACGGCCGGCGTCAGGTGCGCCGGGCGCAGGCGGCAGCAGAGGCGGAAGCACTCGTGCGTCATGGCGGCGTCGTGGTGCAGCCGCGCGAGCGTCTGGAAGCAGTGCTGCACGCGCAGGCCCAGGAGGGGGTGCGCCGCCGCGCTGCCGTCCGCGAGCGCCGCCTCGATCTCGCCGCGTATCTGCGGCCACCACGCGTCGGCGCTGTCCTCGCCGAGGCGCACGTAGAGGATGAAGAGCGACAGGCGCGTGACCACGTCGGGGGCGGCGCCGCAGGAGCGCAGCAGCTCGACCACGTTCTCGACCTCGTTGCGGTTGAAGGTGTCCGTCATGGAGATGGCGAGGAGGTAGACGTGGAAGAGCTCCACCGACGGCGGGCGCGCGTCCAGCTCGAGCACGCACTGCGTGAAGAGAAAGCGCATCTCCTCGAGGCGCTGCAGGTCGCACAGCACCTTGAGCATCACAATGGTGAAGGGCTCCACCTCCTCCGGGCGCTGGCAGAAGCGCGTCAGCGGGCGCGCCGCCGAGGCAGCAGCCGGCGTCTCGCTGCCCTGCGTCTGCGCTCGGTAGAAGGCCTCGAACTCGGCGAAGGTCTCCGCGGCCGCCAGCAGCCCGGTGCCCTGCGCCCCCACCGCCCTCATCACTCGCACGTACGGCCGCAGGGGCGGCTCGGCGGCAGAGGACGAGTAAGAGGAGGCGGAGGCGGAGGCGGCAGCAGCAGCGGCCAGGGCGCAGCTGCGAAGGCGAAGCATTCTCACAAGTGTATGTGTGTGTGTGTGTGTGTGTGTTTGCTCCTTGTTTGTTTGGTTGAGTATTTTTTTTCTGGGGGGGGGGGGTATGTAGGTAGTTTTATTTTTATTTTTTTAATTTTACTCTCAATGCCAACAGCGACCTGTGTTGGCAATTTCTAATAAAAATCCTCTAGGATGGGTGCTGTGGTGGAGTTGAAAATGTGTGGGTGATGAAAACAAAAAATATGATGAGTGGCTGAGCAAGTGGAAACGATGGTTGTGTGTATGGCAATAATACGAATCAACGTACACAGAGATGCGTTGTTCGTCGTCATCGTGACTCTGGCAGTGATTCTTTCTACTTATTCATTAAGCTTATAAGTAGGAGAGGTTATATCTCACTCACTCGTCACTTTTTTTTTTTGCGTGAGTGCGAGAAGCAAAATCGAAATCAATACAATTATTGACGTCTTCTTTTTTTCCCCCATTCAGCATTAGCATAATTGCGAGCACTGTTACACTCATAAGTATTGTTGGTGTTGTTGTGCTTTCTTTTTTTTTTTCATTTCACGTTGGAAGGAAACGAAAAGCAACAAGTGCGGTTTCGCGTGTGTTATGTTCAATGTTACAGCGATGATGAAGCAAGGAGACGGCAAACGACGAGAAAGGAAAAAAAAAGTAGTAGTAAGCATCGCGCATTCGCGTGCATCAATAATATATCAAATAGCGGGTAACAAATGTAAGGGAAATCACGTTATCTTTTTTTTCTTTTTTTTTTGCTGTTTTTTCTATCTGTATCTTCGCATATTCAGCAAAAGAAAAAAAAAAGATCGGCGCGCGAGCTCCCCATTTCCCTCACACTAGGCCTTTTCCGCCTCTCCGCATGCCTTGGGCTCCTGCGCCGCGTCGGCCTTGTTCCGCTGCGCCCCCTTCGCCTCGTCGAGGACGGTGGCGAGGACGTAGTTGAGCTTCATGGCGACGTAGCCGGGGGTGAACTCGTTGACGGTCTGGTGCAGCACGCGGTAGTCGGGGTAGTACTCGGGCTCCACGCCGATGGCCCTGCCCGCCTCGTAGGCGCGCCCGACGACGCTGTCCGGGTCGAGGAACGTGATGACGGTGAAGCGCTCCGGGCGGAACACGTCGAGGACGCGGCGCGCCGTGTCGGCGAAGTTCTCGACCGGGCTGTTGGTCTCGAAGGAGGCGAAGGAGCAGTGCTCCTCGGGGGTGATGTGCATCGTCTGGTACTCGGCGC
This sequence comes from Kentomonas sorsogonicus, assembly GCA_030347455.1. Taxonomy (NCBI): domain Eukaryota; phylum Euglenozoa; class Kinetoplastea; order Trypanosomatida; family Trypanosomatidae; genus Kentomonas; species Kentomonas sorsogonicus. The sequence continues at coordinate 153,362 of JAQOSZ010000299.1, read as the reverse complement.
CGCGGATCGCGTTGACGCTGTACCCGCACGGCTCGAACTGCAGGTCGTGCAGCGTCCAGCTCGGGTCGAGCACCTCGTCCAGGCGCGTCGCCGCGCGGATGGCGGCCGTCTCGGCGCTGGTCGAGATGAAGCGGTCGCTGAACCAGTGGCGCGTCTGGTCGCGGTCGAGGCCGTACATGGTCAGCGAGAGCTGCGTGTCGGCCTCCCCGGCGCACGGCCGCACCACGTCGTCGAAGCAGAAGAGGAAGTAGTGGTCGCTGTCGACGGGGCCGAAGATGTACGGCCGGCCGGTCGGGAAGTACTCCTTGAGCTTCGCGAACTCGTCGGCGAGCGACGTGTGGGGGCCCTTCTGCTCCCACGGGAAGGAGTAGTTCTTGTGCATGAAGGAGACCCACTCCGTCTCGGCGCGCACCGCGCTCACGGCGGAGAGGACGTGGGGGAGGCTGTTGAGCAGCGTCGTCGTGCCGCACGTGATGAGCACGATGCGGTTGCTCATCACAAAGAGCGAGCTCTCCGTCAGGACGTAGCTCTTGATGTGCTCGTTCGCCGCCCGCGAGACGATCTGCGCGTTGAGGGAGCCGACGACCTCCTCCCACACCGCGTCGGGGAGGCTGTGCAGCCCGCCGGCGCTCGTCTCGGGCAGCGTGCGGATGATCAGCTCCAGCCGCTTCTCCGGGCCCTCGAAGCTGAAGCCCTGCGCGGGGTCGTAGCTGCGCACGGAGCCCCACATGGCCATCAGCGTCAGCGGGTCCTTGCTCGTCGGGCTCGCAGACATGGCGGCCGCAGAGTGCAAAAGTGAATGGAGGGACAGGAGGGGGGGAGAGGCTACGGTTGACCTGTTGCGTGTACGTGTGTATGTAGGGGGGGGGAGAGGGGGCGAGGTGACGTGCGACAGAAAGACGAGATGAAATTGCTTCATTAGAGTACCGGGACTACTGTAACAAGGGGAGCTGTTCACAGAGACGGCTGTGCATACATTCGTTGTGACGCACTCGTTCGGGAAAAAGTGAGGTGCCGCGCAGCACCAAATATGTATACGCCAAGGAGAGCAGATATGAATTGCAATATGGGGTGAGTGGACCCATTTCTGCTAGAAGCATTATTAGAACTATCTTTTTCAAACATGTGTTCAATATGTCATGTTGTTGATGTTGTTGTTTTGTTGCTTTTTTGTATGGGATATATGAATGTGCAGTAAATGTATACACGTTGAATAGGGAAATAAAACACAGCTAATTGAAACAAGAAGAAACAAAAAGTAGAAATTGATAATGATAATGGTAATGACAAATAGAAGCGAAGCAAAAAGAGAGAGGGGGAAATGAAGAGCAAGGAAGAAGAAGCTTTAAATGCAGAGTCTGCGGAAAGCAACAACAAATTGAGTGAGGGAAGAAAGAAGACAGAGAAACAGAACAGTTTCGCAAATCAACTCTCAGAGGCTTTAGAAACATCAGCACGCGATTTTTCTCTCTCTCTCTCTATTATTATATCCCATTATTGTCCTTTTCTCGATTGGGGAACGAATCTGAGCGCTCCTGCGATTAGTTGCCGGAGAAGAGAATCAAGAAGTACTCAAAAGTGAAGTAAGCCGGAGCGGTGTTCTCGTTTGTTGTTGTTGTTGTTTTTGCTAATTCAGACCCTCTCAAAATATAACAAGAATAATAAAAATAATAGCAAGTGAGCGTTTTCTTTGTTTTATTTGTTGTATTGTATTGTGTTGTGTTAATATGAATCAAGTGAATGCTATTGTTTGTGTAATATATCTTTCTTCTCCCAAAGATGTCGCTTATTTAACTCCGCTGATATTGACCACTTTGTATGATGGCATATTGAACTGTTGTCATTTTCTTTTCGTTTTCATTGCAAAGTACGCAAGAAAAGTCTGTTTAGATTATTTAAAGGGAAAAAAAAAAAACAGTCACGCCAAAGCAAAAGAGAATATCTTACAGTGTTTGCCATTTGGGAGGTAGAGCGAGAAGAAAGAGGCCGAAACGCGAAGGGATAATAAGAAATATCTTTTTTTTCAACATTTGATGCAGAGAAAACAATGATTCTTTTTAAATTTTAATGGATAAATATATATAGAAAATAACAATTCAAGTAACAAAGAAAAAAGAGGGGGACGGGAAAAACATTATTAATAATGAAGAAAAAAAAAGTGAAAACTAGGGAGAAAAAAAAGACTTTGCTGCTTTGGTGCTGGTATTGTCTCTGAGGAGACATCCATTGTTCTTTTTTTTCCTCTCCTTCGTTTTTCATCCTCTTCTCTTTTCTATTTCTTTCCTGCTGAGTGGTTCTTGTGTGATGCACATAATTGCGGCAGCACTATTGAATGAGACTATGAATAGGAAAGAAAAGAGAGAGAGAGAAGAAAAAGGGCGAAGGGAAAAAAAAAGAGCACAACGTCATTGAGTGAAAGAGAAAAAAGAAAGAAGCCTTTGGCGTTGTGGGAAGAAATGGATATCGTCCGCAGAGTGACGCGAGCGCTTCTCGATGATAATTCCTCATCCATGTGAAGTACAAGTTGCTGCTGGGAATTTTTCTTTTTTTTTCTCGTTCTTCTTCCTTTAATTATTTTCCGTTATTCTTACTTCCGCCATTAAAGTGCGATTTGCTTGTGAGGAGCGTGATTGACGTCTCCACAAGCATGACGTCGCGTCTCCGTCTTTTCTCCGAAAAAACAAATGGTGTGCTATTGTTATTGTTGTTGTTGCTGTTGAATCACTTTTCTCATGTTGTTGGTGTACATCACGCGGATAGAGACAGGACGCACAAGAGTCAGCGATGGGAGTGGCGTAAAGAAAAGAGTACAGAAAGTGAGATGAGAATAAGAAATTGAGAAGAAGAGGAAATAAAAAAGAAAAAGCAGCAACGTGGAAAACTGCGAGTTTGGAAATCAAAGAATAAACTGTTTCAAGGGAAGGAGTGATAATAGAAGTAGAAAAAAAAAAAAGACGAACGAGACGACACGTGGCTTTGTTAGCTCTGTGCGCGTCCGTTATATTCATGTAGTTCTCCCATTCGCGGGCAGAACGGTCGAAGAGGTGGAAATTGAAATATATGCTGGGTTTCGGCTGACGCGCCACCAGTCATCTTCTTTCATCTCCACAGCCAACTGGTGAAGAACACGCACACCACAAAGGCAACCTCGGTAGCCGGAGAGCTGTTGTTCTTTTTTCTTCTTGCTCTTTTTCCTTTATATATTCACATCCTACAACTATCCGCGCACATCTTTCAAGTACTGCTTTCAGTTTACGTTATTATTAACTTTATTTTTATAGATATAGTTAGAGATGTGTCGGTATGTACAAATGTGTTTGGTGGGAAAAGAAAAAAAAAGCTGGATAAAGAGAGAGCGAGCGAGAAAAAAAAAAGAAAAAACACGTCGGTGCAGTGCAAGATAATCGACGAGCTCTCCGGCCTGCGGCCGCCAGAACACACACCTCCCCGCCGCCGCACCCGCCGCCGCCGCCGCTCTTCTTCCGACTCTCTCTCTCTTCCCCTTACATATGTCCCCAGAGGGAGGGAGAGAGAAAGAAAAAAAAGGAAAGAGAGATGAAGCTGCGGGGAGGGGGAGCGGCGCGAAGGGCAGGCGTGCGCTGGCGGCCATTGCTTATTAACAAAGCACGCCTGTAGGTGACGCCGCACCCGGCCCTCTCGCAAAACGCAAAGGAAAAGAAGAAACGAAGGGTGGAGACCCCACAGATCAAAACACAAAAAAGCACGAAGAGGGGGGAGGAATGCGAGAGGGAGGGCACAGGTCGGGGGGTCTGCTGCTGCGGTGGACCCCCGGCAGGCGGCGCGCATGCTACGGCGCGCGGGTCATCGTTGGCGTCACTGTATCACAAATTCTTTTGACAAAAAAAAAAAAGGGGAAAAAAGACCAAAAACCAAAGAGACAAAAAAAAATTGAGAAGTTCGATGCGAATACTCTCAATAAAAAGAATGAGAAAAAAAAAAAACATGTGTAAAACAACAAATAACGGCAAAAAAAAAAGGTGCGAGGGAAATGAAACTAGAAACAAAAAAAGAATAAAAAAAGATGTACAGTGCCGGCGCGCACCGCACACACACACCCAGTCGCGGAGGAGCCGTGGTGATGAGATGCGGCAAGGGCACACGTGGTGAAACTCCTGCAAAATGTCTTCGAGCGCGCCAGGCGGTAACGAGGCTTTTTGCACAGCGGAGAGAGTAAAACGATGACGCAAACAGTATTTGCAACGCAATGAAAAAAAAAAAATGAAGCCATAAAAAATCACCAAAACAAAAAAAAAAAAAAAGAGAAAAATAATTGTGATACGTGTGCGTATGTGTGTGTGTACATACGAGAGAGAAAAGGTAGACGCCGCAGGGGAGGAGCCCCCTGCTGAGGACCCACGCGCCGGCCAGTTTTGAGGAAGCCAGCGTGTCTTCGCGCGTCCGCCAGAGCATCAGGGCTGGCGGACACGCATGTACCTGAAACCGTTTTTTTTTTTAAAGACTGGATATTTTTATTTTTAGAACTTTCCGTCATAATCTTCTTTCTTTCTCCAAAAGATTCTCCAGTACTTTCGACATGACACACAAGGAGGAGGAGTTATTATGTTATCTTGTCGGACTTTCATGCAATTATTTCTCTCATTTATTTGCTTAATCAGAGGAGAGAATGAGCGACAAGAAGAGAAAGAAAAAGGAAAGATTTACTTTTTTTAATAGGAAATGTAAAAATTAAACGGTCGTCTAACGACGCTGCAAGCTGAAGCCAACGCGTGGGACGGTAAATGTTACCCATATTCTGAGTTATGTTTACCTCTACATATTTACAAATTATTATGTTAAAATTTGCCGGTTACCCACGCGGTGGCGCCTGTGTGTGTGCGCCGGGCGTCGTCAGAGGCCCTCCCACACAGTGGCGGCGTGAGTTGGCGCAAGTACGGACCCCCGAAAGGAATACATACATATAAACATTCATTTCAGGAAGCCCGTGACTGCACGCCTTTGGTCAAGGGACTCGCAGGCCGCACGGTGGGAGGGAAAGTTGGCTGTAGTTTTGATAGTTAGAACATGATCATGTCGACCAAATGGAACTGAACACTCACAATAAGAAAAGCGAAAAAAGGAAGCGTGTTTGTGTGGGGAAAGAGAGAAAGTTCAAGTTCACATCGGTGGTCTGTTTGTGCAGATTTCTTTTTATAAAAGAGAAAAAATGCCCCCCAAAAGCGGCGGTAGCCATTTCAATTATTATTATCCTTGCGTCTTTCATTTTTGTATACATCTATGCAAACAGATTATTCGTGTATGATTGATTTCCGCGAATCTGGCCGTCGCCTGCGTCGTGTGGTCGTCGGCGGTACGGGCGCAGAATCGCTTTTAGAAGAGGGGCATTCACCAGCATATAAAAGGATGAGGGAATTTGGGGGAAGAAGTTGGCTCCAGCTACCGGGAGAAAAAAAAAGAGAAAACCAAATCGTGTAAGCGGGTGCACACAGTTTAGAAAGGAGGGGTGTGGAGTTAGCCAGATGCCGTAAGTAGCAGAGTGCCTTCGGTTTTTTTTTAGTTCTATTGCGTGTTCCTCACATTAATTTTTTCGGAATTTTTCGCTCATTATTGCGTTTCGTTGATGTCGTTAGTTTTTTTCTTCTGTTTCTTCTTGGCTACTTGCCATGAAAATGACGTTTCAGAGAGCAGAAAAAAAAGCGATCTGTAGAGCAAATGCGAAAGAAAAAAAAAAGATGATGGAATACACTGACTTGTTTATTTGCTTGTTTGTTTGTTTGTTTGTTTTTTTGTGGATTAGTGGAAAGGGCAACTGTGGAGTGGGGGGAGAGAGGAGGCATCGGCAACATGCGGATTGAAAGAAAAGGAAAAGGCTTTTAAGAAGAAAAAGCAAAAGAAAAAAAAGTAAACTGTGTGCTGGGGCAGATGGCTGATAATAAAAGAAGAGAAGCAGTGCAAAGTTGTGGTGTGAGGCAGATCCCGGGACGAGAGGCGTATGGGCCATCGCGTTTAGGAAATGACCTCGAAAACTGGCAGGGTAAACCAATCTCAAGACAGAACAAAAAGTAAAAAAAATAACGGGAGGGGAAGAAGAAAACAAGAAGAAAAAAAACAGAAGTAAAACAATACTTAATGAAATAAAACAGTACTTAATGAAGAGAAGGGGGGAGATATTTATTTTTTTAAGAAAAGCAAAAGTAGAGGGGGAAAAAAAGCGTTCATCAACAGGCAGTGAAAGGATGGATGGGTGGGGGGGGGGGAGGGGAGGGAGTGAAGCAGGAACTGAAAAGAGAGAACAGAGAAACAGCAGATGTGAGAAACCCTCGACACACACTTTGTGTGTGTGTGTGTGTGTGTGTGTGTGTGTGTGTGTTCTCTATGCCTCGGTCTCGCTGGCGGCGCCGCTGCCGCTGCCGGCGTGGCGCTCGAAGACGACCTGCAGGAAGGCGTAGCCCTCGCCGAAGCGGTTGAGGCTGCGGTTGTGCAGCTTGTAGCCGTCGAAGGAGGAGAAGGCCGCGCGCACCGCCGCCGCGTCCACGTCCTTGTCGATGAGAACCATCGCGGTGAAGGTGGAGGGGCGGTACTCGGCGACGAGCTCCGCCGCGCGCGCGCTGCCCTGCGCCGCCGCCGCCGCGTCGCTCTCGAAGGAGACGCCGGCGAGGGAGGGGAAGGCGCGGCGCATCTCGTAGCAGCCGCCGGGGAGGGTCGTGAGCGTCTGCGCCGCCTTGGGGCCCGCGCCGGGCTCGACGCCCTCCAGGAAGAGCGAGAGGTACCCGTCGGCCTCGCGGCGGCCGCCGCTGCGGCGCACGTTGTCGTAGATAAAGTGGAAGAAGTGCTCGCCGTCGACGGCGCCGCAGAGCACCGGGCGGCCGCTGGGGAAGGCGGCCTTGAGGTCCGCGTACTCCTCGGCCATGATGTCGGAGGTGTCGGTGGTGTCCTCCCACGGCGACACGGCGTCGCGGCGCTGGAAGGCGGCCCACTCGACCGGCGGCAGCGCCTCCAGCAGCGGCCGCAGCGCGAGGTGCAGCATCACCGCCGACGCGCAGCTCACCACCAGCCGCCGCGGCGACAGCACCGCGAGGCTGTCGCTGAAGTGCGCCGCGTACTGCCCGTCCGACACCGCGCACGCCGTCAGCGTCTCGCCGGCCGCCACCAGCGCCTTGGTCACCGCGTCGAAGGTGCCCTCGCTGAGCTCCGCGTCGGTCGCAAAGTCGAGCTCGAGGCGCTTCTCCAGCCCGCCGTCGGTGTAGCACGCGGGCCGCGAGAAGCCGCCCCACAGAGACATCAGGTCGTGCACGGAAACCGGCATGTCGCCCTTGGTCGTGAAGAGGCCGCTCTGCATCGTGTCAGTGACTCTTACGTGTGTTGTTTCTTGGCTTTACGGGAGGGAAAAACAAGAACAAAAAGAGCAAGGAAGAGAGAAGAAGCTATTCCGTCGTGCTGTAATAACTAGCTAGAGGTAGATTTTATGAGAAAACCTGTTGCTTTATTGTTTTTTTCCTACTGCTAATCGTTTTTTTTTTTTGTTTGTTTGATCTCTTACAGGAAATATATGAGAAGCTGTTGTTGCTGTAAATTCGAGCGAGACGTTTTTATCCTTGAAAAATGCAATATGAGGAAGGGGGAGAAGAGAAGAAGGTAATTAGGTACATATTCGAGTGTACAGTTAAAGTTGCAGATGAGAGAATGACAGGGGGAAAAATGTTTTCCTGGTTTAATCATTCAAAACAGCAGCAAAAGCACACGTTGCTTTATAAGTGTGCCACCCATTTTTCTCTTCACGGAGGAAGTACGTAACGTATGCATAACAGGGGGAAAAACAGTATGCCACGAACGCGTATAAAAGTGTGAGACACACACACACACGCACTATTCCTATAACACGTCGTAGCTATATATGAGCGTGTGCGTCTGTGAGTTTCAGTGGAATGAATTCAGCCACCTGTTTCAAAAAATGCAATTTTTCTTTGACGCCTGAGGGATGCGACAGAAATCACTTTATTAGCGGGGAAAAAAAACTAAAATGTTTAAAGAGTTTAAAGAAGAGGGGAGTTTAGAAAATAAAATAGGAGGAGTTAAAAAAAAAAAGAACACAATAGTGAGTGCTATCTCACGTGCGTTCCTCTAACAGCATTTATTTGAGCACGTTTTCGGCTAGATACGTACGTGATGGGAACAGAGCCTATTATTGTTCTCGTTATTATTACTATCAAGATTTATGACTGGTGCAATTAGAATGTCGCTTTTCGTTGCTCGATGCAGCGTTTAGTTGTTGCCATAGAAAGCAGCGAAAGGCCGGCGAAGAAAAAGAAATGTGTGTGTCGAGTTTCATTTCTATGCTTCTACCGAAGAAGAAAAGAAAGCGTAATAAAAGAAAACAACACAGAGGCGATACGTTATTGTACACGGAATACATGTCGAATTTACTTTGTTAATTCAAAGAAGAAAGAAGAAGAAGAAAGTATTAATATGAGTAGTGTGCGGTGGTTCGTTTTTGTTGGCAGATGGGAGGGAGGGGGGGGGAGCGCCGTCGCCGTGGTTGTGTGCGCGTCTCACTCCTTCATTGCCTTCATCTTCTCGAGGCCCTCGCGCAGCTGCGTCTCCTGCGCCTCGAGGGTGGCGAGCTTCTCCGTGTTGGCCGCGCGCACCTCCGCCGGGACCTTGGTCTCGTAGTTGGGGATCGACATCTTCTTGCGGGTGCCCTCGATCTGCTTGAGCAGGCCGGCGAGCTGCTTCTCCAGCTTCGCCACCTCCTTGTCCACGTCGATGAAGCCGGCGAGCATCATGTGCACGCCGACCTCCTTGGTCACGAGCGAGAAGCCGCAGCCCTTGGGCACCGCCGCCGCCTCCTCCGCCGGCGACACGGCCCGCACGGCGCCGACGACGCCGAGGGTGACGACCATGAAGGCGTTGGCCTCGAGGCTCGCGCGCGCCGCGTCGTCGTGGGCGACGACCCAGACGTCGGGGCGGTGCTTGTTGGTGAGGCCGTAGGAGGCCTTGGTGGAGCGCACGCTGTGCACGACCTCCTGCAGCAGCGACATCTCCGCCTCGACCGCCGCGTCGGCCCAGCCCTCCGCCTCGGGGTACGCGGCCGTCATGATCGACTCGCTCCCGAGCGACGCGTAGTGCGGCAGGCGGTGCCACAGCTCCTCCGTCACGAAGGGCATCATCGGGTGCAGCATCCGCAGCGCCTTCTCCACGACGAGCAGCAGCACGTCCTGCACGAGCTGCTTCGCCGCGCCGCCCTGCTGGATGGTCGGCTTGGTCAGCTCCAGGAACACGTCGCACAGCTCGTAGAGCCAGAAGCGGTACACGGCGTTGGTCGCGAGCGCAAAGTCGTACTGCCCGGCCGACATGCCCCGCCGCGCCTCCGTGATGGCCGCGTCGAGCCGCGAGAGGATCCAGCGGCACTCGAGCGGCAGCGTCGCGGCGGCCTCCGCGGGCGCGAAGACGGTCGTCTGCGGGGTGTAGTCGGTGCCGAGGGCGTGGTAGAGCACGTACCGCACCACGTTCCACAGCTTGTTGCAGAACTGCCGGTACGAGACGATGCGGGAGATGTCGAGGTTGACGTTGCGGCCCGACTGCGTGTAGGAGAGGAGGCCGAAGCGCAGCGCGTCGCTGCCGCACTCGGGGATGCCCTCCGGGTAGAACTCCTTCTGCAGCTTCATCGCCTTGGCGAGCTCCTTCTCGCTGAGGTTGCCGTTGCGGGACGACTCGTGCAGCTCCTCGAGGGTGACGCCGTTGATGACGAAGAGCGGGTCGATGACGTTGCCGGTCGACTTGGACATCTTCTCGCCGTTCTTGTCGCGCACCATCGCGTGCAGGAACACCTCCTCGTACGGGAGCTTGCCGGTGAAGTGCAGCGACGTCATGACCATGCGGGCGACCCAGAAGAAGAGGATGTCGTGCCCCGTCTCCATCATCGAGTTGGGGAAGAAGCGCTGCATGTCGGACGTCTCCTCCGGCCACCCGAGCGTCGAGTAGGGCCACATGGCCGAGCTGAACCACGTGTCGAGCACGTCCGGGTCCTGCTCGAACTCGGCGGCCGCGAGCTGCTCGTCGGTGAGGCCGAACTTGGCCTGCGCCTTGGTGCGCGCCTCCTCGAGGCTGCGCGCGACGACCCACGGGTCGGGGTGCGTGTCGGGGATGCACGCGCGCACCTTGTAGGCCGGGATGCGGTGGCCCCACCAGAGCTGCCGCGACACGCACCACGGCTTGATGTTCTCCAGCCAGTTGTACCACACCGTCTCGTGCGACGCGGGGTACAGCCGCAGCTCCTTGTTGCGCACCGCCGCCACCGCCTTGGCCGCCATGTCGCTGCAGTCGACGAACCACTGCGGCATCAGCAGCGGCTCGACGATGTCCTTGGTGCGGCTGCAGCGGCCGACGCGGTACGCGTAGGGCTCGACGCCGCGCAGCAGGCCCATCTCCTCGAGGCGCTTCACCAGCTGCTTGCGGCACTCGAAGCGGTGCTGGCCGAAGAAGGGCCCGGGGGCGCTGATGAAGCCCTTGTGGTCGATCACCGTGATCTGCTCCAGCCCGTGGCGCTGGCCCGCCTCGAAGTCGTTGGGGTCGTGCGCGGGGGTGATCTTGACGGCGCCGGTGCCGAAGTTCATGTCGACCAGCACGTCGTCGAGGACGATCGGGATGGTGGCGTCGCGGAAGGGGCACTGCAGGCGCTTGCCGTGCAGGTGCTTGTAGCGCGGGTCCTGCGGGTGCACCGCGACGGCCGTGTCGCCCAGCAGCGTCTCGGGGCGCGTCGTCGCGATGACGAGCTCGTCGTCGCCGCCGACGACCTTGTAGGCGATGTGCGTGAGCTGCCCCATGTCGACCTTCTTGTCGTACCCGGGCACCGCCACCTTGTCGTTCTTCTCCACCTCGACGAACTCCACCTCAATGTCGGAGATGGCGCTCTGCAGGGCGCAGCACCAGTTGACGAGGCGCGTCGCGCGGTAGATGATGCCGTCCTCGTGCATGCGCACAAAGGCCTCCGTCACGGCGTGCGCGCAGTGCGCGTCCATCGTGAAGCGCTCGCGCGTCCAGTCGTTGGAGAGCCCGAGGCGGCGCAGCTGCTGCGTGATGGCGCCGGTGTGGTTCTCCTTGAAGTCCCACACGCGCTTGAGGAACTCCTCGCGGCCGAGGTCGTGCCGGCTCTTGCCCTCGAGCTTCTGCACGCGGCGCTCCACCACCACCTGCGTCGCGATGCCGGCGTGGTCGGTGCCGGGGAGGTAGAGGGTGTCGTCGCCGCACATGCGGTGGTAGCGGATGAGCGTGTCCTGCACCGAGCCGGTGAGGGCGTGGCCGAGGTGCAGGTGGCCGGTCACGTTGGGCGGCGGCGCGACGATCACGAAGCTCTTGCCGGAGTTGGCGCGGCCCGTGTCGGAGGCGGGCCGGAAGAAGCCCTGATTCTCCCACCACTGGTACCAGTCGCGCTCCACCTCCGACGGCTGGTACGCCGCGGCCATCTCAGGCGCCAGGGACTTCATCGCAAACAGGCACTTGCGGAACAGTTTATAGAGTGCAGATCGCGCCACTAGAACACTTCCAGGGCGTGGCTTTCGGCAAAGGGGGAGCCGGGCGAGCACACAATCAAGCGGTGATTGCTTTGAGTTGTTGTTGTTGTTGTTGTTGTTTTCCTGTGTGAGCGGGGAGGGGGTGTACCTCTGCGCTTGGAACGTAACAGAGTGAGTAAACTAGAGTGATGTCACTTGACACTAATACCTGTTAGTGCGGACGGGGGAGGGGGGGAAGAAAGGAGAGAATAGTCAGATGTATGGAGGGATGGTAAAAGAAGAGGAGGAGACACAGACTCATGGGGAAAGCACAGCTATGTGGGAGAATGGGGTAGGGGATGTTGGGTAGTCTAGAGACCCCACGCCATGAATAAAATAGGGGAACTCAAGAGGACACACAAGGCGGACGACACAGCTCACGTAAAACACACGAAGCATAACGGCCGATACCTTTGCGCAGCTTCACCCGAAAGCTGCCAAAAAAAAAGAATACGAAATACAGCGGTTTGTTTCTTTCCGCGTCGTTTTATATCTCTCTCTCTTTTTTTTTCTATGTTATCAGTGATAATCAGCGGCATTGTGAGAGGCCTGAGTCACAGGTAAGTGTTCATATTAAGTCGAGAACAAAGATAGATTACGAGAAACAGAGAAGAAGAAAAAAATGGAGAAGAACATGGATTAGAAACAGAAGCAAAGAATAGGAGAGGGGGGAAGAAATAAAAGAGCCTCTACGCAAAGGTAAAACACAGATATTCAAGTCGGGAAGCGGTAGCACAAGACGCTGGAAAGACTCATAATTGAAAGAAGAATAATGGATTGCGAGAATGGGATCTCAAACAAATCAGAATAAATGAGTGTTTTCAAATTGTTCATACGACTTTGAACCATGTTTACTTGTATGGCGTTGTTTGATTGCCGACATTCTCTGTTACTCGCGTCAAGACTTTCGTTTTCCCGTAACAAGCGGAGGAGGGAGGAGAGCGGGGAGGGGGGACAGCATGGGCTGTTGATCCGCTCTTTTTTTTCCTCCTCTATGTTTCGCACTTATCATCGGATTCGCTGCGTAGCATCATAAGCTCTTTTTTACACCCCCATTGGATCGTTCGATGTGTTTTCAGAAACTTCCGCATTTTTCTCTTTTTTTTTTAAACACCCACGCTATTTTAGGCAGTCGACATGCAATGGGTGAGCGTGGCGCGGAAACCGAAGAAGCCCATGTATGTCGCGATAGGTAGGGCGAGGTCAGAGGATGAAATGTGAGAACAGAAACAAAAGAATATGAAGAAGAGTACAGGAGAAATGAGACAAAAGCTGTAGAGAGGTGAAGACAGGTAAAAGAAAAAGAAAAAGAAAAAATGGAAGCGCGAAAACATGAAGAGGGGAGAAGAGGCAGGTTTACCCTCTGCAGACGGAAAAAAAAAAGGAGAAAGAAGGAGAAGAAGAAAAACGGCAGTCATCTGCGCAGTAGCTACAGCAGCAAGGAACAAAAAAAAAAAAAAAAAAAGAGGGCCACTTGAGTAAACAGAGCGAGAGATAGCGGAATGAGCGAAGGGAACAAATACTCTATAGACGAGTCTTTGCACTTTTGCGTTAACTTTGTCACGAGACGGGCGTGATGGCGCTGAGGCTTAGAAGGAGAAAACTAAGACGCAAGGAACAAGCTGAAATCATGAAAAGAACAATCAATAGAGGGCTCCGAAAGCGCGAGAAATACTAAACAAGTTGAGAAAGATTTCGCAGCGTGAGAGCAGCGACATATCCTTTCCCCACTTCCTCGCACTCCACAGCACCGACGGTCATCATTCACGGCGCTTGTTTAAAGCGGCGCGATTCATATTACTATCTTTCCTTCTTTTCACTCACACGTCTTCTATTTACTTCAAAATAATGTGCTTGATGGAGTTCTCCGTGTGTGTGCGTGTAGTGAGTTCCCCCATTATTTTGTTTTAACAAAATAGGGAAGAGAAACAAATACATCTCCTCTCTATCAGCGAGGTCACTCATCACCCGGTCAGGTAATCAAAGACTTAGAAATGAAAACAGCACATCTCAAATAAAGAAAGGGGAAAGTAAAAAAAATCAATGTATTGTCACCAGCACAGAGAAAAACGAATCTGTGCAACTCTAATAACATGATCAAATCATTAAAGTTTTTTTAAGAAGAAAAAAGTAAAGAAATGAGAGGGTGAACGATAAGAAGCATGCCATAACAGGGTGAGAGATCGTAAAAAGGAAGATATTGTATGGGTCTCCCTTTTTAACTATCAATACCACGATTACGACGAGTGACGCTGTTATTGTTGGGCGGGATTATAACTGAAAATCAGTTTCCTTCTGGAAATATTTTTGAGTCTTTCTCTCATCGCTCATCTTGTTTTTCCTCTCACTCTTTCTTTGTTTTTCTTTTTCATATGGGTGCTGTGGCAACGGTAGCGCTATACGCGAAAGAAAGAGCATTTTTATTATTATTATTGAAAGTTTAACGCAGAGCGCAAGCTCGTGTATCCCTTCGTGTTCCCTCTTATACATCATCATCTATTATTTTTTTCCTCTTGTCGTTGTTTTTTTTCTCTCCACGTCCCGTTTGGTTTCTTCGTTAGCTCCGTATTCTGCACAGCCGGGTCGAAGGGTGCTGGCCGCCAGATGTTTGACAGAGTAAAGGTAGAAACGCTACGGGGTGATGAAAAAAAAAGAGAAGTAAGAGAAGTAAGAGAAGTAAGAGAAGTGCAAAAGAAGAAAAAATGACGCAGGTCAAAATAAAAAGTATGGGACAATCATAATAATAGGGGAGAAGGGTAGAAGGTTTAGGGAAAAGTAGAATAATAAAACGGCGCAATAATTATATTTTTAATAAAAAAAAATGATCATGTAGACACGGAATTAAAATTGGTGGGAAAGTTGAGGAGTTAATCAAATCAGGTTTTAAATACAAAACAAGAAAAGAAAAAATGTAAAACAGAAGAGGGGAAGGAAAAAGTGTTTAGAGAGGATGAAAAACAAAAAGCAGCAGTGCAAAAAAATACAAAAAAAAAAACGAAGCAAGCAAACAAGCAGAGACATATATATATGTATAGATAAAAAAGGGGGAAAAAAGAAGAAGAAATTAAAATAATCTCCTTTGAGGTGGAAGGCACAAGGATGTTAGAAATCCTGATTTTATATTGTTCATTTCCGTGTTGGTTATTCCTTAGTGTGCATTCGTGATTATCTTTTTTTTTTTTTTTTTGGCCCTTTTGATGTTTTTCCCCCTCTTTTTTTCCTTCTTAAACAAATCAGAAACACCGAAAACAAGTCGGTGTATTCGCAAAAGATCAGAAGAACAAAAAAGAAGAGACATAAACATTTGCACAATTTTTAAGCCAAGAGCAGAGGCGCGTTGGGTTGTCATTGCTTGAAGAACGGTCGCCATCTGACTTGGCTTTTGGAGCTCTCTTTGCTGGGTACGTGGTGTACTAACGACAGAAGATTTTCGAGGCCCGCCACGTATATCGAATAATAATAATAATAATAATAATCTTGCATAGAAATAGAAAGGAAAATAGGTAACAACAGAGATTCGTTTCTTCGCGGCCCTACGCAGTTTTACACTTGCTTATTTTGATTTTCCTTGTCTCTCTTTCTTTCATTCTCAATGTTACTTTGTTCTTTGCACTAGTGTGTGCATCCGGAGAGCGTTGGTGGGTAAAACAGTGGGCGAAAGAGAGAGAGAGAGAGAGAGTAAGAGAGAAAGAAAGAGAGTGGGAACAAAAAGCGAGACGCATTTGGGAAACTGGAAGGGGAGTCAAAAACAAAGAAGAGAAAAAATGAAGAAGAGAAACAAAAAAGTAACGGAGAAGAGAGAGAGGAAAGGTTAGTGATATATATATATAAGGATAGAGAGGGAAATTCGGGCAAAGCCAGATGTTGTGCTCCGACACTAAAACATGTATGAAGAAAAAAGCAGGAAGTAAAAAAGAAGGGGGAAGGGAGAAGAGGTGAAAACAAAAATTTAAAAAAGAAAAGAAAAAGAAAAAGAAAAAGAAAAAAGTCTTTAATAAAAGAATGAAAAGTAAAGATAATAATTAGCGACACAGAAAGGAAAAAACACTAGAGAAAGAGGAAGAGAGCGCGTGTGTGCCCCGGCGAGGGGAGTACGTCAGAGGAAGAGCTTGCCCTCGCGGTTGAGGTGGTCGATGACGGCCTGCTGGCGGGCGCGGCGCTCCGTCACCGCCGCGTCGCTGTACTCGAAGCGCAGCCGGCGGTGCCCCTCGTTCCACAGCATCATCGACGAGAGAGTGGAGAGCACCGCCTGGTAGGGGTCGGGGGCCAGCGAGAGCACCGCGACGCCGCCGCAGTACTGCCGGCGCACCGCCACCACCAGCGCCCGCCACGCCGCCCGCTCCTCCGCCGCCGCCGCGCCGCCGGTGTGGCGCCGCGCCTCGCTGACGAGCTGGTGCGTCATGATGCGGTGGTCCTCGCGGGCGACGGTGCGCGCGCGCTCGTGGCGCAGGATGAACTCGTTGAGGGCGTTCTGCCGCGCGGCCGCGACGCTCTGCCGGTCGAGCGCCGGGCAGCGCCGCGAGGGGCCGTCCGCGAGCGCCCGCCGCCGCGCCGCCTCGCGCGCGCGCGCCTCCAGCACCTCCGCCTCCTCCTCCTCCGACTCCTCGTCCGCCCGCGGGGGCGGCCGGCGGCGGCGTCGCGGGGGCGTCGCCGAGCTTTGGGCAGCTGCGCAGCGCCGCCGCCGCCTCGGGGCCGCACGACGCGCACGAGCTGAAGGAGCGCGAGAGCACCGAGTTGGGCGACGCGGGCGGCGTCAGCACGATCACCTCCCGCGGCGCCTCCGCAGGGCACTGCACGGTCGACATCGCTGGGAAAAGTGGAATCGTGCGGGGGTTTTCTCTTTTCCGTTATCGACAAAACACAGATGCTATTTCTCAGGGTCGACGTTGAGCACTGTTGCTCTTGTCTTTTGTTGTTCTTGTGTCGGCGATACCTTTGCGAGAGTTTGCTGGTTACGGCGTGACACGAGATGAAAGACGCAAAGCGAAGAGGTTACGGTCACAGAGAAAGGAAAGAAAAGAAAAATGAATGAATGAATGAATGTGCTTTAATGGTTATTACGGAAGAATTACACTTACTGGTTTCTATAAGATACTATGTATCAACCTAGAGAGCTCAAAGAGACAGAACAGGATGATAGTTGGATTGCCCTAGTGATTTCAACCAAAGCTATCAGTAGTATATTGGTGTGGGTGGGGAGGGGGGGAGTTTGGAGGGATGGAGCGTAGAAGTGTGTATGAGCGGATATAGACTGAAATGAAAAGAAAAGAAAAAAAAAACATATCAGCTGTCCCAGCTGTGGCTGGGTACGCGTACAGTGGGTACGCGCATACGGGGCACGGCGTCAATGAGAAATATTACACAACTAGGATGCGTCGTCAAGAGTTACCACCACTCCACGGACATTCTGAAGCTCTCAACACCTTGGTACAGAGCATCAGCCCCAAATTTCAAGCCCATAAGAGAAGATTTGCTTGTTGATTAAGTGGTTTCTCTCTCGTCCTCACTTTTTCTCTCTCTTCCACCTATCTCTGATTTCATTTATTTTTTTTTTTTGTTCGTTATTATCATCATCAGTTATTAACGGATGCGCACGAGTGATGTGGAGCACATAGAAGTGAAAAGAAACTGTGTTGGTTTGGGGGAATAAGACACAGTATTGTTCGGTGGCAGTGATGAGGGTGCTGGTGGTGATCATGTATCAATCTGCGTTGCAACCTGAAAGCGTTACGGCAAATCAAGAGCTGGGCATGATTTGTTGCTTTACCGTCATCAAGTACCTCTGATGCATTGTCGTGCACATTATTGTTGTTTGAAAACAAAATTGCTTAGACGAGAAGTCATCCACTCACGGCAACAAGCAGCGAGGGGGTGACGCGAGTTGAGTACTTTCAGGCATTCACTAACACACACATGTATTCAGAGAGAGGTAGGGGGAACAAAGATAGATATATAGAGAGAGAAAAAAGGAAGTTTAAGATTGTGGATGGAAAAGGGGGAAAAGAAGGGCGCTACTTCTTGCGGGAGGCGCGGTGGAAGGCGGCGAGCTCGGCCTTTGTGTGGCGGTAGAGCGCAAAGGGGGCGGCGGCGAGGGTGACGCCGAGGAAGACGTACTGCGCGATCTCGCGGACGTAGCGGGAGTGCGCGCGGTCGTACTCGGCGCGCGTGAGGACCCCAATGGCGCCGCGGCGGCTCTCGTCGTCGTTGCCGGACACGAAGAAGGCCGTCTCCTCGCGCACGGCGTTGCTGTAGGCGGTGCGCGCCGTCGCGTCGTTGCCCTGCTCCACGTTGTACGTCACGCGCGCGAGGCTGACGGGGAAGCTCCCGAGCGCGGCGGGCGTGAGGCTGTAGCCGAAGCTGAGCGACTCGCCGTAGGAGAGGGCGGCCGCGCGCTCGACACGCTCGCTGCCGTCGTTCTTGAGGTCGTGCACGGCCACGTCGTAGGCGGTGTTGAGGCCAACGTTCGTGACGACGAACGCGCACGTCGACGCGGCTGCCCAGCACCACGTCGTTGGCCGACACCGTCTTGGTCACCGCCAGCAGCGGCGCCGACACCACCGCCTCCTCCGCCAGCGCGGGCACGGCGAGCGGGGCCGCCACCAGCACCAGCGCCACGCCCACTAGCGTCAGGAAGCGTCGCAGCTGCATTGCGGAGTGCTGTGTGTGCGTTCGGATGGGGAAATTTAAATAGAAAAGAAAGCGGTAAAAGCGTGAGAATTCAGATGGCACGTTCCTTTTCGTGAGGCGGTGAAGGAGTATAAAGAAAAAAAAAAGAAGAGAGTGAAGATCAAAAAATAAAAAGAAAAAGGCATGCAGAAAGAAGCGAGCGGCACACACTCAGAGAAGCGTAAGAGGTACGTGAGAGGGTACAGTGCAAAATAACACGAGCACCAGTACATTACAACAGGGAGTGAATAAAATCGTTCTGAAGTTCTTCATGTCGCTCCTGGTGCGGTCATTCTTTTTGTTTTGCTTTGTTTTGATGTGTTGTTGTTGTTGAATTTTTACGTGAGAGACACGCGAAGAAGAGCAAGAAGGAGACAGGGGAAACGGTCAGGAAAGCGCTGTAGGGCAGATACAGCGTGAAGTGCCTCGTCTGATCCCCTTTTCTTTTTCCCCTTTCCCGCTTTTCCGGAAGAGAAGTATTGCTGTTCAGCGAGGCTTTACAGTAGTAGTAGCAGAAGGAGGTGTGCGCAGAGGGTATCTCGGGGAGTGTGAGTATGTGAAGAGTAGCAAACAATACAAAAAGAAGAAGAAAAGAGATGAGTCGCTGGGCTGCCTAGAATTTGAGGTTCTCGAGGCGCTCGATGGTGATCTCGTGCAGCGGGACATGGTGGCTCTGGAGCTTCGCGTAGACCGCCTCGGGCGTGTGGAGGACGCAGAGGCGCTCGAAGGCGGCGCGCGCGGGGGCGGTGACCTGGCCAATGTCCTCGAGGTGCTCGACGCAGCGCCGCACGTAGTCCCAGTCGCCGTGCTCGGCGGCGTAGCGCAGCAGCGGCGCGACCACGTCGACGTCGCCGAGCACGCGCGCCGCCTCGAGGTGCTCCGAGAGCCGCTGCAGGTCGCAGCCCCTGTCCAGGATGAAGGGGAGCGCCTCGTCAAAGGGACGGAGCTCTTGGGGCAGGCCGACACGAGCTGCAGCACCTGCTCCCAGCTGAAGGGCGCCATGAGCGGCCACAGCGCCCCCATCTCGGCGCGCGTCACGCGCATGTTGCGCAGCAGCTCCGCCGCCACGTCCGGCCGCCGCAGCTCCAGCGCGATGTGCACGAGGTTCGCGCGCGTGACGGTCGCGAAGGGGACGCTCTCGACGAGGCGCTCCTCCCAGCGCGCGCCGCTCGCCCGCAGCAGCACCGCGCACGCCTCCGCCACCGCGATCTGCTGCGCCACCGACGACACGCGCGCCCCGGTGACGGCGGCGCTGATGGTGCGCCCGTCGCCGCGGTTGAGCGCCGCCCAGAAGACGCCCCACTCCACCTCCTCCGGCGCCTTGCGCTGCGCCACCGCCGTCAGCCGCACCTTCTCCCCGAAGCGCGCCTTCACGTCCGCCGCGCGCACGCCGGTCGCGTGCATCACAGCCGTGAGCAGGTCATACGTGTCGGCGGGTGGCGCGTGGTAGGGGTGGCGCTGGTACAGCTGCAGCGCGCGCTGCCAGTCGCCGAGGTCGAGCGCCGCGTGGAAGGACGTCGGCAGCGGCACCGCCTTCCACACCCGCTCGGTGCTGCGTGACATCGCAGGGAGAGGAGAGAGAGGCTTGGTACCCACTTGGTGTCTTCCTGTGGTTGAACTGGCGGCACTTGCAGTGTTTTTGCTTGTTATTGTTGTTGTGTATCGTTTGTTTGTTTTTTCTTACTTTTTAGCGAGGGGAGAGAAAGGGGGACGGTGCATGAGAGTGAGGCAGGAAAGAAAAGAGTTATCAGAGTAGAGCTCGTTTGGCCGGTCACATTCGAGAAAAGAGCGTATGCTACGGTAAAAAACGGGGCAGCAGCACACACACGCACACACAGAAGTAACAACGCCCACCAAGACGCAAGGTGAGCAGCAACACGTGGTGCTTATTGCGCAGTATATAGGCGTCATCGGCATCACTACATCGTATTAGTCTATATTGTTGTTCTTGTTGATTGTTTGTTGGTTTGTTTTTGCTGGAAACAAGGGCACATTTCTTATTGTATGAAAGATAGAATGTCGAGGGATGAAAGAGAAGAGAGAGAGGCAAGAGAGCGAGGGCACTAAACGGAGAGACAAGGCGAAATAAACCGTCAACAGAACCAACGCGCGATGATGAGTGCCAAGCGTCTTTGGAAAATACGAGGCACAACAAACGAAAGGAGAGGGGAAAGAAAAGATGACAAGCGAAGGTCCGTTTTCGTGCAGACAGCTTTCAATTTTTCTTTCTTTCTTTCTTTCTTTTTCACTCCACACGGCTAGAGTGCCTACGTTTCTTTCTTTCTAGAGGGGCGTCTGGGGACAAGGGGGCCAAACGAGCGTGTGTGTAACTGTTTCGATGATGATAGAGCCACTGAAACGAAAAAGAAACGTAGAGGCATTGAGGTTTAATGTACATCGAAGGCTCAGACCACTGTAAAGAGAGAGAGAGAGAGAGAGAATGTGAGATGCGAAAAGTGGTCATGATGGAGAGTGTGGCATGAGAAAACTTTGAATGAGCAGGCGGAAGGAAGAGCAGTTGCATCAACAACAGCAACAACAACCATGTAGAAGGCAGCGAGCTACCTTGCGTCGGTTTCTAAATCTAGCATGTAGGAAGAGGGAAGGGGAGGGGGAGGGGAGGGGCAAGAGACTCACGCGTGCGTGTGTGAGCGCATGCTACTACGCGGCAGGGGCAGGAGTCGGGGCGACGGTATCGGAGTTGGGGTACTTGGCGCGCTCCTCCTCTGTGAGGCCCTTGGAGGGCAGCACGCCGCCGAGCTTGGGGAGGTACTCCTCGAGTAGCTTGGCGCGCGCGCGGCGGATGTACTCCTGGAACTCCTCCTCGCGGCGGCGGTCCTGCGCCTCGACCTCCTTGGCGAGCCGCTCCTCCTCCTCCTTCTGGCGCCGGCGCTGCTCCATCATCTGCTCCGCCTCGGCCACCATCTCGCGCTTGCGCTGCGCCGCGCGCTGCTTGGACAGCTGCTCCAGCTTGGCGTCGGCCGCGAGCTGGTCGAGGATGATCTGGCGGTAGCGCATCTCCTCCTCCTTCTCGTCCTCCTTGGCCTGCTCCCGCTCCTTCATCATGCGCAGGTTGTCGGCCGTCGTCTGGCGCGCCACCCGCGCGCGGCTCTCCTTCTCGGCCTTCTCGAGCGCGAGCTCCTTGGCGAGCAGCTCCTCGCGGTAGTAGTCCTGCAGCAGCGTCTCGAGCTCGAGCTTCTTGGCCTGCTCCTCCGCGATGCGGCGGCTCTGCTCCTCGAGGATGCGCGTCTTGACGGCATCGCGCTCGCGGGCCGCCTTGTCGCTCTGCTCCTTGCGCCGCGACTGCTCCGCGAGGTACGCCTGGATGGCGCGCTCCTCCTTGGCCTCGCGGTCGCGCTCCGCCTGCTTCACCTCCGCGCGCAGCCGCTCGAACTCGTCCTGCTCCTCCTTGACGCGCCGCTGCCGCTCGCGCGCCGCGAGGGCGTCCATGAAGTCGCGCTCCTGCACCCGCGCCACCACCGCGTCCACCGCGATGCGCTCCTGCTTGCGCTGCTCCGCCTCGCGCAGCGCCGCCCGCTGGTGCTCCCGGATCAGCTCCAGCTGCGCCGCCTGGTGCGCGCGGAAGCGCTCGATCTCGGCCTTCTTCTGCGCCGCCTCCTCCTCGGCCGCCAGCGCCTCCGCCTCGTCCGCCGCGCGGCGCACGGCCGCCCTCTCCTCGCGCGCGCGGGCCTCGTCGGCGCGCTTGTCGCTCACCTGGTCGCCGCGGCCCTTGCGCAGCGCGGCGCTCTTGAGCGCCTCCTCCAGGTCGCGCACCTCCTGCCGCTGCGAGGCGAGCTGGATCATCTTGGCGTCGCGCAGGTCGCGGCGCTGCTCCTCCGCCAGCTCCTTCGCCAGCGCCTCCTCCACCGCCAGCGTGCGCGCCTTCTTGGCGCGCATAGACTCGAACTGCTCCTCCTCGCGCTGCCGCGCCAGCTCCGACTGCACCGCCTTGTAGCGGTTCACGCGGCGCAGACGCTCCGCACGCGCGTCGTCCATTGACAGGCGGTTGATATGTGGGTGGGTGGGTGGGTGGTGGTGTGTCTCCGGAACTGAGAAAAAGAAAGAGGGATATCCTGTCACCTCTTGTATGATCTAGTGTTTATGAAGCTTCCAGGTGTTGTCGATGATGCTTCGCGTAAGAATCCTTTGTGAATATATATACATAATGTACGTTTAGGGGAGGGGTGGAGGGAGAAGTGTGCTACAAAGGAGATAACGTGACAGCATCATTCCAAGGAGAATCTGGTGCAACTGGCATCGAGTAAAACGAGAAAAAAAAAAACTAAGAAACAACGTCCCACACGTAAGCGAGGACGGCGGAACGGCGCGGGGTGCAAAACAGCGGTGCAGTTTCCGTGTGTCTGTGTGTGTGTGTGTGTTCACGCGCATTGTGATACACGAGAGCGCGTCAGCGCTTTGTGGACGGTATTCCGTCAGCCTCAGCCTGTTGACTCTTTCCACTACAGTCGCTGCATCCTTGGCGCACTCTATATTTTTATAGTTGTCACCGCTGACTCATGTACCTTTTATCGTCGTATTTTTAATAATAATTCAAGCAAAATGGCAAACACGAACAAACGAATAGTAAAATGATGAGAAGGATGGTAACAATGAAAGTAGCGCAAAGGCAATGTAGAAGATAAGAAAAGAAGAAAAAATGATGTGACAAGTACCACAGATGAAAAGACGCGGTTAAGTGGGTGGGAACAGTAAAGGCGACTCAAGGAGACGATAAAAGCGGGAAGGTCGTCGAAGGGTAAACATGGCCCAGTTATGGTCAAGAGGAAAGTTTCATTGCTTCCAAACGTCGGCGCACGACTTTTGCAGTGTGTGTGTGCGTGTGTGATTGCTTAATTGTTTGGTTTTATTGTACTTTTTGCTACTCCTCGAGAGTACACTTTTCTTCTTCTTCTTCTTCTTCTTCGTGTGTCCGCCATGTTCCTCCGTTCGAGCCTGACGGCTCCCTGTATTCCTCACTCACTCTACGCTCTCTCTTTGGCAGGAGGCCACAGAGCCCCGGTCAGCTCTCGGCCGGGGGCGTGAGGACGAGAGTGCGGTCGTAGGACTCGTCGAACTCCTTGAGCTCGAGGTACTCGGGGGTGCGGCTGTTGGTGAGGGCCGACTTGAACTCGCGGCCGACGGCGCGGCCGTAGGCGGTGATGCACGGGCTGCTCTTGTGGTACAGCACGATGAGCGGGAGGTCCTTGGCGGTGAAGTAGCGGTAGTGCAGCGCCGCGACCGCCGCGTCGGCGTCGTCCGGCGACTCGTACGTGACGAGCGCCAGCCGCTCGTGCTCGCTGCCGCGCACGTCGACGCTCACCACCTTGCCGTACGCGGAGAAGAGCCGCTCGAGGTACTGCGCATTGGCCGCGTCGGAGAAGTTGGACACAAACAGAATGGCCCCTTTCTTCGTGGGCGTCTCAGCAGGCATGGTGACTGGGTTTTGCTGTCGCTGGACGCGTCTGTGTGTGTGTGTGTGTGTGTGAGTGTGAGGGTGTGAGTGCGTGGCTGGGGCTGTGGGCGTCGTGTCTTGCGCGTGGCCGATGCCCTACTGGGTGTTTTGTGTAGAAGGGGGGGAGGGGTCTTTTCTTCTTGGAATATATCTAGGTTCTATTCGTGCAGTGCAGAGGAGCGAGTAAGTGGGATACATCTTTCAACAGGTGCTGTCATGTGTGGCACAGGAGAGCTCTCACCCTCATTCCTACTTGTTTTAATACACACCCATTATGTATCAGTGCACTCAAAAAGCGAGGCTGACTCTCGGCTCGTCTTTTCCACTCTTTTTTCGGAGCTGCCAGGTCACATTGTACGTTTACTGGTTGGTTCATTCATCGCGTGAAAGTTCACTTGGGTGAGTCGGGTTTCGTGTTAAAGGGTGTAACTCAATACATGGAGTATTTGCAGGGTCGATTTTTTGATGCGATCACAGACAACAGCCACTTCGAAGGGGAAAAAAGGCGCACTCAGTGCGAAGCGCGCCTGCAGACACAAAAGACACGCAGTAGTAGTGGAGTGAGATAAGAAGCTGGTACGAACAAGAAGAGGAAACAAGAAGAGAACTGGAAAAAAAAAAACAGGATGATTCAAATAATGATAATAGTAATAATCACCAGAGAGGTATTAGGAAACGGAATGATAAACTAAAAAAGAAAGAAAGGAAGACATATAGAGAGACGGACAAAAGTCAAGGAGGCAGCAGGTACAAGGCTGCGTCTCCATTCCCTCGCTCGCTTTTGCTGTGGTGTAGCTAGCGGCCTTTGCGTTGTTTGTCGTTCCTCCTCGACGCGGCCTAGGACGGGGGCTTGCGGTTGAGCTTCATGTGGGCGCTGAGGAGGTGGCCGGCGGCGAGGCCGGACATGAGGGAGAGCTCGCCGCACATGACGCCGCCGGCGATGACGCGCGCGAGCTGGCGGGAGTTGGCGCCGGGAGTCTCGGCGTTAGCGCCGGCGCAGCCGACGACCTCCAGCATGGCGCGCTGCGCGGTGAGGCCCGTGCCGCCGCCGACGGCGCCGACCTCGATGCTGGGCATCGTGACGCTGATGAGCAGGTCGTCGCCGACCTTGTCCATGGTCGTGATGCACGTCGCGGACTCGACGACCTGCGCGGGGTCCTGCCCCAGGGCGATGTACATGGCCGCGACGACGTTCGCCGCGTGGGCGTTGAAGCCGCCGACGGAGCCGGCCATGGCGGAGCCCACGAGGTTCTTGTCGCGGTTGAGCGAGACGACCATGTCGACGTCGCACTTGAGCACCGTGCGCACAACGTCCGCCTTGATGACGGCCTCCGCGATGACCGACTTGCCGCGGCCCTCGATCCAGTTCATCGCCGACGGCTTCTTGTCGGTGCAGTAGTTGCCGGACAGCGCCAGCACGCGCATCGACGGGATGTGCGACTGCAGCACCGCCAGCGCCTTGTCGCAGCCCTTGGTGATCATGTTCATCCCCATGGCGTCGCCGGTGAAGGCGACGAAGCGGATGAACACCTTGCGGCCCGCGACGGCGCACTTGACGGAGAGCAGCTTGCCGAAGCGCGTCGTAGACTCGAAGGCCTCCTTCAGCACGTCGAAGCGCTCATTGCAGAAGGCGTGGAGCTTCATCGCCTCCTCCAGCGACTCCACCTCCACCACCGGCGCGCGCGTCATGCCCTCCTTGAGAATGGCCGTCGTGCAGCCGCCGCTCAGGTTGATGGCGCGCGCGCCGCGGTGCGTGCTCGCCACCAAGGCGCCCTCGGTCGTCGCCAGCGGCAGGCCCACCTCCTTGCCGTCCAGCAGCAGCGGGCCCGCAAGCCCCAGCGGCACCGGCACGTAGCCGATGACGTTCTCGCAGCTCTGGCCAACGACGCGGCTCCAGTCGTAGCCGGTGTAGGGCACGCGCTCGAGGGGGTGCGCGCCGCCGTCCTTGGCGGGGCAGAGGTCCGTCGCAACGATCTCACGGCGCAGGCGGATGGCGCGGTCGTAGTCCGGCGCGAGCGCCTGCTCCAGACCGTAGAAGGGCAGCTTCTTCTCCTTGACGCTGCTGATGATCTCCGCGTCGCTCTTGGAGCCCCACACGTTCTTGGCGCACAGCAGCGTAAACCCGCGGCGCATCATGGTGTTTGATGAAAAGAGTGTCGGATTTGATGAAGTGTTTTTTTGTGTGTGCGTGATTATTTGAACACGTGAGCACGATTAATTATTTTCTTTTTGTGTATTTCTTATCTTTTCGTTATTGTTGTTGTTGTTCGTGAAGGTAGGACAGCGATGTCGCTTCTTTGTTTGTTTTTGTTTTTTGTTTTGTTTTGTTTTTTCACAATATCTTATCTAAGCGCAAGCACGTTCAAAGGGGAACGGTTGCAAGTGCCTAGGAGTGTATATTGTTGTTATAGATGCTATGATTGATGAATGAAAGGAGATGATGTAAACAGATAACAAGCAGACTAATCTGATAGGATAGTTTTGTTTGTTTGTTTGTTTGTTTGTTTTAGTCCTGTAAATGTTAGTGTTGCGACGGCGGAGGGAGTGTTGTGGCAGGAAAACAGAAGACTAGTGATTTAGAGCGACTCGTCGTTTCGCATAGCCCTTTTCCATGATCACGCATCAACAAATTGCAGGGATTAGTGACGACTGCGAGGACAGCATTGGCAGTCGCGGAGAGAAGTGCGACTGCGGCTCCGCCTCAGTGAGAATACAACGGGGGAAATAAGAGACATACAAATCGAGAAGTTGTTAATGAACCTCACCTTTTGTTTTTCCTCTCTCTCTCTCTCTCTCTCTCTCTCTCTTCCTCGCTTCTCGTCGTAACCATTTCCTAACCAAGTAAAAACACGGTATGGTTTGCTTGTTTGTTTGTTTTTGTGTGTGTTTATGACAAATCAGAAGTGATAAAGGAGGAAAGAAGAAACTATATGTTTTTCCAAATTGGCAAAAGGAACAGCGACAACTTGGTCACACATACCTGGCGCTTACGCCTTCTTCGGGGGCGCGCGGCGCTGCACGCTGGTGAAGCGGCGGCGGCGCTGCTGGACGCGGCGGGCGCGCACGGTGCGGGAGTGGATCGCGCACGCGATGCAGAAGCGCTGCTTCAGGTACAGCTTGGGGAAGGCGAAGCCGGCTCCGTAGACGTCGGGGGAGGCCTCGCTCACATCGCGGGCCGAGGCGGCAGTCCAGGATGCGGCGAATGACGAAGCGGCCGACCGCCTTGTCCTTGGGGCAGAGGCGCCCGCAGTTGAAGCAGTTGACCGGCTTGACGCGCCCGCGGCTGTGCGGGGGCTTGGCGCGACCGTGATTGCGACGCTTGGTGGTCATGGTCCTTTCCTGATTAAAAAAAAAAAAGAAAAACTATTTGGAGAGGAGTCGGGAGAAGGAGGAAATGGGTTGGTGAAGAAAAGACACAAGAGGCGTGTTATGTATCAGTGTACAGCGCAATATTATCACGTTAATACATCAACACGAGTGTTCTGACGCGCGCCGTTGAGCAACGCATACCGAAGAAGAAGGTGATGGATTCCATAATAGTGACCCACTTCAGAGTAGGTCATGTACAACAGAACGCAACGAAGAGGGAACAGGGTCAGAAAAGAAATACTGAGCCTTCAACTTTAGACCTGATGATTTGACACGATGAGCATTTTTATCCTTTTTTCTCCAATCTTTTTTTTTTTTTTAACTTTAAACCTTAAATAGATATTACTGTACAGTAAAAGGTGCATTACACGGAATACACGCGCAACATCACAGAGGTCAAAGAGCGCTTTCAGCTTGATGTGCGGGAAGCGACAAGATGAAGAAAAGGAAAAAGCTCGCGAATATGAAGACGCTAGGCGTAAAAGATATTGTGAGAAGGGGTGTTTTATGATCATTACAATAATTATTCAGTCATGGCGCATCGGTCATCCTGCTTATGAGCTCAAAGAGTACGCCACTCCTCCAAGTCAATGGTTTTAGCGGTATCTGCATAGTCCACATCGGAGGCATCAATTTCTTTCGTGTAAATTTGCATCCACGGAGCAGCAGCAGCCTCTTGCTCGGTTGTTAGCCCCACAATATCTCGCGACAGACGTTTCAGAGATTCCTTGTCCACGTAGTTCGGTGGCAGAAGGAAATTGCGGACGCGTACTTTCTCGTACGGGATGCCAAACACAAAACTACCGCGCCGAGCGATGCCCTCCACCTGTTTCTTGTGGGGAATCTGCCGACTGCGGAGCCAGTAGTTGGGTGAAGCTATGGTGATGAGAAAAAAGTTGCTACCATTGATGTATAAGAAATCTGGAAGCCCGTAGACAGAGTCGTCAACAGCAATAGAGTTTCTGCTGTCGGCAAAGTCGAAGAGCACCTCTGACTCTTTTGAAAAGGCGATTCGCCCAGGGATCGGCGCTGCGTCGTCCGCAATATTATGCTTGCTGCGAAGAAGATGCACCATAAAATCACGCAGCGATGCACGGTAGCCCCCTACGATGTTGAATCCTAGAAAGTCGTAAATGACACCAATTTGCGGGTACGTGGCAACGATGTAGCCAAGCAGCTCAGCAAAAGGGTTGCCTTGCTGAATAGTTAGCTGTTTCGTGACAGGATCTGCCTTGATGACGCGTGAAAATGCGTCCTCATAGCCTCCGAGGAGACCCATGCCGTAAATGCAGCACAGTCGCTCGAGCAAACGGTGGTCTCGCGATCCGCACACCTCAAGTCGCAAAAATGCATCACGCAATTGTTTGGCACGGTTGACGTCGCCCTGCCAGCGCAACTTGGCCGTTTCTTCTTGCAACCACGCACGATTCTTTTCGCGTACAGCTTCGACGCGGACACCGGTGATTTGGGCAACCAACTGCAGGTCCCGCTTCACAGACTCCGTCAGATTGCCCTGCACAAGACAGAAATTCTTCAGCAGCTCCTGTTGTTGCAGTGATCGCTCCTTTCTCCAACGCGGACTGCACCAGTGGCGTCCTAAACTCCCACTTGTTCAGCTTCCAGTTGTAAATCTCCGCTTCTGTCTGCTCCAGAAGATCCAGTACGTTCGTTTCCTTGCGGAAAAGAGGGTGGTACTTGTCAGCAAGTGAGTCGTGGGTGAGAATTTCCGTTTCGTACGAGGCGTGAAAACGGTAGAGCGTCGCCGTAACCGCCGGCATTCGGCAAAATTTTCGCAGCATTTTCTCTTCGGAAGACTATGTTCAAGACAACGCTGTTTCCAGAGGCGGGGGAGCACCTATTATGCAGTTGGTTTAATTAAGCGCACTGGTGGCGAAGGTAATGAGTTTAAAAATATAATTAAACAGATAAGAAAGTATTGTGAGACTTGGTGTTAATCGCTTTTTTTTCCCCGACCGATTTTGGTTGTTAACGTTAAAGCGGAAAAAAAAAGGAAATAAATAAAACAAGTACTGTGTAAGAGTATCAAATATATATATATATATATGAAAAAGTGCAACTCAAACGATCTGTTAAAACTTCTTTCAACTCTGCTTTCCGACTTGAAATAGTTTTCGTGTAGTTGGGCGCACGTGAAAGAGAAAATTACGCTTTCCGAAACTGGTCTCTTGCCTAAAAACGTACTTGCAACAGTCTAAGAATTTAACAACAAAGTTGAGACACTCAATGCGCTAGGAAGCAAAAAAAAAGGGGGGCTAATAATTCAGATGAAATATTGATGTTCCTTAATGATGATTTTTCAAGAAGCAGCAAAGAGATTAGAGAGAATAACAGCCAGAAGAACAGCATTCATTGCGGAAAATCACAATAACGTAATACCTCCTACAATAAACAGAGGGGGTATCGAAACGCATCTAGTCAAAGACAATATAGCATCACACACACACGCGCATCTGTATATGTGAGGATAACAACTTGTATTGTTATGCATTCATTCAAAATATGTGCGTTGTGGGCTAATAATTGTTTTTACTCGACATTTATATAGATTGTTCTTCTATTAAATGCTTTCTTTGACGTTCACGTTGTTGGATTTGTTGCTTTGAGGCATTCGTAATTATACCAGTTGTGTACAGCATAATGCGATATCATCAAGACCGTCATCTTTTCTTATGAAATCGACGTCATAACATATTGCATACTTCGTGGGAGAACTGAAAATCATATTTAGTCTGCGTTATTTCCTTTAGTTTACGAGCGAAAACGATCTATTTTTTACGCGACGCACAGCGCACAAAAATATTAATCGTATAGTCCATTACGTTCATCATCATAAGAATCGTACAAGGCTCTTTTAATTTGTAAGGTTGAAGAAAGACGTCGACGGTAGCACAGTATCCAATTTTTCTCTTGTGACTAGCAACGACGCTGAGCAAGCTAATTCAACATGTAATATGAAAAGCAGTGGCGGAGTCGCGGAAATCAGAAACAAAAACAGTTCTGTCATATCTTTGTATGGTGCATAAAGATTATGTAAGAAAGAAAAACATTTTCGACGAAGTCGCCACAAGAATACTGTCCTTGAAATCACTCGCGTTGTTGCCGTTACAGGCTTTTGGTGTTGTTGCTTTTCTTCTTTCTGTATGTCTTCCTTTATGTTTTGTTGTCGCTGATACTTGTTTGTTTGAGTTTGATTTTGTTTTCTTTTCTTTTCTTTTTGGCTGATCTGAGCATTGCTCAACGCTTTACCGTACGTGGTTGTACGTGTGAGTAACCACATTTGAACTTTCACCGGGAAAAAAGAACTGCGGTCAAGCCTCTTTGAGACTTTGAAGAAAAAAAAAGCTCAAAAACTCAAAAGCTCAAAAGCTCAAAATAAACTCATAGAAAAGCGTGTGCGAAGGAGAAAAAGAGACAAGCAGATAGTCAATCGCCGAAAACAAAAAGTAATTATCACTAGTATTATTATAATTATTATTATTACTAGTATTAATATTATGATTATGATAATTGGAAAGATCAAACCAAAAAGCAACAAAACAAAAATAAAAGTTTTAGTGATAAGCTAATATGATAGTGGCAGAACTGTGATCGCAAAATCGCATGAAGGACAAAAACAGAGATCAAAAAAGATTCAGCAACTCTGTAGCACATGCAATAGAAGGCATGACGTTGATTAAACTGAAAATGCAGGGCATATCCGGTTGAATGGTGGGATACAGCGAAAAGAGATGAGCAAAATTGAGAAGTTGAAAAGCGAAATAGAAGGAGAGAGAGAAAGAGAGGGAGGTAGGCAGAAAGGGTAATAACTAGTACTAAAAAACCGATAATACTACTACTTTAGTTTGTTGCTGTTTTGTGTGAGCGGTAGTCGGACCCCAGGTCATGCAGTATTGTCTAGGCAGCAAAAAGATGGGCGGCGCAAGGTGAAATTCAAAAGTGCGACGTAAGCCAACGACCACAATGCACAGAGAAAGCTGAGAAGCCAAGCATGGCAACACAACTAGTTGGGAACGCAGTCAAGAAAAAGTGCTAAGAGGATATACACGAATAATGTACAAGCATTAGAAGAGAAAGAAAAAAAGCGGAGGAAAACGTGAGGCGATGGAGAGAAAGAGTTGTAAGATGAATGATCTCTAGAAGGACTCCTTGGAGTGGATGTGGCGGAGCCACTCTGCATCCAGAGGCGAGCCACCCCATTCAATGTAGTTGTTATCCATGGGATAGTGCATGAGACTGTCAATGTAGGGTTTTTCACCATACTCTCCGAAGCTGTTGGCCGCGATGAACTTGGGAATTCCAAAAGGGAAGATGAAGTAGATGGGAAAGAACCACATGATTAGGCGACGAAACATCTCCCAGGTCGTCTCGTAGCGGCGGGTGTCACGGTCGAACCATAGCTCCTGGCGACCCCAGCCCCAGAACATCCAGAAATTCAGCTGGTACTGCGGAAAGACAGACGTGTTAGGAGCTTCGCGCGCGTAGTTGAACGGGTACTTGGCCTGGTTATGCATCTCAAACTCCTGGTAGCGGTACAGGCTACGAAACGAGCGGCGCAGCATCTTCGACAACTACGTGTTGGAAGATATTTCTAATGTAGTGATGTTATGCTAGAGTTCCAACAAAATGTAGATATACTAAGACGCTACTTGGAATTCAAATTACAGCGAGAGCTTACTACTACTGCTACTATAATACTATGTAATTTGCTTCTTTTCGGACGGTTTGTCACTGATAACAAAGAAAAACAGCAGACACGTTTTCGGTATCTGTATGTGGGAAGTGGGTAACAGGAAAAGTGCGGTAAGGAAAGTAGTGATGGGAATGTAGCAGCAAGACAATGAAAAACTAAAGCACTCCGACTTCAACACATTGCAGCACATTCCATTGCAGTACGCTACTTATGCATTTGTAGGTGTCCGTTTCCGTTTTTTCCGCATGACGTGTGTTCAATACCACATTGGTTCCTTCATTCCTTTTTTCGTGCGCAAAAACGCAACCTCATTCAATTGTTGTACAATCAACGTAGCATCAGATAACCCACTTTCCACCAGTCTTTCTTGCAGTTTCAATACTGATTCCGGTGGACAGAAGAAAGATGAGGTAATACACAATTATCGGTCATCATCATCAGCGTCAAAAATGCCTTCGCCAAGCTTCCACCACGCCAGTGTGTAGTACATGTGGAGGTCGTTGTGTTTGTTGGCCTCATTGAGATCGCTCCAGTTGTCGCCAACGACGGGCCAGTGATACATGGAGCGGTACGTGGAAAAGAACCACGGGATGTTCTTGTCCATCTTCTTGATGAAGCCAGGCTCCTTCATGCCGTGTGGAAACTCGCCTCTTGTCGTCAGCTCAAGATTGGCGTACTTCATCCACGCAGGGGCCGTTTTGCGCAGCATTGTGTTTTATGAAAAAAAAATAATCCTGTAAAAACAACTAGGTGTATTCCTTTTATTTTTAAAGGTCTTAGCAGTCTTTTCCTATACCTGGTGAAATGTGGGTGGGTGGGGGGGAGGGGTTGGGAAGGGGTAGGCGGCGGGGGTACGGGATGTTCGGCGGAGGGCGGGGGGCCAGGGCTTCGGGCGGCGGCACCCCGCCGGCGCCGGGGGCAGACGCCGTTACATGCCTGGCGGGGCGGGGGAAGGCGTCAACGCCTCGGCGGGGTCACAGCGTGGGACGCTGGGAGCGAAAAGGGGAGGGGAGGGGGGATAACCGCGGGAACCAAACGGCGGGGGCGAGCGGCGGGCGGGGGAAGAAAACAGCGGACGGGAGGCAGGCGGCGTTGTCACTGCCGCCGTGCTGTATGTCTTTTTGGGGCTCGCCGACGCGTGGGGCGTCGCTGCGCATCCTGCCCGAGGGGAGGTGCGTGAATGAGGGGGGGGGCACAGGGCAGAGGCTACCACAGAACCAAGCACGCACTCCCAACGAACCAAATCAGCGCAGGGCTTCACGCGCGACGGCACAAGACGTCGACAGAGACGCCCGTGGGCGAACGGTAAGACGCGGACTCTAACTGAGCGCCCGGTTTACCAGACGAAGCGACCGTCCCATGTAACCGGTGGGGACGGGCGACACAGTGCGCGCAGCACGCGCCAGACGAGGTCAGGACACTTCATGGCGCTACTGTTCTTCGCGGCTGTGCCGTGGCTGTGCTCTTCCATTCGCTGTCGCAAAGCCCTGCCTCATCGAAGGTTGCGCGTCTCTGGCATCGGCTGCCGCCCGAAAAGCACTTCCCCTGCGTTAGGTGAGCATGCGCCTTCCGTTTGGCCACCCTCGCTAACCTGTCGGCGTGATCGCCTTGCTTTCGCGGTTTGCGGGGGGTGGATGGGGATGCGTCGGGTGTCACGCCCCCGGGCCCCGTCCGGAGGGTGCTCCGGCCCCCACCTCCCCGGGCCGTTGCCGCAGTTGGCCCGTCCCGCATGCCCCCGCCCCCCCTCTCCCGCAGACTGCCGGTGTGCAGGAAGGGGCGTGGGACCGACCCCCGAACCGCCCGCCGACCCAACCGCCAGCCCGCCATCCCGCCCCCCCCCCCCCAGCCGGGGGAATGTGGCGGAGCCGGCTTGCACCCCCGCGCCCGCATATGGGAACCCCCCGCGGATCCTGTTTTCCTACTGTTTCAGTTTCGCATTTCTGCTTGTGGGGGCAAATCACCTTTCCTTTATTTTGGCCTTTTTTTTTTCTTTTTTGCATAACGCATTACGTTGCAACTTGGCACAGCTCTCTTTGCTGTAATGATCCGCTTGCTATTCGCATTCAAGCTCCTTGTGTGCAAGACACAACAATAGTTTTATATCTAATGCGTTTTTCCCCTCTTAAAAGCGTGCCGTCTCGGATGACTACAAGTTGTCCCCTTTTTCTTTTGCGCGTTTTAGAGTGAAATGAAATTAGAATGCTGCTGATGGAATTTCCCCCCTGTCGTTAAACGGTACTGTATAGGTGACTTTCGCCCCGCGTGCTACACTGCCTTCTCAGCTCTCAGTGTATGTCAGATCATATATATGTATGCTTTGCATTCAGTGGTCGCTAATTATGTTTTCCCCTTTCGGGTTTCAACTACATCGGCAACTGTTTTGCTATAACCAAGAGTGGCACATCCGATTTTTACTTTATCTACGTAATCTCGCTTTTCTTTGTTGCGTTACCTCTTATTTTTTAGTTTTGTGATGCGGGATTCGCAAGCATCACACTATTGTAGTTTCCTCTCTGTTTCTCTCTCTTTGCCTATCTCTATTGCTATTCTTACCACCACTGCTCTGTTCTCATCGTTTATTGTGCCTGTTTTACTATAAGTATTTCAACTCTGTCTTGTGAATAGTAGAATGCTCAATTTGGATAGTTTTGTACATGATGAAGAGCTAATGCTTTCATTTTTCACAGTGTTATGCTTGCTTCTAGAAAAAGTGGCGTACTTTCTACAGGCTGTCCTGAGTGCTAAGCTTTTCTCCTTTTTAGTTTTTCTTTTCCAAGTACCTAGATCTGTGTTCCATGACTTTTACGTGTACACTTCAGTACGGAAAAAAAAAAAAGCATTACGTCTCATCTATTACTTTTCGGGCAGTGTGCCAAGGCGTATAGAAATTTTTTACTCCGAGACATTACTTAATCTCCTGACTTGTAACGTGAGATCCCAAGAAAAGACGTTCATCCTTGGCCTTGCTATTTTTGTTCAGGGAGGGTACATAATCAATATGTAGTACTAACGCCAAGGAGAGAAAAAAATAAAAGAAAACAAACTCCGAGCTTAGTGTTTCAAAACAGCCACTGATTCTTTTGGAAAACAGTGTTCTACTGTGTCTCGTCATGGTGTTTCTGATTTTTATATCTCTACTTCTTCTATTCTCCTTCCTTCTGATACAGCTTTTTGAATGAATGTGCGTCTATCTCACAGGTTGTTTTCACTTGATCGCGAAAAGCGTTAATGCGGTGACATACTATAATGTGATCACGAAGACGGAAACTAAGGCGGCATCAAAGTTACAGCAGCCACAGTTTTTTTCTGTTTTTCTTTTTCTTACCGAAGAAGAGCGCAGTGCTAGAGAAAAATTTCACTGCAGTGTACGGTATAATGTATGAGGTTACCAACTTACAACTTTTCTTGCTTTCTCTTTCACTTCGATTGAAAGGTATGGATGCCATCTCTTTTTTTTTTCCCTCTGCACTCGTTCGCATAAATTACATGTAGATACGTTAAATCAGTGTCACAACGAAAGAGCTAAGAGATATGAGATAGAATAGCTGTTTAAAGATGCAAACATTATCATGCGTATAACCCCACAAATGATAAACATAAGTTAAATAACAATTTGACAAAACCGATCACTCAGGTGATTCTCTGAGTTCACAAAGGGCAGATATTGAGAGAGAAAATACGTAATACCCACTGCATGCCGTGTTCCACAGGAGACTATAATCGCAACTCCTGCGCCGCCTTCTTGTTTGTTTCCCCCCCCCCCCTATACTTCAATATTTAGGACTGGTTATCCACTTTTTTTTTTCTGGGCTTCTGCGCACAAAGAAAAAATATTCTGATTTTTTTTCTCTTTTTGATTGAATATGACGGTCAGGTTTTCACTATCGATTCCTCTTTCCTTCGACTATTATTTTTTCCGGTTGATTCTTGTCGTGCTCGAAGTTACTCCCAGAAAACTCCTGGTTTCTGATCTGATATTTTGACGTAGCCAAATAACTTATCATATTCCCTTTTTCTTTGAAATTTAGGTTTCTGATCTCTTCACTTCTTCTACTTTTGCCGTGTGACTGGTACGTTTTTTTCTTTTTTTTTTTTTTTTGGCTTCCGTCAGTTGAGGAGTTTCCTCAGTTTTCTACATACATTTTTTTTTTTTTCTTACTCTGTGCGAGTGCTCGTGTACTCTTTTTTTTTTTCTGGCAAGTTTCAGCTTTTACTGCTTTTCAGTTGTAAACTATAGCTTCCCGGACTGGTGTCTTCCTACTTATGGACGCAATAGTGCCTTGTCCCTGCTTTTTCTCGTTCAACCTTATCTCAATATCTTCTTTTTATCAATTCTACGAAGGTAAATTAGGCAAAATAGTCTTACGAATTCTACTTTTCTACTCTTTTTTCCCACTGTAATGTCAATACCATTTCATGGTTTCGAGTCAATTATTTTCAGTTTGAAAAGTGGCGGGTTCTGTTCAATGCACAAACAACAAAGTTAGCACCACTCTCCGTGTCAATAGGAGTACACATCTTCCTTTTTCTTTTTTTCTAGTCTGCATTGATGTCTCTTATTTTCTCTGTACCACATTCTTCACGATGATACGGCAGGTGAAATTATTTTGCGCCTATGCACTGATTTTGAAGCTTTTTACAAGTCACTCTTTAACTATAATGCACCATATATCTGGCCACCATTAGTTTCACTCGTGGTAGCGACGCAGGCATTAAAGTGGTAAATGCGGTACTGATACACCTTTTTTTTTTCTCAAGAAAGTGATGTTGGCATCTCCACAGTTCCCTCTGCTTACAGTTTGTTAGCGCTCCCTTTTTACTTTCTCGTTTTCTCATTTTAGTGATGCGCCACAGTGTCGTCACTGCAAACAATAATGGTTTGATAATTAGAAGACAGCCACTGCAAGATCTCTTAAATCCGGCACACACTTTTTAACACATTAGGCGTATGCACCCCACTGTAGGCATAACCCGATCAGAGGTTTTAAATCTTCTGATCAATGTCACCCGTACTCTCTTCGGTCTTGTGTGGTTACGCTCGTCACAAGTTACATATATACTTTATTCTGACGATTATCACTGTTATTCCTTCCTCATTTCCTTTTGTTTGTGGTACCACTGCGCAATCACCGCTGTTGTTGTTATCCCCCCCCTCTTTGCAGTCTTATTATACGTAGTTTCTTCTGCAGTACGGTTACTACCTAACATCACTATGATTTCTCTGATTTTTTTTTATTGAAAAGTGATGGTTTGCAGTACCCTTTATTATTATTTTTGGATTTCTCTGAGGCGATTATTGCTCCTTTCTAATGCGAGATATATGCAGTCACTTTTGTTTTTGTCGATTTACCGCGGGTGCCACACAACAGTGATAAAATACACGATTACTGTATTATATGCGGGCAGAGACGTTGTACTTCCCGTACAATAATGTCAGTGGTAAATTATAACTCTTTTTGAAGTTAGATTTCCCTCCTCTGACGGCACATTGCTTATTTTCTAGTGCCACAATGCTGATCGTATCGTTTCTGCCGGCTATGCGGGGATACCAGCATCAGCGAAATGTATATCATAGCAATGAATAATATTATCGAAATACCCCATACATACCAAAATTATTTAAATGTGAATAGAAAATCCCAAAAGCAGCTGAAATGGCTTCTATTATAACCCTAACAACAAGTCTAATATTACTACTGATAATGCTCTCAACATTAATTAACTAATGAATTATCACAATTACTGAATAAAAGATACGTACTCGTCAGCATCTACTTGTGCCCACTGCTGTTCATCAGCGTTTATTCTCATAGTAAAACTGGTTACACTAAAATGTGCATTATAGGTTGTGTTTGGCGAAGATTTCAATGGCTAGCATCAGTCCTTATTTTTCTGTGTGTGTGCGTATTTGCTTGCGCCTTTTTCTTAAATGTTATTTTACCATTATGACTAATACTACTATTTTGTTTCGGTATTTGTTGCTATCTCCTTTTTTTTCTTCTGTTCTTCTGCTACCACTTCAATGTCTATATCAGTGCGTATCTTTTCTCTTCTTTGTAATTCCACGTCACTCTTCTTCTCCGTCCTTCGCATTCCATTAAATTATCAATTTGACCATTATTCATTGCACAGCATGCGCAGATTTTTGAGAATGAGCTCCACCCTCGTCGATATCCACCTCAAAGTGAAGCAGCTCCAAATGGACTACTTCTCCTCCTCCGCCGCCGCCGGCAAGGTGGAGTCGGACAAGCTGATTCTGAGCGACGCCGTCGATGGTCAGGTCAAGACCCGCTTTCCTCCCGAGGCCAGCGGTTTTCTCCACATTGGCCATGCCAAGGCTGCACTTATCAACCGGATGCTGGCTGACAAATATCACGGCAAGATGCTGTTCCGCTTTGACGACACGAACCCCACCAAGGAGAAGGACCACTTCGAGACCGCTATCATGGAGGACCTCGCGTTCCTCAATGTGTCATACGACGAGGGCCCGACATACTCCTCCTCGTACTTTGACTACTTCCTGGAGCAGGCCGAGAAGATGATCCGCGCCGGACAGGCGTACTGCGACAAGACCCCCCGCGAGGAGATGCAGAAGTGCCGCTACGACGGCATCCCCACCAAGTACCGCGACTGCAGTGTGGAGGAGAACCTGGCGTTGTGGGCCGAGATGAAGGCAGGCACCGAGGAGGGCCAGCAGGCGTGCCTGCGCGCCAAGGTGTCGATCGACAACCCCAACAAGGCAATGCGTGACCCCGTCATGTACCGCGTTAATCTGACGCCCCACGTGCGCACCGGCGACAAGTACAAGGTGTACCCCACCTACGACTTCTGCTGCCCGCTCGTCGACTCCATCGAGGGCGTCACACACGCGCTGCGCACCAACGAGTATCACGACCGCAACGACCAGTACTACTGGTTCTGCGACGCCCTCGGTATCCGCAAGCCGATCATCGAGGACTTCTCGCGTCTTAACATGGAGTACACCGTCATGTCCAAGCGCAAGCTGACTAAGCTCGTCGACACCAAGGTCGTCGACGGGTGGGACGACCCGCGATTCCCGACGGTGCGCGCGCTGCTGCGGCGCGGTATGCGCATGGAGGCGCTGCGGCAGTTCGTCGCCGGGCAGGGTATGTCCAAGTCGATCAACTTTATGGAGTGGAGCAAGATTTGGTTCTTCAACACGCAGATCTTGGACCCGAGCAGCCCACGCTACACCGCCGTCGCCAAGTCCCTCAAGGTGCGCTGCACCGTTCCCGGCCAGCCGCACATGGTCGCCGGCACCCGCGCGCTGCACAAGAAGAACCCCGAGCTGGGCGAGAAGACCTACTACAAGTCGGACGTCATCTTCCTCGACGCGGAGGACGTGGCGCTGCTCAAGGACGGCGACGAGGTGACGCTGATGGACTGGTGCAACGCCTATGTGCGCGGCATCCAGTCCAAGGACGGCGTCCCCACCGAGGCCACGATCGAGCTGCACCCCGACGGCGACGTCCGCAAGACCAAGTACAAGCTCACGTGGCTCCCGGAGAACCCCAACGGCGTGACGCTGTTGCTCAAGGAGTACGACCACATCCTGACCAAGAAGAAGCCCGACCCCGAGGAGACCATCGACGACATCATCGCGCCGGTGTCTGTCTACACGCAGGAGGTGCTCGGTGAGGAGGCGCTCAAGGTGCTCAAGAAGGGCGACGTCATCCAGCTCGAGCGCCGCGGCTACTACATCGTCGACGCCGACGGCGCCGTGCCGGAGCTCATCTCGATCCCCGACGGCCGCGACAAGATCAACCACCTCTCCGCGAAGGCGCAGTACCTCAAGACGCTCCCCAAGAAGAAGACTGCCGCCGAGGAGCTCGCCGCGAAGCGCGAGGCGAAGGCGGCCAAGAAGGCCGCTCAGAAGGCCGCATCTAAGAAGTGACGGACCTCTGGCTCCCATCACAGCGCGTACGCAATTGCAACTGAAAATGCTTCTACAGAAGAAGAAGTAGGAAAAAAAAATCAACACTGATAAATAATCAAGAAGAAAAAAATATAATTATGACGAAACACGAATTGCTATTCCGTTGACGTTTTTGCCAGCAACAGCACACGTTTCACACGACAACTATTACAACATCAAAAACATAAGAGTAATTATTTTTTTGCGCTTCTTAAATGTAATTCCACTACTGCCAACAAGAGCTAGGTATAAAAGCGTGCGGGATGCGGCAGTGCCAGTGTTACAATCGCATTTCGCTCATTGCCGTGCTAGTTTCTCTTCCTTTGCCCCCGATACCGATTTTGATTTGTAAGTGTGTTCCACGACAAAGTAGGCTTCCCAGCGGCGTGTTTAGCGTCCAGAGATGTAGGCCATCGTCAACGGCAACAACGGACGTGTTCCGCTAGCGACAGGATGTTTCATTAGTGCGCATGCAAAAATTGACGCGTCTCTCTTTCTTTTAATCTATTCAACCTTGCTCTTCCTTCCACCACACGCTGCCAGAAGCTGAACGAGTACAGTGACAGCAACCTAAACCAGTTCCCCCACCTTCACATGCCTCCCAAGACGAAGCTGTCCTTTGAGGACCTGGGCCTGACGGTGCCGCTGCCGGACGTGCTGTGCAAGAGCAAGGCGCAGCGCAAGAGCGAGCAGGTGGCCAAGAAGAAAGAGTCGAAGCAGCGCGCGAAGGAGACCCTCAGTGCGTTGGCCGCGTCGCGCGAGGAGACGGAGCGGCACCGCGCGCTCGTGCTGGAGGAGGCGCAGCGCGCGCGGGAGGCCAAGCAGGCGGCCAAGCGCGCCGCCAAGATCGAGCGCATCAAGGCGCAGGGGCAGCGGGAGGCGGCGCGGCGGGAGGCGGAGCAGGCGCTGCGGGCCGGGCAGCGCGAGCACTTTGCGCAGGTGCAGGCGGCGGCGCTGGAGGACCAGCGGCAGGCGGCGGCGCTGCGGGAGCAGCTCGACGCGCAGGTCGCGGAGCTCGCGCGGCAGGCGCCGAAAAACGTCAGCGTGGCGGTGCTCCGCACCCCCGAGATTCTGCAGCAGCGCGAGGGCCTGCCCGTGCTGCGGGAGGAGCAGCCCATCATGGAGGCCGTCACGCACGCGACGCGCACCTGCGTGCTCGTGTGCGGCGAGACGGGCAGCGGCAAGACGACGCAGGTGCCGCAGTTCCTGTGGGAGGCGGGCTACGGCCACCCCGAGGGTGCCGCGCTCGGCCGCGATGGGTGCGTGCTGGTGACCGAGCCCCGCCGCGTCGCCGCCGTCTCCATGGCGCGCCGCGTTGCCGAGGAGCTCAACGTCGATTTTGGCCGCGAGGTGGGCTACCACGTGCGCTACGACAACAACATCAGCGAGGCGTGCCGCCTCAAGTTCGCCACCGAGGGCATCGTGCTCAAGGAGATACAGAGCGACTTTCTGTTGCGCAAGTACAGCGCGATCGTGGTCGACGAGGCGCACGAGCGGAGCATCTCGTGCGACTTGCTCGTCGGCCTGCTCTCCCGCATCGTTCCGCTGCGCAACGACCTCTACGAGGAGGAGCTTCGCAAGAACGGCGGCGACCCTGCGAGGGCGGCGGTGAAACCGCTGAAGCTCGTCATCATGTCGGCGACGCTGCGGGTGACCGACTTCCGCGACAACCGCACACTGTTTCCGGTGGTGCCGCCGCTCATCAACGTCGAGGCGCGGCGCTTCCCGGTCGCGAACCACTTTGAGCGGCGCACGGAGATGCGCGACTACACGGGCGCCGCCTTCGCCAAAGTGTGCCAGATCCACAAGAAGCTGCCGCCGGGCGGCATCCTGGTCTTCCTGTGCACGCAGCGCGAGATCGAGGACCTGTGCGAGCGGCTGCGCGCCCACTACCGCCGCACGCGCATCGAGTACTACGCCGACAGCTACGCCACGCGGCACCTGCTCACCGGCGGAGACGAGTTCGCGGACGACGCGGCAGCCAGCAGCAGCAGCGGCCACAGCGGCGACGACGGCGAGGACGGGGCCACGTCGTCAGGAGACAAGGACGCGTTTGGGCTCCGCGCGGACGACTACGACCTCGCCACCGACGACGGACCGGCGCGTCGCGGCCGCGGAGGACGCGGGGGCAAGCGGCCGCGCGACAGTGCTCGGGGTGACGGCATCGACGGGAATGAGGGCGAAGAGGAGGAGGAGGATGACGACACGATGATGGCGGACGACGAGGCGCTGGGCGGTGGTGACGCGGGGGCCGCGGACGAGGACGAGGCCAACGGCGAGTTCAACACCCTTCACGTGCTGCCGCTCTACGCCCTGCTCGACTTCCACAAGCAGCAGGAGGTGTTCAAGCCGCCCCCGCCGGGGACGCGGCTGTGCATCGTCGCCACCAACGTCGCCGAGACGTCCATCACGATCCCGAACATCAGCTACGTCGTCGACGCGGGCCGCGTCAAGTCCAAGGCGCTCGACCCCGAGACCGGCGCGAGCTGCTACCGCATCGAGTGGGTGAGCCAGGCGTCGGCGGAGCAGCGCAGCGGGCGCGCCGGCCGCGTTGGCCCCGGGCACTGCTACCGTCTCTACACCCCCGCCGTCTTCGCCAACGTCATGCCGCCGCACAGCACCCCCGAGATCCTGCGCACGCCGCTCGACTCGGTGGTGCTGCTCATGCGCCACATCGGCATCGACCGCGTCGGCCGCTTCCCCTTCCCCAGCGCCCCCGCCGAGACCGACATCAAGACGGCCTTCACGCACCTCGCCGCGATCGGCGCGCTCGACCCCGCCGCGAAGCTGGCCATCACCGAGACGGGCCGCCAGCTGATGCACTTCCCCGTGCCGCCACGCTTCGCGCGCGCGGTCGTGGAGGCGCAGCGCCGCGGGTGCCCCCCGTCGACGCTCGGCATGGTGCTCGCGATCGTCGCCATGTGCGCCACCGCGACGAACTTCTTCACCGCGGAGGGGAACCGCCTCAAGGCGAGCAAGGAGGAGGACGCCGAGGCGGCGGATCCCCGGCGCGCGAGAGTGCGCGCGCTGCTGGTGCCCGGCAGCGATCTCATCACGAACCTCCGTGCCTTCCTCGCCTACGCGGAGCGGCCGACACTGACCACCTGCCTGGACCACTGCCTCGTGCATAAGAATATGCAGGAGGCGCGCATGCTCTTCAGCCAGCTGCGCCGCACCGCGCAGCACGACGCGGAGGAGACGGAGGAGGCGGCGGAGGACACCAATGACCTGAGCGAGGGCATCGGCGGAGGGGCTGACGAGGGCGGGGAGGGCGGCGAGGCGCCGCCGCCCGCGGGCTTGCTGGAACCGCGGTCGCGGCCCGGACAGATGCGGGCGCTGCCACTGCGCTACACCCGCGAGGACGAGCTGCTACTGCGGCAGCTGTTCATTCCCGGGCTGATCGACCAGGTCGCGCGCCTGGCGACCCCGCAGGAGTGCCGCACCCTCGGCGTCGACTTCAGCGGCAAGCGCACCACCAAGGCGGCGTACCTGGTCACCACGACGCGCGCCGTCGTCTACGTGCACCCCACCAGCGCCATCGCCCGCACCTTCCCGCCGCCAGAGTACGTCACCTTCGGCTTCCTGCAGCGCGTGCGGCGCTCCGAGAGCAAGGAGGCGCGCACCATGATGCTCGGTCTCACCATCGTCACGCGCGACTGGCTTCTCGCCTGCGGCTTCCAGGACGACGCCGACGTCGGCTCGCGGTGACGTCGTACCCTCTGCCACTCGCTCCCTCCTGTTTTCCCCCTTTTTTTTTCTCCCTTACTTTTTTTTTTTGTGCCGTTAACTAGTAAATCTTTTCGCTTTTAATTGAAACCTCACGACAATTCCTGTTTCCATATATCGTTGCCATAATCTCATCACTACTACTCCTACGCTTACGACCTTCTTTTTTTCTCTTGTGCCTCTCCTCACTCTGTCTTGTTCTTGCTTTACTGACGACGATTCATTTCTTCACCCTCTCCTTCGCCGATTCCCTTCTGCAAAGGAACCCACTTCCTCGGTTCTCCTTTTTTTTTCTCCCCTGCTCCGATAATAGAAATTGTTGGTCCCCCTCCCCCCCTCCCCCCTTCCTCTACACGCCCATTCTCTAGTTGAGCCATGCTGCCTGTGTACGGCGGCGTGAT
This sequence comes from Kentomonas sorsogonicus, assembly GCA_030347455.1. NCBI lineage: Eukaryota > Euglenozoa > Kinetoplastea > Trypanosomatida > Trypanosomatidae > Kentomonas > Kentomonas sorsogonicus. Next base: position 109,573 of record JAQOSZ010000299.1, on the reverse strand, counting down.
CGGCGGACCGCAGGGCCCCAAGGCGCTGCTGGACGCGGTGCGCGCGGCGGTGGCGGACGGCAACCTCGACACCCTGTCGCGGCTCACCAAGGACTTCCTCTCGGTGGAGGACAACATCCACAAGTGCGTCGACGGCAACGGCAACTCCATCACGCACCTCGCGCTCGAGAAGAACCCGACGACGCTGCGCTTCGTGCTGGACGAGCTGCGCGGCGACGTCAACGCGGCGAACCTGCAGGGCCGCACGCCGCTGCACGAGGCGGTCACGAACAACTACGTCGAGTGCTGCCAGCTGCTGCTCGACAACGGCGCCGACGACGCGGTGCAGTCCGCCATCTTCTCGACGCCCTTCCACACGGCGGCCGCGTGCGGCAGCGTCGAGTGCATGGAGCTGCTGCTCAACCACGCCGAGGACCCCGCGGCCAAGGTGAACGAGCTGGACCGCAACCGCTGCTCCGCGCTGCACAAGTGCGCCTTCGACGGCGACGTGCGTGTGAGCCGGTGGCTGGTCGAGCACGGCGCCACCGTCGACGCGCGCGACGTGACCGGCAGCACGCCGCTGCTCGCCGCCGTCAAGATGGGGCAGCGCGACGTGGTCGAGTACCTGCTCGCGCAGGGCGCCGACAGCCGCCGCGCCGACGCGCAGGGCAACACCGGGGCGCACTTCTGCGCGCTGCGCTGCGACACGGCGGTGCTGGCGCTGCTGCTCGCCCACGGGGCCGACGCGTCGGCGCAGAACGAGGACTACAACAACCCGCTGCACCTCTGCGCGCAGCACCCGCGGCCCGACTCGGAGGAGTGGGAGACGCTCATCGCGCAGCTGCTGCTCGCCGGCTGCGACCCCGAGCAGGAGAACGCGTCGCGCAAGCGGCCCGCCGACTACGTCCCGCGCGGCCTCAAGAAGCTCTTCACGCTGGAGGAGGTGCAGCAGCGCGAGGCGCGCACGACGCAGGCGCAGCGCGAGCTGGCGGAGGAGATGGCACGCGCGATCGCGCAGCAGAGCACGTGGCGCGCCAACATACTCAGCGACCTCGACGCGCAGGCCGCGCTCGAGCGCCGCGAGGAGGAGCTCATCGCCAAGGAGAGCGAGGAGCGGCTGCGCGCGGAGGAGGACGCCGTGACGCTCATCGAGGAGACGCTCGAGACGATCCGGTACCGTGACGAGGAAATCGAGAAGAAGAAGGCACTCGTGGCCAAGGCCAAGGCCAAAAAGGGCAAGTGACACTCCCACGCGACGGCTTTCTCGTCTTTCTCACCTTTCCACAGACCGCCTCTGCTTCCTTATTTTGTTTTCTCCCCCAGTTTTGCTGCTTCCCAGGCGCGCGCCCCCGACGTGCTGCTCCTTTCTCGTCATCTACTCTCCGCCTCCTTTTTTTTTTTGCTTCCTTTCAATGATGTAAATTACCCACACGCAGTATTGCTGCTCCAAATGGACAATAGTGCTGTGCTGCTGTGCTGCTGCTGCTGCTGCTGCTGCATGTAAAAAATGCTCACAAACCCCACACCCACGCAGATATTACCAGACAAGTTGAACATACCAAAAACAAGAACAGGAAATGTAGACGAAATGACATGCTTGCAAGTCCATGCTTATTGCTCAGCGCTACAGTGAAATCATTAGCTTTCCAGTAGCCCCGTGATGCGGATAGCGCAGAGTTTGTTTCCTGCCATCACACTACTCTTGATTTCCATCTTACTGTCTCGCTGTATTTCTCATCTTGTTATGGCGTCCTCCTCTCCTCTCTTCGTTCACAGGCATTCGGTACAGTAGAATCAACTTTTTTTTTTTGCGACTCCCCCCCTCCCTCTCTCTCCAGACAGTGCGCGCTCACTCATGTCTCAGCGAAACGCTGCAGGCGTGGCAGCCTTCGAGATTGCGCTGCAGAACATCGTGGTGCGGCAGGACCGCTGCTTCCACCTAGTCGAGCTCATTGTCCTGCTCTTCTCCCTCATCTTCTTCTTCGAGGCCATTCTCGGGCTGTGGTTCCTCGCGGTGCAGACGCTGCTGCCGCCCTTCCCCGGCGACCACCTCGGCCGCGGCCTCCACTCGACCCTCGTCACCGTGGTCTCTCTCGCCGTGCTGCTGCTCGCGCGCGCCGCCAAGAAGGCCTTTGCGATCGAGCCCGGCGAGCATACCGTCGAGCGGCTGAACCGGGAGGTGCTGGAGCCGTGCCTCGGCATCACCTTCGCCAAGGAGAACGGGAAGCTCTACACCGACGGCCGCAGCGGCTGCGTCAAGGAGACCTACTACAGCATGCGCTACAACATGGACGCTGCCCCCGCCGCCAATTAAGGTAAATAAGAAGAGGTGGTGGCGCTGGTCCCGACGCTGGCTGCCTCTTTTTGCCTCACTGCTTCACTGCTTCTTTTAGTCTCTTCTCTCTCTCTCTCTCTCTCGTTCCCTCTGCCGTTTTCTTTTTTCAAATGACATCCATACATATGTTTTCTTCTCTTCTCCCCCGCTTCTTATTATTACCACTATGGAAAACGCGCGTTAACTGCCACCATCGAGAAAACAACTACACAGAGGGAGGGGAAAACATCATACTGTTAAACCCGTCTTCAGTTTTCGTGCTGCTATCCTGTACAGAGCACTCCGCACTCATTTAGCGGATTGTACAGTGTGAATAATGTACACAGTTAACGGCACTTGCTGCCCCCCCCCCCACCCCAACCTCCAATCTCCAACATCCCACCCTTCCTCTCGTCATTTTATGCCTTCCCCAGTATTTTTCTATTTGCTCTGCTCATAGCGTCATTTTTCTTTTTATAATAATACATACATTTTTTTTTTCCGATTCCCCCACATATTAGTGCTATATTTTTTCTCCATAGCTTTTTTTTTCACTTCTCTCCCTCTTTATTCGCGCTTCATTGTTTCGCTTAGAGACATCACACCGTCTGATATCTCACACCCCGCACCCCCTAATCCTTGACGAAATGGGGCTGACCGCGCGAGTGTGCAGCGGCGGCGGCGGCGGCGCCGTCTCGCTGCTGCTGCTGCTTCTGGCGCTGCTGGCGGTGCTCGGCGCGCGCGTCCCCGCGGCGGAGGCGCGCAGGATCGTGGCCGTCGGCGACCTGCACGGCGACCTGAATCAAAGCAAGTCGGTGCTGCGCCTCGCGCGTGTGATCGACGAGCGCGCCAACTGGATCGCGGAGGACGCGCTGCTCGTGCAGACCGGCGACGTGCTCGACGGCGGCCCGGACGACCTGCTCATTGTGGAGATGCTGATGGCGCTGCAGAAGCAGGCGCACGCCAAGGGCGGCGACGTCGTCCAGCTGCTCGGCAACCACGAGATGCGCAACCTGCGCGGCGACTTCAAGGCGGTCGACGCCGACAGCCTCGCGGCGCAGGGCGGGCAGGCGGGGCGCGAGCGCATCATGTCGGTGGAGTCGCCGATCGGCAAGTACCTGCGCTCGCGCGACGCCATCTTCCGCTACGGCCCGTTCCTCTTCATGCACGGCGGCTTCTCCACCGCGACGGCGCGCGTCATCACGAGCGTCAAGAAGATCGACGAGTTCAACCGCGAGCTCAAGAAGGCGCTGGTGAACGGCACCATCTCGCCGCTGGCGAAGAACGGCCTCAACCTCGACGAGGACGTCATCGACGACGTGGCGAACCCCATTCTCGTGCGCAGCATCCTCAACGTCAAGTGCGACGACCTCACCCGCGAGCTGCGCCGCAAGTTCGGCGGCATCCAGTCCGTCGTCGTCGGCCACGTCCCGCACGACCCCCGCGACTTCGACGACTGGCGTCTCTGCGGCGGCGCGCTCATCGACATCGACTTCGGCATGTCGCGCTGGAAGAAGGGCGACCCCGGCCACGTCGCCGCGCTCGAGATCGAGCAGCTCGAGGACGGCCGCTGGCACACGCAGCTTGTCGAGGCCACCGTCGCCTACGTCGACCCCGCCGGCGCGCAGGCCTCCGCCGCCGGCAGCAACCTCGCCCGCCTCCAGCGCTACTACCGCCGCAACTTTGTGCGACTGACGGCGCTGCTGGTGGTGCTGCTGCTCTCGCTCGGCATGCTCATTGTCATGTGCTGCACCCGCCGCCGCGTCGCGCCAAAGGCGCCGCTGGGGGACCAGGCGGACGCCGTGGACTACGGCAGCACAATCTAAAAGCCGAGCAGTGACAAGAACAAGAAACACAGCAAAAAAAAAGGGGAAAGCCCGTCCTCTCTCCACGACTGTCTCATTTTATGCTAGATGTCAGCGCTCATCAGCGACGCCTTAACGACACATCCACCCCACACACAGTTCTGCCAGTAGAGTCTGTATTGATCGGGTATCAAATAACACCAAAACAAATCAAAATAAAAAAAAAAGGAAAAGAAAACTGGAGCAATCAGCTGGGCACAAGCGCAGCAGCAACAATAACAACACCAACAACAAAACCACATCATGCTGACACTCTCTTGCTTGCAGTGCTGCAACGAACAAGTAATAAAAAATGCACCAAAAGTCATGTGATGCGTGTGCAAAGGGATGCCACTCGCAGTTCCAATCTTCGAGTCTTTCTTTCCCTCTGGCTTGCTCTAATATGCATTGTACTCGCAAGTGATGAGACCAGGCGCAAACGTTCACTCGCTTCGCCCTCCCCACGACTCACAAACACTGTTTGTATATATACAGATATATATATATATATGTGTGTGTGAGTGTGCGTGCGTGGGTATCTTCTCGTGGTTCAGGGTGCATTACTCACGATGAACCATCGTCACCGTATGACCTATTGCACGGAAACTGAGGATCACTATGCCCTGGATGAAGAGCAGGAAAGATTCCTCAGTCTCAAACACCTTCCCGCTACACTTTCCTTACCACTTCTTGCCATGCCTTTCTCTGCTCTGTTTGATTAGGAGCAAGTTGTAAAATCAGATCACATACATTAGAGTTAGTTTCGCGTCACCTCTTCTTACACCCACATCTCAAAACAAACAGACACACATCCCCGCCCCCTTTCTCTCCCACGCGGCCCTGCGCGTGCTTCCCTACTGAGACTCCTCCCTGAGTTTCGTGACGTACGTGTGTCTTAATCCCTCTACACTTGTTCCTCCCCCTCCCCCCTTCTTCCTTCATTGACAGCATCTTAGATGAGCAAGGCAGCCAAGGGCGGTAAGGGGCGGTCCAAGAAGGCGCACAGCGTCTTCGACACGAGTCTGCTGGCGCCGACGCAGCGCCTGCTGACGCTGAGACTGGACCTCGCGACGGGGGCGGGGGAGGACGCGGCGGCGGAGACGGCGGCGGCGGTGCCGCGCGAGTTGGTGGAGCGCCTCATTGTGAAGGTGTCGTGGGACGGGCAGGAGAGCGTGCTGTGGCTCCGCGACGGCGTGGAGCCGGAGGACACCTCCCCGGAGCCGGCGCGCTTCCTGCTGTGGACGCACGTGCTGGAGGCCGACATGGCCACGCTCGAGCGGCTGTGTGCCGGCGCCGCCGCTAGCCGCGTCGACGTCTTCCTCCCGCACGTCGAGCCGGAGGATCCGTCCGGGGCCGGCGAGGGCGGCGCCGCTGCTGCCGCGACGGGCGGCGCCGGCAAGGCTGGCAAGAAGTCCGGCGCAGCCGCCCCTCCCGCGGCGGCGCCCAAGTCAAAGGCCAAGAACGCGGCCACCGAGCCGCGCTGCGGGGAACATCTGTGCGGCACCGACTTCTCGCTCATCGACATCATGAGCACAGCCCGCCCGCGTGTACGAGATGCGCCGCGACGACGCGGCGGCTGGGGGCGAGACCGCGGACGACGCGGCAGCGGTGGCGCGAGCGGCGGCGCTGCGGCTGGAGAGCTCCTCGCCGCTGCTGTCGGTGTCGGACATGCTGTCGATGCGGCCGGCGCTGCTGACCATCACCGGCGCCGACGGCCTCCCGCCCGTGCCCGAGGTGAAGACGGCCAGCGGGGTCGCGGAGGCCGAGCTGGAGCTGACCGTCGAGTGTTTCGGCAAGTGCTTCACCCTCCCGCGCCTCGCGCAGCGTCTCGCCGAGCGCGACGCGGCCCACAGACAGCGGCAGCGCGAGGGGGCCGCGCAGCCTCATCGCGGCGCGCTGCTGCGCGCGCTCTTCTTCCTGGGAGCCTCGGACCCGCTGACGGTGTACCGGCAGAGCCTGCAGGGGCGGCTGCGCGCGTCGCTGACGCTGCGGGGCGGCGAGCGGGTGGCGCTGCCGGTGGGCGCCGGGCAGACGTCGCTGCGCGACTACGCCCTCAGCGGCCAGACCTTCTTCAGCGAGGTGCTGCAGATGACGCCAGCCCGCTCCGCCGCCGCCGCGCGCGAGACGTGCCTGTCGACGGCGTGCAGCGTCACGCTGACGCTCGACCTCTTCCACCCACTGCCGCGCGTGGAGCACGTGGACGCGGAGGGCGGCCCCGGCGGGCGGCGGCTCATGACGCGCGGCGTCTTCATCATGCCGTACGAGGCGGAGTGGACCGAGGACGTCCTGGAGGCGCTCATCCGCGGTGTCGTGCAGCACGATCGCGCGACGCTCCCCGAGCGCGACGTGCAGCTCTACGTCGAGCCCCCGCCGCCGCGCCCCTTCGACGACGACGACGAGACCGACGGGCCCATCCCGCTCGCCTCCCCGGGCGCCGGCGGCAAAAAGAACAGCAAGAGCAAAAGAAGCAACGCCGGTGCCAATCGGCACGGCGGCAGCCTCGCCGGCGCCGGCGGCAACGGCGCTGGGGAGCCCACAGATGCGAAGAAGTCGGCCTTTGAGGAGCCGTTCCGTGTGGTGAGCCCCGACGGCATCGGCGGCTTCGAGGTGTCCGACGGGGAGGTGCGCATCGTGTGCCTGGAGGGCCCCGTGAGCGCGGTGCACCAGGTGCTGCAGCGCATGGCCGTCACCGCCGACTGCGACCTCCTGACGACGCTGCTGCTCAACGCGGAGCTCTTCGTGCCGCAGCGGTGGTACTCGACCTTCCCGCCGCTGGTCACGCTGCCGGAACGCTTCGCCGAGATGGCGGCGGCGGAGGAGGCGGAGGCGGCGCCGGCGGCGACACACAAGTCAGCGGCCGGCAAAGCCGCTTCTCCCTCCAAAGGCGGCGGCGGCGGTGGTGTCGCAAAAGGTGCCGCTGCCGCTGCCTCGCCTTCCGCTGCCGCCGCCACGCCGCGCAGCAACGGCACCGGCGGTCCGTCCTCCGCGTCGTCGAACCCCTCCACGCCGCGCGCGGTGACGGACGAGGCGGACGCGAGCGGGACCGGCGGCCGCCTGCACCGCGTGCGTCTTCGCGAGGGGCTCCGCGCGCTGGCGTCGCAGCAGCAGTTCTTCCTGCGCCGCGCGCTCTCCGAGTCGTGTCTCAACTGCGTCCTCAAGCTCAACGGGCTGCTCTCGTGCGAGACGCTGCGCGACGCGGCGGCGCGCGACCTGTTCCCGACGGCGGCCGACATCATCAGCCTCGAGCGCTCCTTCGGGCAGACGCTGAGCCTCACCGACGTCTTTGGGCGGCCCGAGTTCGTCAACGTGGGAACGACCGCCGCCGCCGCCACGACGCGACGCGCCGCGCGCCTGCGCGAGGAGCGGGAGCGCGAGCTGGCGACGGTCCCCGAGGTGAACCTGCGCGCGCTGCGCCCCGCCGACGCCGGCCGCCTCGCCTCCTTCGAGGGCGTCCTGGTGCCGCCGAGCGACGCGCCGCCGGTGCCGCCGCAGCTGCGCCAGCGCTACCGCGTGCTGCTGTGGATGCGCGCGGCGGACGGCACGCAGGTGCTCTGTGTCTTCCCCCGCGGGACGCCGGGCGCGACGATCCGGTACCGCATGGAGGGGCAGGTGGTGGAGTTCCGCGACCACTGCGCCCTGTACGTCATGGAGTTCCACTCCCTCGCACACAGCAGCACCCACTCGCGCAACCCTGCCTTCGAGGCCGTGCTCAAAGCCCGCAGCACCGCCGAGCGCGACCGCGCCGCCACCCGTCTTCTGCGCGACTCCGCCGACCGCTCCGCCCTCCCCGGCGCCTCCGCCTCCGGCCGCGTCGTCGCGCCGCCGTTCGCCGAGCCGACCGAGGGCGGGCAGCGCGCCGGCGCGGCCCCTCCCGGCGGCGACAGCACCGACGACGACAGCGACGACGACGCGCGCAACCCGCCCCCGTGCGGCGCGGACGACCTCACCGTCTCCGGCACCACTCGGCTGACGAGCAGCACCGGGGCGGCGGGGCCGGGGACGGCCGCAGCGGGCGGCGTGGCGCCCCCGGCCACGACAGGCCCCGCCCTCACGCGCAGCGACGCGCTGCGATCGCGCTTCGTTGCCTCCAAACGCGAGGCGGCGGCGGCGTCGGCCCTCACCAACGAGGAACTTTGGGAGATGTACGACAAGCGCGCGCCGCGCCGCGGTCCGGCACCCGCGGTGACGCAGCCGGTCATGCACTTTTGAACTTCCGCTTTCTACTAGCAATGTAAACTAGACCCCGCATGGGGAGTTTTTTTTCTTCCCCTTTTTGTTCTATCTTCTTCGTCCTTCTCTCCCATGCTCGCAGTTCGCTGCACATCTTTTGCTTCACTCGCCCATTTCCGCTTCCATCTACCTTCTTCTTGTACTATATATATATATATATTCCCTCCAGCGTCGATGCTGAACAAAACTTTTTTATTTCCTTTCCCCATCTTGCCCTAAGACGTTTAGCTACATGACCGCATCTTCTCTGAACTGCTATGTTATGCAGTCCCACATTCACATAGGTGAGCAAGGTGCCCCCGCTTGTTGGCTGAGTACTGTGGTGGGATCGCCTCTGATCTCTACGTTCGACCATTGCTCGATTCACACACACGCAATCTCTCTCTCTCTCTCTCTCTCGTTCCCCCTCTTCTTTTTTCTTTGTCTTCTACTTTCCGAGATCTACACTCATTTTCACACAAGTACTTCAGCAGAGTTCCTAGCATCACACACATTTGACGTGACTTTTTTTTTCACATTCAAAAACACCTGCACACACACACACACACACACACATACATACACATACCGTACGTCTTTCCGCAATGAAGGTATTTCTCAAGACGGTGACCGGCAAGCAGCAAGAGGTGGAAGTCAGCGCGGCGACGACGGTCGGCGAGCTCAAGGAGCCGCTCACGGCCGACTACGACGCCGCCACGCTGCGCCTCTGCTTCAACGGCGGCGTCTGCGACGACAGCAAAACAATGGAGCAGCTCAACGTCAAGGAGGGCGACGCGTTCATCATTGCCGGTAAGAAGGCCAAAATCGCAAAGCCGGCAAAGCCCGCGGAGGCGGAAAAGCCCGCGGAGAAGCCCGCGGAGAAGCCTGCCGAGCCGGCGCCAGCTAGCGCCACTGCCAGCGCCAGCGCCAGCGCCGCCGCCCCTGCTTCGGCTGCCGGCCGTCGTCCACGGAGGCGCCGGCGACAGGCACTACTACTACTACCACCGAAGAGACCCCTGCCACCGGCGCCCCCGAGACGACGGAGACCGCTGCGGAGCCCGCGTCCGCCCGGCCGCCGCCTCCGCCGCCGCCCTCCTGCCGAGTCGGCGCCGTCGGCGCACCTCATCGACGACATTGTCGCGATGGGCTTCGAGGACCGCGCCGCCGTCGCGCGTGCGCTGCGCGCCGCCTTCATGAACCCCGAGCGCGCGGTCGAGTATCTCATCACCGGCATCCCGGCCGGCGCGGAGGAGCTGCTGCAGGAGGCGGCGGCGCCCCGGCCCGCCGCCCCCGCGCAGCCGGCGCAGCAGCCGCAGCAGGCGGCCCCGCCGTCGATGCGCGCGTCGCTGCTGGCGATCCCCAACTTCGCCGAGATCCGTCGCACCTTCCAGGAGAACCCCGAGAGCATGCCGCTGATCATGGAGCAGATCGCGCAGCGCTACCCCGGCCTCTTCGCCCAGATCCAGCAGGACCCGCAGCACTTCCTGCAGATCATGTCCGCCACGGACGACGACGCCGCCGACGCGGGCGCGGACGGCCCGGCGGTGCCGGCGCTGGGCGGCGCGCCGATGGAGCTCACGGCGGAGGACCGCGCGAACATCCGGGCCCTGACCGAGCTGGGCGGCGGCGCGTGGGACGAGGAGGCGGCGCAGCTCGTCTACATACTCGCCGAGCGTAACCAAGAGATCGCCGCGAGCGTGCTGTTCGAGCACGGCGGCGTCCCCCAGGAGCTGCTCGCCGGCCTCGCGGAGAGGCTCTACGCCGGCGACGACGCCGAGGAGGGCGAGGAGGGCGAGGGCAGCGAGTACGACGACGACGAACAGGACCATGACCGCATCTGAGCCGACGACATACTTTTCTTTTTTCCCCTCCTACTCTTTATTCTTTTTTTCTCTCCTTCTGTCTATTCAATCATCTCTTCCCGTGTGTTTGCCGGTCTGTTTCTCCTCCTCTTCTTTTCTATTGTGCCCCAAACGATTTCGACGCACCGTGCTCTTCCTATCTGTGCTTGATGGTTCTCTCTCTCTCAGCACTGCCTCGATTCCTCACGACATTCTTCCCTAAACAACAGAGTTTTTTTTTTTCTTTGAGCGTGCGTTCGTTGCTGTGTCACGACAAAGGCAGTATGAAAAATAAATATAAACCAAGTGCGCAAACAACCCTCAACACGTAACTGCGTCATGCACGGGTCGGGCGACCGCGATCTTTTGCGAGAAGATATTGAAGACGAGTCTTTGGCATAACGAAAAGGTGCCTTCCCCTCTCGCCCATCCCCTCTTCTCCACTGGTGCAGATGTGCTCTGAGACGTGCGATTCTGCATGATGGCCGAATGTCAGAGGCCGTTTTCTGGTCATATTGTTTCCGGCGCGGTGTCAAACACATTCCCTCCTCTCTTCCATTTTCCTCTCTCTCTCTCTCTCTCTCTCTCTCTCTCTCTCTCCCATTCACACACACCCACGTACGCTATGACGAACCTATCGTAGCAACTGCTAGTTTTTTTTTTCTTCTTTTCAACTCCTTAGATTATTCTCCGCTCCTCTTTTTTTTTCCCTTTTCATCCATTGGTAGTCGCTAATCTTCTTTCCTTTTTACTTCGCGTGCACTATAAAGTCCACATTTCTTTACTCGTTTCGGTCCCGCGACTCTTTCCTCAACGCGTCTCTGTCCTCTGTACCCACCGCCCCCATTTCCGTACCCCTTTTTCCGAGAAAATGATGTACTCTGGAAATATTGTGGACGGCCAGATGCACGGCCAGGGCACGCTGGTGTATCCCAACACCGAGAAGTACGAGGGCGACTGGGTCTACGGCAAGCGCCACGGGCACGGCACGTACACCTACGCCGACGGCAGCCGCTACGTTGGCGAGTGGGTCGACGACAAGGTGCACGGCAAGGGCTCGTGCTACTACGCGAGCGGCAACAGCTACACCGGCGACTGGACCTTTGGGCGCATCAACGGCCGCGGGACGCTCACGTACGCGGACGGCGACAAGTACGAGGGCGACTGGAAGGACGGGAAGATGCACGGCCGCGGCGTCTACGACTACTCCAACGGCGACCGCTACGAGGGCGACTGGAAGGACGACGTGCGGCACGGCAAGGGCACCGTCTTCTACGCGGGCCCCGACGGGAGCGTGTCGGAGAAGTACGAGGGCGACTGGGTGGAGGGCCGCATGCAGGGCTGGGGCAAGTACTACTACGCCGACGGCGGCGTCTACGAGGGCGAGTGGAACGACGGAAAGATGCACGGCAAGGGCACCTACATCTTCCCCAACGGCAACAAGTACGAGGGCGAGTGGGAGGACGACGTGAAGCAGGGCTACGGCGTCCTCACCTACGTCAACGGCGAGCGCTACGAGGGCTACTGGCTCGATGACAAGGCGCACGGCACCGGCACCCTCTCCTACCTCCAGGGCGACCGCTACACCGGCGACTGGTACCAGGGCAAGAAGCACGGCCGCGGCACCCTCGCCTACAGCAACAAGGACACCTACGAGGGCGAGTGGCGCGACGACAGCGCGACCGGCTACGGCATCCTCGAGTACGCCAACGGGTGCCGCTACGAGGGCGAGTGGCTCGAGGACCGCCGCCACGGCCAGGGGCAGCTGCTGCTCCCCGACGGCTCCAGCTACGAGGGCGGCTGGGTCGACGGCCAGAAGGACGGCCAGGCGCGCATCATCCTCAAGGACGGCTCCACCTTCACCGGCACGTGGAAGCAGAACCGCATCGTCGGCCAGGGCGAGTTCACCCTCTCCGAGAACTGCGACCTCAGCAACCCTGACTACTAGCCCGGAACGGCGCCCGCGCCACCACCGCCCCCTACTTGCAATATTCCCTGTTCGACTGCCATTTCCTCTCCCACACAGACACACACACACACACACACACGCACGCACACGCTGGTTAACAGAAAACCAAAGCGGAAGAAAGAGTTTAAAAAATAAACAAACTCCCGGACAGGGCCACAACAGAAAACATGCTCATTTCCTCCCTTTCTTTTTTGTTTTGCAATCTAGACCTCCTTCCCCCCATCTTCTGTCTCACCCCTTTCTGGTTTTTAGCGAAGGAAAAACAAATATAATACAAAGCATTCTCATACTTTTGCTTATTGTTCACCACCTCTATGGACGGTCCTTCCCACCGCCCCCCTCTCTTTTCCTGTTGTTTGCGCTTCTTTCGATTAGATCTTCACGTCTCTCGGCTTTCTGTACATTGCCGTGTGCGACGTATTCGAGTTAGTGCGCATCGAAGCGGAACGTGAGGAGCAGATGATCATAAATAATAATAATAATAAATAAAATAATGATAATGACAGTATCGGAACATTTTGCTAGCAATCTCTAACACCTGTGCCTGTGTGTATGGCTCTCGAGCTATTCTCATCCTCCATATTCCTTTCACGAACTCATATCCTTTTCTTCCTTTTCCTTTTTCTTTTTGTTTTTGGCATTCTGCCGCTCTATATCATTCATTTTCGTTTCCGTTTCCGTTTCTTTCCCTTTCTCTATTCATTAAAGAGATAATAACGAACAGAGTTAGAGAGGAAGGACCTATCACAATGACTGCATTTCATCCCTTGTTTCTCCGCCTCTCACTCTACACTTGTATCGCCCACTTGGCTTTCGCCCGTGACCAAACTTCATGCCCCTCATATTATTCGACGCGATAGATGTTTCCAGTCAAGAAAATAAAAAATAAAAAATAAAAATACATACTATCTTCAACGACGTCTGCTGTGATTGCACCATTCTTCATCACATCATTCGGATGCATACATAACGGTACCGCAACAAAAAGGAAAAAAGAAAGAAAGAAGAAAAGTATGAACAAAACACGGTGACACTAGTACATGTGCTACGATCTCACTCGTTGTTTCCTGTGAGGTGCGCATTATGCGTGCTTGTTTGTTCGTGCGTGCCCACAACGTATGTCTAGCGTTTGTCTTCAGCGTCTCTCCCTCGTACTTGCCCACACACTTTCGCCACTTTCCACCACATTGCATCACATAGGTAGAAGAACAGCACCAACAGCATCGTGCCCACTGCGCTCGACGCTAAAAACTCTCTAGAGATTTTAAATCCCCATCCTTCTTTTTTTTTCTCTCGTAGTTTTCCGCTCACACACACACGCACACTCTCGTACCTAATAGAACTGTAGATTCCCTCTAGTTTTTTGCTTTTGGAAAAAAAAAAAAGAACACTAAAAGAAAAATAAAATACAAGTTTATAAACCCTGCCGAGCTCATGTTCCATGACGACTACTCCCTGGGCGGGTCCTCGGCGAGCGTCCCGCCCCCGGCGCTCACGCTGGGGGAGCCGCAGTTCGCGACGGTGAGCTTCACCGACGACGCGGACGGCACCCCCGTCGGCACGCTGCGCGTCCCGGTGGCGGCGTCGGCGACCGTGCGGCAGCTGGCCAAGGAGGCGATGCGCCGCCTCGTGCTCTCGCGCCGCGCCTCGGCCGCCTCCGTCGCCGTCACCGGCGTCTTCGTGGTCGGCCGCGGCGGGCGGCCCGACGCGGAGGTCTTCGCCCACGACGTCGTCGCGTCGGTCATGTCGGTGCGCGACGAGGTGGTGGGAATGCGCGTGCGCGGCTGCGGCGCCCACCCGCCCGCCGACGCCCCCGCCGACCTCCCCGCCGCTGCGCCGAAACCTGCCCCTGCTGCCCCTGCTGCGCCTGCTACCCTCGCTCCCGATGCGACCGCAGCCCCCGCCCCTGCCCCCGCCCCTGCCCCCGCCCCCGCGGCTGCCCTGCCCTGCTCCTGCCCCCGCCCCAGTGCCAGAGACAAGCGCAGTAACCAGCGCGCCGGAGGCTGCGGAGCCCAAGGCGGCTGCCAAGAAGACCAGCGCCCCACCGCTGCCAAGGCACCGCCGGCCAAGACGGCCGCCCCGCCGCGCGCCGCCCGGGCGGCGACCCCCGAGAAGGAGACGAGCGCCGACAAGGAGGCGGCCGCGGCGCGCCAGCACTCGCCGGAGGACGAGCTGGTGCGGGGCCTGCGCGCGGCGGAGATGGCGCGCGGGGGGTGGACGGCCGCCTCGTACGCCGGCCTCCCCGACAACTACGTGTGCAGCCCGGAGAAGCTCATGCGCCGCGCCCGCGCCGCCAAGGCGAAGCGCACGCCGGCGGAGGCGCCCGCGCCGCCCGACACCGCAGCCCGCGACAAGCGGCGGCGCCACAGCCCCTCCCCGCCGGCGACGCGACGCGCCGCGCGCGCAGAGACCGCAGCGGCAGCGGCGGCGCCGCCAACGACGAAGCGGCAGAAGACGGAGGCGAGGACGCAGGAGGCCGCGCCGCCGCCGCCGCTGCCGCGCAAGGGCCGCGTGTCGCGCCGCCTGCGCTTCCCCGACGCCGACACCGTCGAGTGCACGCCGCCGAACCGCAGCACCGTCGGCCACGTCCTGTCGCCCGCGGCGGAGAGTGAGGTGGAGGAGGTGCGGGAGCGCTCCGCGACGCCGCCGCCGCCGCGCAAGAAGGGCTGGGGCGTCGACGCGCACAAGTACTTTGACCCCGACACGTACTGCGAGGATCCCAGCAAGGCGCGCTTCGACGGCATCCAGATCGTCGGCCGCTCCCGCCGCCACCTCGCATAGGCAGCGTACAGGCCACACCAACCAAATAGATTCCCCTTGTTTTTTTTTCTTTTATGTTTCTCTTTTTATTTCCTCCTTTTTTTTTTTTGGGAATGCGTTCCTCTAGACTTCACTGTTTTCAAAAGCAACATCCACTACAAGAAGCGGCACGCCTCCCGCCTCTTTCTTTTTTTCTTCTTCGCCGTAACCGCGGAGAAGAATAACGTAACGTAACAACGCTGTATGTATCGACTGAGCGAAAGAGAAAGAGAGAGAGAGAGAGAGAGAAATAGTCTTCCTTTTATTTCTCAAACCCTTCGCCACGTACACATCAAGCATTTGATGCGACAAGGAAAGAGCGTCACCACCCCTCTCTTGGTCTCTCTTATTTGAGCGCTGCGTACCACCTCCTTTTAAATCTTTCCGCTTTTGCATGCGCGCTTAGCAGTATTCAGTATCAGCACTTTTCTTTTTCACATGTCTACTATTGGACTCCTTTTTTTTTTCTTAACATTTCTAGAATGCTTTCTTCCACATCATCAATTGTTTTTTTCCCTTTGCTGTTGAAGTATTGACGCTCATTACAGGGTTCCTCTCCCGTTTTAGTACTGCATATTGAGAAAAGGGAAAGAGGAGCATATTTGGTGTGACGGACCCTCTCTTTCGTACCTCATTTTTTTTTTTAAAACTCGTGTTTATATCTTTACCATTACATTATTGTACTTTATTTATTTTATGTTTTCTCTCCACGCATTATATAACTTTCTCCGTAGACTCTAGATATCCACACTATATTATCATTTTTTCTTTTTTGAGTTGCTTTTTTCTCGTTCTTCTTTCTTTTTTTTTTCCTCCTTCATCTTCTGAGAGAAATACAGCTTCCGTCAAGCATCTTATCATGACGGAGCAGTGAACAATCGATATTAATAGGAGTGACACATTCCTGAGAAGGGATAGAGCAGTAGTATCATCTCAAAGCTGGAAGTTGACAAGTGAAAAAAGATTGAAGAAGAGAAGAAAAAAATAAAAATAAAATAAAGAATCAGGGGAGAAAAAAAACAACAACAGCAACACGTACTGCAGTATCACATGGATTTCATTTAAGCCCTCATCATTACCACATCTTCACAAGGGTCATTAGATGAAACTTGAGCATAGTGCGGTGCGCACCGTTTTATTCTCGAATCCCTCTTCATCACCCGCGAGCTTGCACCTTTGCTTCTGATTCGCCCTGGAGCTCTCGTTCGATCTCACTTTGTGAGCGGAATGATAACTATCACAGCTTGATTCTCTTCTCTCCTGATCAAAAAGAAAAAAAAAGTTCTATTAACACACATACACAGATGCGCAACGCAGAAGAAAACGAATCGATGAGTTACGTTGGCGCACCGATAATAAGTGAAATGATCTGTGCTGATCCGAGGCTTCGACGTTCGTTCGTAGTTTAGTTTGTTCCTACTTACCCCCTTTATCTCTCACAACGGTGGAGAGACTTTCATGCTATCCCTGCACATGTTTCATTAAAAAACTTTTCATCCCCTCTTCTTCTTCTCAACCTCCTCACACTGCGACTACTACTTGTGCCACGCAGGATCAAGAAAGACTAGCTCGAACAATGGTCAAGGTCAAGTCAACTGTGAGCCTGCAGGTGCCGGAGGGCGTCACCGTGGCCGTCAAGGGCCGCGTCGTGACCGTCACCGGCCCCCGCGGCACCCTCACCAAGGACCTCCGCCACCTGCAGGTCGACTTCCGCTCCGACAAGAAGGCCCGCACCTTCTCCGTCATCCGCTGGTTCGGCGACCGCATCCCGATCGCGTGCCTCAACACGGCGCTCTCGCACGTGCGCAACATGATCACCGGCGTCACCCGCGGCTTCCGCTACAAGGTGCGCTGCGCCTACGCCCACTTCCCCATCAACGTCAACGTCGAGGGGCAGCTCATCGAGATCCGCAACTTCCTCGGCGAGAAGCGCGTGCGCCGCCAGCTCGTCCCCGACGACGTCAAGGTCACGCAGACCGACCCCTCCAAGGTCAAGGACGAGCTCGTGTTCGAGGGCAACGACGTCGAGCGCGTCTCCCGCGAGGCCGCCCTCACCCACCAGCTCTGCCTCGTCAAGAACAAGGATATCCGTAAGTTCCTCGATGGTGTCTTCACGCAGACCAAGACCAACGTGGTCGTCGACGAGTAAACCGGCAACAGCAACGGCGGCCACCGCCGCGCCAGCTCGGTTGTCCTCGTGCCGCAATGGTATCCGCACTCTGCGTGTTGTCTTTGTGATCGTGTGACCATCTCGTCTTCTCGAATCCTCACCTGATTTTCTTTTCATTTTCCCTCTTTATTTCTATACAAAAAGAAAGCAAAAAAAAACAAAAAACAAAACAACTGAACAGCATCTGTATAAATGAGCGCGACTGCGCCCCGACCCTATCTTGTAGAAAAAGAGGGTTGGACAGTAATGTGTGTACACATGTGCGCACGCTCCATTTTAAAGGTTGATCGTTTCACTCTCTCTTTTTTTTTTGTCTTATGCTGGCATGCTAGGAGGTACCCTGAAATTCGCGCTCAAAAGAGGAAGGAAACAATGATTTCTCTCTCCCCCTCTTCTCTCTCCTTCCCACGCATGCGTCGCTGTCCTTTCGATGGTATTTGCCATTCCCCATCTTCTGCCCCCACTTCATATTTTTCTTTTCATTCGATCCTAGTCAGTATCCGTAACAAAGTCGGAGACCCCTCCCCCCCTTCTCCTTACGTTCTTGTTGCGAGCTTTAGCGTGATTGACCCCTCCTCTCCTTCTTCGCTCTCGACCTCCCACAGCGCGATGCGGACGACGCGGGCGGCGCGCATGTCCATGTGGGACAGCCCCTTCTTCGAGCACAACCCGATGACGCGGTACTGGAAGCGCATGATGACCGCCTCCGGCACGACGCTGACGTCGCAGAGCATCCCGCGGCACATCCACGGGTACCTGGAGGGCAGCAATCCGCGCACCGAGGGCCTCGTGCGCTGGTTCCCGTACAAGCAGGAGATGACGGTGGAGGGGCGCTACGTGCCGACCTTCCGCGACGTCATCTACACCCACTACTTCCCCCGCGAGCTCTCCGACGACGAGCGCGTCAAGTACGTGGCGATCAAGACGGGCCGGCCGGAGCTCGAGATCGCCGAGGAGATCTTCCTGATGCGCAAGATCCGGCTCTTCTGCGCACAGCTGCTGCGGAACAAGCTGCGCAGCCGCCCGCTGCGGATGCCCGAGGGCGTGGACTACTCCGGCATCGAGCGGCGCTACACGATGGGCATCACGCGGGTGGCGCAGGCGATGGGCATGAGCATGTACAGCACGCAGTCGTACGACCCCGTCATCATGTACTCGCCGTACCTTGACATGGGCGACTGCGTCGACTGCATCGTCAACAAGCAGCTGCGCACGTCGCAGCAGTACCTGCTGTGCGACATTGTCGTGCACAAGGGCATCCCCCGCGCGCGCCTCCCCAACGTCCGCGAGGACCCCGCGCCGCCGCTGCAGCACCTCGAGCCCTGCCTCTACGAGTTCCTCAAGCTGCGCCTCAGCGTCCTCTCGCTCGTCGCCAAGCAGGAGCACTACGTCGTCGACCACCAGTTCGACACGGACCACCGTTACGGCGGGTGCCTCATCCACCTCTTCCCGTCGCCGCTCGACCCCGAGGTGATCGACCACGAGGTGGAGCACGTCGGAGGTGGACCTCGAGTTCGCGCAGCTCTGGATGAAGCACTACTACGACCACTACATCGCACCCCGCAAGAACTCCTAGTGAAGCATGACGGGAGGGGGGGGGGTGATGGGGAATGGGATATGGGCGTATCGCCAAACCTGCCTTGTGTCTCTCGTGCCTCCATCCTCTGTCCCCTCTCCCCCCCTTCCCTCCGTCCTTCTCTGCCTGTGCATTCCTGTTTCTTTTACTCTACTCTGCTCTTCACCTCACCTTTGACCCTTTTTACAATAAAAAGTGCAGATGCGAGCCTTAGCTCTTTCCTTCTCTCTCTCTCAATGATGAGTGTCAACGGCTGAGAGCCGTCTGAGTTTTATGACGGTGTCAACGACACACACGCGCCATGCTCTGCTCTTCTACCTTGCTCATGATCTTTACTGTTTTTCTTCTTTTTATTTTCACATGCCGTTTTTCACTATGGAAATATTCTTTTCGGACCCCGCCATACTTTTCTTTGACACACACCACACACACACACACACACACACACACACACACACACACACACCGCACGCACCCGCACACAACAAGGAAAACCATTAAGCAAAAAATCAGAAAAGAGCTAGACTCAAGCGAACATACCGCCTTGGTTGGGTTCTCTCGGTATTCTGCTCATTTATTACTCTCTCTTCCTCTCTCTTCCTCTCTCTTCTCTCTCTTCCTCTCTCTCTTTATTTTTTTTTTTGTCTTGCCCCTCTTCTTCCGTCCTTCTACCCACAAAAACTTTCACTTGGCACTGCCCCGTACTTGAAGTACTTTTGTTTCACATTCACCACTGTATCATCTCCGTTCCTTCTGTATTACTGTACTCCTTTTCCCTCATTTATTGTTTTCTATCACACACACACACACCACACACCACCTCTCCACACGTAACACCCCCTGCACACGACATGAGCTCAGAGGAGGTGACGGCGGAGCGGCGGGCGCGGCAGGTAGAGGAGATCCTCCGCGCGCTGGAGCCGGAGGACATCGACATGCTGCGCGACGCCTTCATCGCCATCGACACGGACAGCGACGGCCTCATCTCGGCGGCGGAGCTGAAGCGCGTGACGGCGGAGAGCGTCGGCGAGGCGCGCATGGAGACGATGGGCGCGTACGTCGACCAGCTCTTCGCCGTCGCGGACACCGACAAGGACGGGTACCTGAACCTGATCGAGTTCATGGGGTCCTTCGGCGAGGGCGTCGGCGTGGTGCCGGCGGAGGTGGTGAGCCACTGCGTGCGCGGCGTCAAGGTGCGCCTCTCGGACGACAACATCACCGCGATCCAGGAGAACTTCCACCGCCTGGACCGCAACGGCGACGGCTACCTCGACGCGGCGGAGCTGCGCGACGGGCTCAAGGAGAGCCTCGCCGAGATCCTGCACGAGCTCAGCGAGGACGACCTGATGAAGGTGGTGGCGCTCGTCATGGGAACCGCCGACCAGGACCGCGACGGCCGCCTCTCGCTCTCCGAATTCATCCGCAGCTACCAAGAGGACCAGGGCGTGCTTCCCGCCAGCTACCTCGTGCCCCCTCCGGCGACCGCGGCCGCGGCAGGGTCGCGCGGGGTGGCGGCGGATGCGGCCGAGGACGCAGGGGCGGACGGGCGCGAGGACGGCGCCGGCGGCGCGCTGGCGGTCGGGGAGCCGGAGCCGCTGACGGAGGAGGAGGTGCAGGTGCTGCGGTCGGCGTTCGAGATCATGGATAGGAACAACGACGGCTTCGTCGAATTCTCCGACCTGTACGACGCCATTATCGACACGCTGCGCGAGCAGCCCGAGAGCGAGAGCCAGCTGCGCGACCTCTGCGACATGCTCGTCATCACCGCGGACCGCATCCGGCGCGGGCGCATGACCGTCTCCGAGTTCGTCTTCACGTTTGTGAACGAGTTCGGGGCGCTGCCGCTGCCCAACTTCAACAGCGTGCAGCTCGCGTGCCAGCAGCTGCGGTCGATGCACGCGTCGGGGGAGCTGGGCAACCTCCTCACCGAGTACGAGGACCGCCACAGCGACGTCCCGATGAACCGCGTCGAGATGGTCGGGACGCTCTGCGACATCTTCGCGCCGAGCTTCCCCGAGTGGGACGAGTACACCCTCGACGCCGTCATGACGGCCATCGTCGTCGGCATGGAGGTGCGCTACAACAACCGCCTCTCGCTCGACGACTTCATCCAGACGTACCAGGACGGCCCCGGCATCGTGCCGCTGGACATCATCACGAGCTGGGAGCGCATGGAGCACGCCGACTCGCAGGAGCGCCGCAAGAGCGTGACGGTGGAGGACCTGGAGACCGTCAAGGCCGCGCTGCGCCGCCTCGAGCGCAACACCGACGACGAGGGCAACATCAGCACCGAGCAGTTCTACCAGGCCATCTCCGAGACGTTCCCCAACGACCCCCTCAAGATCGAGACCATGTACACGTACGTCCTCAACAACCTCCTCGGCGGCGGCGACGAGGAGGAGGAGGAGGGGGACGGCGGCGCGGGGCTCCCGCGGCTGCCGGCCGAGCAGCAGCCCGCCCAGAACGTCGACGCCAACTTCGTCGCCTTCAGTGCCCCCGCCGAGGACCCGCACTCGCACTCCAGCCGCCAGATTCTTCAGGACCCCGCCCCCGCTGCCGGCCCCTGCCACTGCCTCCGCCGCGCTCGCCGCGTCGGCCGCCGCCGCCTCCGCCGTCGCGGCGCCGCGCTCTCCCGTGCGGCCGGCAACGGCGACGGCGGCCGCCGCGACGCAGACGCCCGGCCCGTGGGCGGCGGGCGAGCCGGAGACGGACCCCAACGCGACGCTGCCGAAGCGGCTCTTCGACGCGTCGGTGGCGACGACGTCGTCCGGCACGCAGTCCCCCCGCAAGAGCCGCGGCGGCGTCATGGACAGCGCGCGCAAGCCGTCGTACCAGGTGCCCGTGTACGACACCATGGACCACCTCATCGAGGAGGACGAGCTGCGCGAGCTCTTCGACTCCTACGACACCGACGGCGACGGCTTCCTCGACCGCGAGGAGTTCAAGAAGGTGTACCGCTCCATGGAGAACTTCGGCCTCGAGCCCTCCGCCGCCGAGATCGACGCCAAGTTCCGCCGCTACTCCCGCGGCTCCGATCGCATCGGATTCGACGAGTTCTCTGTCCTGATGCTTCAGCGCGTCCGCATGTGAGGGGCGGGGAGGGGGGGGGGGGGGAGAGTGGAGGCCCGGCGCCGGTGGCCCCTCCGCGGGGTCCGCTTGTGAACTATGCGCTGGAGTCCTCTTCCACCTTTCGTTCTCTAACTTCGACACTGAGTTTTTCTTTCTTTTTGTTTTTTCCCTCCACATGTACATCACTTTCATCTCTTTTTTCTTCTCTTCTTTCATATCTTATATTTTTGCCTTCTCATCTATCGCATAAAAACCACTCGGTTGCTGCCTCTTCGCCTTCCCCCCCCCCTTCACGACGTTATATATCTATGCTATTCATTACATGTAACCACTCTGATTGTCATTCAAAAAATAATAAAAAAAAACACATGGAAGTGTATAGATGCTGGTGATCAACTCACCAGAGCAGACCATCATCCGGCAACCGACCACCGACAGATAAGAGATAGAGAGAATGAGTGGGTGCGAGTTTTCACTGAATGAGCTGCCCAAAAGCTGCAGCTCACTTGTCCGATAGTTTCGCTTTCAAAGACGAACAGTGCTGCACGCGCGCACGTGTGCTGGTCATTGGAATTCTCCCTTGGGCGACGACACACTGCGCCAGTCTTTATCCTCCTCCATTCCAAACACAGCCACGCAGCCCCCTCTCTTTCTCTCCCCCCCCCCCCCGCGATGAGACAGCTGAATCTCCTTGTTCGCGACTCTTCTCGCCATCTCTATATCATCATCATCTCCACTGTCCCAAAACTGCCTCAGTAGAGTACTTCCTCTTTGTCTCACTCTAGTTCTTTTAGTTCTTTATGCACACGCACAGGCTCACATACGCACATATATATAGCATTGCTTGCCATTCTTGTTATTCTATTTTAGAGTAGTACTTTTCCTACATCAAAACATCATCAACAAAAGTAACCAACAACATCGATACACGCGTAGTGTCGTATTGTGTTTCTCTCTCTCTCTCCCACCCACTACTTTTCTTCTCTGTACATACACAAACTTTCGTCATTCTATATATTTTTCCCCAGTTGATCTGTTTCAGAAACGAGGGGAAGAAAGAAAAAGGAAATCATCAGCGTCCACGCTTATATTTGAACAAAAAAATAAATAGCTTCAGAGCAAGCAAGCTTATATTTGCTGATACATTAGACTCATAAGGCTACTTGCATTCGTCAAAACAGACACACACACACGCACACACACACACACCTCTGCAGCATCTCGCCTTCAGCCATGTACCAGGAGTCGAAGATTATGGTGATTTTCAAGTCCCTCAAGGACATTGTGGTGGTGGGGGACAACGACATGGTGATCACCGACATGAACAAGCCGGCGGAGGACTTTTTCGGGTGCACGGGGGAGGCGGTGCGCGGCAAGAGCGTCACCTTTCTGCTGCCGACGCACCCACTCGACGTGCAGGACAGCACCGTGACGGCCATGGCGCGCCTCGCCGACTCGCGCGAGGTGCCGGTGGTGGTGCAGACGACCCGCGACCCCCACGCGACCATGGTTGCGTGGACGATGCTGCCAGTGACGCTGCCGCGCGTCTACGAGTTCGGCGTGCACATGAACATCCGGGCGGCGCTGACGCCGAAGCTCTCCATCACCGACCTCAACTTCAACGACCGCCGCGTCTTCCTGCGCGTCGACTTCAACGTTCCCTTTGAGCGCGCGACCGGCAAGATCCGCGATGACAGCCGCATCCGCGCGGCGCTGCCGACCATCAAGAAGATCACGGCGGACGGCGGCCGCGTCGTCGTCGGGTCGCACCTCGGCCGCCCCAAGCGCCCCAACGACCGCCAGTCGATGAAGCGTCTGCTGCCGCGGCTGCAGGAGTTGCTGGGCGCCCCGGTGGCCTTCGCCCCCGACGTGATGGCGGCCGGCCCGCTGGTGGACGCGATGAAGCCCGGCGAGGTGATGCTGCTCGAGAACCTCCGCTTCTTCCCCGGCGAGGACAGCAAGAACCGCACGGAGCGCAACAAGATGGCGGTCGCCATCGCCTCCTACACGGACATCTTCGTCAGCGACGCTTTTGGCACGGTGCACCGCATGACGGCGAGCATGACCGGCGTCCCGCGCGTCCTCGGCGCCGGCGTCACCGGCTTCCTCATCGAGAAGGAGATCCAGGCCATCAGCATGGTGATGCGCAACCCCGCCAAGCCGCTCGTCGCCGTCGTCGGCGGCTCCAAGGTGTCCGACAAGATCGGCGTCCTCTCGTCCATCTTCACCTTCGCCGACACGGTCATCATCGGCGGCGCCATGGCCTACACGTTCCTCGAGGCGCAGGGGCACAAGGTCGGCAGCAGCCGCGCGGAGCGCGTCGTGCGGGAGCGCGGGCGCGAGATCGACCTGCGCGTGACGGCGCGCGAGCTGCTGGAGCAGGCCAAGGCGCGCGGCGTGCGCGTCGTGCTGCCGACGGACCACAGCTGCGCCACCAAGTTCCAGGAGGAGAAGCCGCTGGTGACGCCCGGCGCCGACATCCCCGACGGCTACATGGGCCTCGACTACGGGCCGCGCAGCATCGAGGCCGCCGTCGCCGCCGTCGCCGAGTCGCGGACGCTCATCTGGAACGGCCCGATCGGTGTCTTCGAGTTCCCCAGCTTCGCGACCGGCACCAACGCCATCGCGGAGGCCATCAAGGCCAACAAGAACATCCTCTCCATCGTCGGCGGCGGCGAGACGGCGGCCGCCATGAAGAAGTACCGCGAGTGGATCACCCACGTGAGCACCGGCGGCGGCGCCTTCCTCGAGCTCATGGAGGGCAAGGCGCTCCCCGGCCTCGTCTGCCTCACCGCCCGCGCCAACCCGAAACTGTAGAGGCAGCCACGGCTCCCCTCTCTTCTTTCTTCTTTCTTTTTTCTTTGTGGCTCACCATTTCCTCGATGCCATATGCACAAACACAAACACAAACACAAACGCACACACACATACGTATACAAACATTATATATACATATATATACGTACATGTGTGTCGGATCGGGAGCAAGACAAAACGACCGGACGAAACAACGCAAAGGACGCTATAGTAGGGTACTGAACAAAGAGTGAATCCTTGTGCTAACGTTTTCTTCTCTTTCCTTTTGATTATTGCTAGCGTTTCTCTCTCTCTCTCTCTTTTTTTTTTTTCTCTTGTCCTTTTGTTACTCAAAATAAAATGACTTACTCTTTACACTTATCTAGCTCTGTGTTATCCTTTCCTCATTGTTTCTCTTTTGATGTTATCTTGCTCTATTTTTTATTATAACTTAGGATGCTCTTTGTCCTTTTGCGTTTTATCCCCTTCCCCTCCTCTTCTTTACGTTGTTCATTCCCACAGCCTGCGTTGCATCTGGTTAACACCGTTCTGCCTGACTCTGGTGCGCTCCCTACAAAGCATTCGTGCTATTCAACAATAAGCAAACAAACAAGAATGAAAAATCCCATAGACTGACTCTGGAGTTCTCGGTTATCTACCGGTGCTTCCATAACTAACTGCTCTTTTTCTTTTTTTTCAATGAGCATTTTGACAAGGCCTCAGCACCGTGGAAGCTCATTCTTTGTATTTCCCTTTGCTAGAAAAAACAACGACAACAACTTGTTTTCCTTGTCGCTCCTATGAGAATGTCTCCAGGGGCTATGCACTCTCGCCGTCTTCTTCGTCTTTTCACCTGCTCGTAAAAGAAAAGAAAACTAAACAAAACCGTCGTCTCCCTTTTCCCACCGTCCTCTCTTTCCATAGAATAAATACACAAACTACAACTAGCTTATTGCATTACGCGTGTAGCACACAACCTCGTTCTCCGCCTGACTGCCATCGCCTTCTCCCTCCCCCTCCCTTGTTTCGTCACTAGGGCTGCCGTTTTTTCTCCTCCAGATTGGATCGTCTCCCGCTCGGGCCTTTGCCACGTTCCTGCTTTCACTTTTGCTCTGAGAGTTTTCGCTTGAGCGATGCAGCACATCGACATCAACGACGCGCAGCTGCGGTCGCAGCTGGAGCAGGCAGCCGCGGGGTCGCAGTCCGTTGACGCGGCGGCGCGCGCGCAGGCGGAGCAGCTGGTGCAGCACTACCAGGACGCGGTGAGCACACAAACGGGCTTTCGCGCAGCTGCTGCTGCACATGGCCGCCGCCGGCTCCCCCGCCTCGCTCTTCTGCTCGGTCGTTTTCAAGAACACCATCAAGAAGTGCTGGGACGCGCGGCAGGCGGAGCACTGCATCACCGAGCACGACAAGGCGGAGGTGCGCGCCGCGGTCGTGGGGGCGGTGCTGGCGACGGCCGGCGCGACGCAGCGCAACCTCTCCGAGGCGGTCTTCCTCATCGCCGGCCACGACTTCCCCGACGTCTGGCCGACCGCGCTGGACGAGCTGACGGCGGTGCTGGGCGGCGCGGAGGTGCCGGTGCCGACGCGCGTCGCCGCGCTCGCGACCGCCCACCACATCCTCACCAAGTTCCGCAGCCTCGACGGCGGCATCGACCGCTACGTGGACATCATGCGCACCATCTACGAGATCTTCACCGCACCGCTGGTCAACTCCATGGAGCTGCTGTGGCGCGTCGCGTGCGCGGGCGGCCCCGAGGCGGCGGTCGCGTGCGGCGGCGTGACGTCGTGCGTCGAGTGCCTGCGCGACCTCAGCGTCTTCGACCTGGGCGAGGAGCTGCTGCAGGCGCTCGACCGCGTCGCGACGCTGCTGCTCGAGGCGGTGTCGTCGTCCAACGCGGCGCTCACCGGCGCCAACGAGTACCAGACCGGCCCGCTCCTCACGCTCAAGTCGGCGGCGCTCGACCTCGTCACGCACCTCCTCGTCACCTTCCCCGACGACGTGGAGAAGTACGCGCCGCAGTTCCTGCAGACGGCGCTGCAGATGCTGGCGGGCCCGCAGGGGCGCATGCCGGCTGCCGACGACGTGTGCGTGCGCGGGCTGGAGCTGCTGGAGACGGCGTGCCGCGGCCCGTCGGGGCAGATGCTCGCGCAGCCCGAGACGATGCGGGAGCTGTGCAGCAGCGTGCTGACGCCGAACCTGGTGCTGAGCGACGCCGACATGGAGCTCTTCGACGACGACCCGTACGCGTACGTGCAGCGCGAGATGGAGGGCTCCAACATGCACACCCGCCGCCGCGCCGCCAACGACCTCATCCAGGCCCTCGTGCGCCACCTGGGGCAGACGGCCGCGCCGGCGCTGCTGGAGAAGCTCGCGAGTCTGCGGGCGGCGGGCGCCGGCGGCGACTGGCGGCAGCAGGAGGCGGCCATCTTCCTCGCGACGGCGCTCGCGCTCGACGGCAACGTGGCCGACGCGCAGCGCGGCGCCGCGCGCGGCTCGGGGACGCTCGTGTCCCTCTCGCAGATCATGACGGAGAGCGTGCTGCCGGAGCTGACGTCGCCGGTCTCCGCGACGTCGCACGCGGCGGTCAAGGCGGCGTGCCTGCGGGCGGTGGCGGTCTTCCGCCGCAGCCTCGACGCGGGCACGCTGGGGGTCGTGCTGGGGTGCCTGCCGGTGTGGCTCACGTGCGGCGTCGACGTGCTCGCCTCCTTCGCGGCGTCGGTGCTGGAGAAGGTGCTCGACCTCAAGACGGTCACGCAGGAGGCGCTGGCCCCCCTCGCGCCGCGGCTGCTCGAGGCGCTCTGCCAGCTCACGCAGGAGCCCTCCGAGGCCAACGGCCACGCCCCGCTGGCGCTGATGCGCGTGTGCCGCCGCTTTCCCGACCTCGCCCACCCCTTCGCCCGCGACGTGGTGGTGTGCTGCGCGGCCGCGCTGCAGCGGGCCATCGCCGCGCCGCCCGGCCCGCTCTTCTCGCACTGTCTGTTCGAGGTGCTCTCGAGCTGCGTCGCGCTGGCGCCGGAGGGCCGCGCGGACTTCGAGGCGGCGCTGTGGCCGCACCTGATGGACGTGCTGCAGCGCGACGTCAGCGAGTACGTGCCGTACGCCCTGCAGCTCATCGCCCAGCTCCTGCGCGCCCACGCCGGCGAGGCGGAGCCGCCGGAGCCCTACGGCGCGCTGCTGCAGCCGCTGCTCGACCCGAGCCTCTACCGCAACCGCGCCCGCGTGCCGGCGGCGGCCTCGGTGGTGCGCGCCTTCGTGACCACTTCCCCGCCTACGTCCACGGCGCGGGCGCGAGCGAGCGGGTGCTGAGCATCGCGACGCAGCTCGTGCAGCTCAAGAACTACGACCACGAGGGCCTCGCGCTCATGACGGCGGTGATGGTGTCGTACCCGACGGAGGTGACGCGCACCTACACGCGCGGCATCTTTGTGGTGCTGCTGCAGCGTCTGCGCAACGCCAGCACCCCCAAGTTTGTCCGCATCCTCGTGCTCTTCTTCTCCGTGTCGGTGTGCATCCTCGGGGCCGAGGGCCTCGCCGCGGCGCTGGAGAACATCCAGCAGGGCCTCTTTGTCATGATCCTCGGAAACGTGTGGCTGCCCAACATGCAGAAGGTCACCGGCGCCCTCGAGCGCAAGACGTGCGTCGTCGCGCTCACCCGCGTGCTCTGCGACGTGCCGGCGCTGCAGGCGGAGCCCGCCAAGTGGGCGCAGGGCGTGCTCGCGTGCCTGCGCATGGTGCACACGGGGCCGGAGGCCGACGACCACAAGAGTTTCTCCCCCACCGTGCGCACCGCCGCCGACCTCGCAGCCCCGGCGGCGGCCCCGGGGCGGCGGCGGCAGGCGGTGGCTTGGGCGGCGTCGGCGTGCGGGGAGTGGGCGAGGAGATGCACAGCAACGTCCACTGCGTGCTGCAGGCGGCCGAGGAGGCGCCGCAGGACGTGTGCGCAGACGTGACCGACGGGGAGGTGTATCTTCGCACGCGCATGACCGCCCTCCTGCAGGGCCCCGGCGCTGCCGCGCTCATGCCAGAGCTGCAGAACACCCTCACGCAGGAACAGCTCGCGCTGCTGCGCATCTGAGACGCGACAGACGAGCGTTATATAGCTCTCTTCCGGTCCCGCCTCTTATTTCATTCGTGGGCTTTCCTTTAATTCCTCCTTGCTGTCCATGACTGTGCTTGCTCGCATCATGCAACTAACAGAATTAATACTCTTTGTTTGCCAATCACATCACTAACACTTAATTTTGCCTGTGTTTCTTTGTTTTTCCCTTTCATCAGAAATTGTGTGCGTTTCCTCATCTAAAGCACTTTTAAAACTCACTATTGCTATGCCGTTCTTTTTTCTTTCCCCTGCTCGTCCTTGTTTTCTCCCTCCATTGTTGCTTTCACGAGCAACTCCACACGACTCTTTTAGCCTCTTGTGCCGCCCTAGTGACAAGCGAAAAGCACTCCCCGCCACTCAAAACAGCGCGTGCTACATCGCCATGTCCATGAAAACCAACTGCGTTGCGTTCCTTACTCCTTTTTTTTCCCCCTGCTCATCGTAAAAATGTAGTTGATACCCCCCCTCTCTCTCTTCGCTACTATCGCTCTTTTCTTTCACCTACTGCACACCAACACAGCAACGATTTGAAAACACAACCAAAGACTGCATACACGCAGAACTATTTAAGGAAAAAAACCGTTCAGGAAAAAGAAAAGAAAAACAGTATACGACCAAGTCGAATAGCGTAGGAATATTTATATATTTATTCCCTCTCTTGTTTTACAATCAAGGTTCGTTTCATCACTTGTGTACTTTTCCCTCCCTCTTCCTTCTTTCGCTGTTGTCTAGTGGAGACAAATCACATACACAAGGGGAGCAAACATATTCATAGGAAACCGCGACAGCGGCAAAAAACGTACTGTCTCGAAAGCGACTAGCCGGTCCCACCAGTGTCACGCCTCGCCTTTCGCTGGTGTTCGTCGCTCTCATTCTCCCTCGTCCACCGAATCGGTTTGGAAAAAACGGACTACTGGCAGTCTGATTGTTGATCCACTTTCATTCCACTGCTATTAGTCTTTTCTTCATTTTCTTCATCTTACTTGTTGTCGTATTTTCAGCTCTACTTATAATTTCGCTTCTCTACGCCTCTTCCTTTTTTAATTTTTTTTTTGTCCCCTCCGTTCTCCCTTTCTCAGGTATATTACTTCTTTCCACGCACCTACAAACGCACCCCCCTCCCCCCACCGATCCCGCACAACGTCGACTGCTGACTTTTTTTTCTTCTTCTCTTCGGTCTTCCCCTGCTCCCCTCTTCCTTCTGCTTTCTTAGTCCTGTTTGAGGTGTTACCACCTTCTCGTCACCATCTAACTGTAATTATAATTGAAGTGCTTCACTTCATTGTATATCCTTCTTCTTCTCGCTGCTGGGTGCACCAACTTGAGCAAAAAAGAAAGTTGAATAACCAGCTCGATATCGTTAGTTGCCCCCCTCCCACCCTCCCCTGCCTTCGCGCACCTATCATCTGTCCCCCTATTCACTAGACCTGCGGGCGGCCCAGCTTCCTCGTGAAGATGCCCGTTTTCATCAACACCGGCGGCAGGGAGTTCGCGCGCTTTGTGTCCATCGGGCCGCACAACGAGGTGCTCGCCATCGATCCCGCCGGCGCCGCCATCTTCGCCGGCGTCGAGCGCGGCATGCTCATCGGCTCCATCAACAGCGCCCCGGTGGTCAACGCGCAGCAGGAGCAGCAGCGCTTCGCCAACTTCACCGGCGACCTCCTCATCACCTTCCTCCCCGCCCAGAAGGACGAGTTCGACCTGAGCTCCGACGACGACATCAACACCAGCTTCCACCCCGCCACCGCGCTTCCGCAGGAGTTTCGCACGCAGGCGGCCAAAAACAGCGCCGACGTTATCCTCGACGCGGTCAAGAAGTGCAGCGGCGGGCGCTGCATCATCATCATGTCGGAGGGCGCGAACCCCGCGCTGCCCATCACGCTCGCGGCCAAGCGCGCCGGCGCGGAGGTCATGTACATCGACACCGTCGCCCGCATGAAGACGCGGCAGAAGATCGACGACGCGGGCGAGGTGTTCAAGAAGTCGATGGAGAAGGGCCTCTGGATATACGTGGAGCAGGCGACCAAGTCGATCACGCTGCTGCGCAAGCTGGCCGAGTGCGTCGCCGACGTGGACGGGCGGCAGAAGATGAACGCCAAGTGCCGCATCTTCCTCATGTGCGAGCCGCACCCGCACTTCCCCGAGGCGCTGATGCGCGACAGCGTGACGCTGCGCAGCCGCCTGCAGGGCACCACCACCGACGTCAACGTCACCGAGGACCTCATGACCACGACGCGCCGGATGAACTACCTGCACGGCAACGACCCCGCCGCCTCGCAGAACGCCCCGCCCCGCGCCCCGAGGTGACGGCCGCCAAGAAGAAGGTGCGCATCTCCAGCGAGGTCAACATTGTGCACCTCGAGAAGAGCACCTTTCTCGAGATGAGCGCCAGCGCGCGGCCGCCGCCGGACCGCGAGAACACCCACGGCGAGGGCATCACGCGCGTCGCCAAGTACACCTTCGGCTCCAACGAGAAGTTCATCTCGCTGTGCAAGGTGGGCGACCACCGCTTTGCCGTGGGCACCAACAGCGGGTACGTGGTGCTGCTGGACAGGGACGGGCTGCCGCTCATCCAGTTCCGCCCGCACCGCCAGTGCCTCTGGGACATTAGCTTCGCCTCGCAGTTCGACTTCTCGACGGCGTGCGAGGACGGCACGAGCACCATCTTCAACTACTCGCTCGCGGCGCAGGAACTCACCGCCACCTCCGTCGCCTCCTTCCAGAACGACGTCTTCGCCGTCACGTACGCCGACACCCGCGACGCGAGCAGCCCGGTGCTCTCCGGTGGCCTCAGCGCGACCATCTGCGTGCTGCACTCGGACCGCCAGAACAGCTCCTTCATCGCCTCGGGCACCTCCATCCAGGCCATGTGCACCACCCAGCAGCGCCGCGTCATCGTCGGCGGCGGCAACGGCGCGTGCTCGCTGGTGGACCCGACGACGTGCGTCGTGCAGGACACGACCAGCAAGCACTCGCGCAAGGTGCCTGCCGTCTCGTGCTACGGCGACGTCGCCCTCACCGGTGGCTTCGACCGCATGCTGCGCCTGTGGGACGTCCGCAGCGGCTTCTCCCTCATTAGCGAGAAGGCGATCCCGGAGGTGGTGACGGCGGTCGCGGTGAGCGACAGGTTCAGCGTCGTCTGCAGCGGCTCCGACCTCTTTGTGTGGGACCTGCGCAACATGGCCACGCCGCTGGCCTCCAAGCCCAACGCGTGGAAGGACCTCACGCGGGGGCTGCTCATCGACAACAACCTCATCGTCACTAGCCTCCGTCGACGGCGTCACCCGGTTCTGGGAGGTCAACTAGCGCCTTGTCTCATCCCCCCTCCCCATTCTCTTCTTCATCCTCTCTTCCAATCCGATTGTTTTTCTTCGTCCGCTGTTTCCTTCCTTCTCACTCTCTTTCGTTTCCTTTTTTTTTTTCCTTTCAAAAGAAAGCGTTTTGAGGCTCCGTATCAGCAAGACGGATGCAGTTGTTTGAATAACATCGACACCAGAAAAATCTTATGCTACAGCGCGCGGCCGCAGACCTACGAACAAGAAGTGAAAGAAAAGGAAAACATAAAAAAAAAAAAGAAGAGTTAACAAAAGGAAAATAATCCCAAGGAAGAAATTGTGTGTACGCAATGAGAGGAAAGTATTTAGATCAATTACGTAGGAGCAGGGTGGATGTTTAAACCTTGTGGAGGAAACAATCTCTTTGTTTGAACGAAGAATGACAGTAACAAGGAAAGAACCAAACGAGCCCAATACTACTACAGAACAACAAAAACACATAACAATAATAAAGAGACACCTCACCAACACATATATAAATATATATATAAATAAATAAGCTGTCTAATGAGTAACGCAAATGATTATTTTTCTATACGCGCAAATGAGCACTCACAGCTACTCATGCAGAGCTTAGCCCCTTCTCTTACCACTAATTTTCTAATGCACAGTTCCGCACGATCATTATCACCAACTCTTGAGGGTATCGTGACTATGTAAGATTTGGAACAGTAACGCTATTCTTGTACATTACTACTTTTATTACTTTAAAAGAAAAAAAAAACGGTGAAGTGAAAGTTGATGGAAGAATAAAAGAAAGCCATCAAATTCCGTTTTCATTTTCATTACACATAAATATTCAGGTAGTGCTTTTTTTTTTCTCTCCTCTTTCCTCCGCTTCCATTCGCCTACTCCACCCTAATTGCGTGGGACCGCTGATATCTCCGTTTACCTTTTCCTCTCCCCTTTTCCCCCTTTCTCTTCCTCCGTGCCCTGCACGCCCGAAGGTTGCTATTGATATTCTCCACTGCAAATCAGTAGTGCGTTGCGTACCGTAGAGTCATCGAACTGTGATGAGTGTACTCTCTCGGCTAGTTGATCATGACAAGATTTGCTTCTGGGAGTCAAGATTATTCCTCAACAGGTGCTGCTCGCACTGCGGTGCCTTCTGCTGGTGCCTGCACGGTCTGCCAACTGTACTCATCGCTGTATATCCTTGTGCCACGAACTATGCGCGTGCGAGAGAGAGAGCGTAGATGCGTCTATTGGGCCACGCATCGTTGCACACTTTTTTTTTTCCTCTTGTGCCGCCTCTCTGTTTTCATCTTCTCTCTTTCACTCTCCTCCCTCTCGTAGTAATTCCTATAAAATATTGAATTTACCTCGTCTCGCACTGGTTTTATTGAAGAAATCGAAAACAGAAAGCAAATCAAAAAGTAAAAAAAAAAGAAGAAGTATTTTTCAGACGAAAAAGAACGAAAAAAATCTCGAACATTCACACATTCACAAAACCGTATAAAATCATCCGCACTAACAGACGTGAGCAGCAGGAATATTGACTAGGACGTCCCCGCACCGTGTCTCTTCTCCGTGTGCCCCGACGGCGGAGCTTCTTGCTGAAGCACCCGTACTATCTCCTGCCATTGCTCGCCATGGCGACGCCCAGACACGGCGCGGATTGCGTCGCTGCTTGCGACGGTGCGCGCGTGCGTGCGGCGGCTGGAGGAGGGCGGGCTGCCGCTCGACGCCCCCCTCACCGCCGACTACGTGGAGCACGTGCTCGTCACCGACCCGTGGGAGGCGCCGCCCGGGGCGGGGGACGCGGGCACCGAGGCCGACGGCGCCCCGCGGCGGCGGCGACTGGTGATGGTGGCGAGCGAGCTGCTGGCGGCGCTGGCGGCGCTGACGTCGGCGTGCCCTCTCGAGCCCGCGTCGCCGCACGCCCGCCGCGGGCACCTCCGCCGCAACCCCCACCTGCTGCTCCTCTGCTTCTACTTTGGCGCGCCCGCGGGCGGCGCGGAG
This sequence comes from Kentomonas sorsogonicus, assembly GCA_030347455.1. Classification (NCBI taxonomy): domain Eukaryota; phylum Euglenozoa; class Kinetoplastea; order Trypanosomatida; family Trypanosomatidae; genus Kentomonas; species Kentomonas sorsogonicus. The sequence goes on along the minus strand of JAQOSZ010000299.1, from coordinate 75,605 downwards.
GGCGACGACGCGCAAAGCGGGCGGCTGCGGGAGTGCGCGGCGCACGTGCTGCAGGTGCTGCGCCAGCTGCGCCGCCCCACCGACGGCCCCGTCGACGTCGAGTACGTGGCGCCGCTGCTGCGCGCATTCCTCAGCGCCTGGCGCGACTACGTGCGCCTCGCGGAGGCCGAGACGCAGACCGCCGGGGGCCGCCAGCACGCGGAGGACTCGCGCCGGCAGCTCTTCGACGGCTCCGTGGCGGCGCTGATGGAGGTGGCCGCCGCGGCGCACCGCAAGCCGCACAGCGACGACCTCGCGACCCTCGCGGCGCTGCTCTACCAGAAAACCCGCAGCCTCGCCGCGTCGGAGGCCGAGCTGGAGGGCGTCGACGCGCGGCTGGCCGCCGTCGGCAGCGACGCCACCACCGCCACTGCTTCCCCGGAAGCGGCGCAGCAGGTGGCGGGCGACACAGTGGATGAGGAGGAGGGGACTGCGACTGCTGCCGGCACCGCCGCTAGTACTTGCGACGTCGTACCCGCTGGTGCCGACGACGCGGAGCTGCCCGCAGTGTTGCACGCGCGCTCGCCGTCGCTGCGCTCCGAGCTGAGCCTTGGCGACAGCCTGCGCACCGCGGGGTCGGCCGACGCCGCCGCTGCCGTGGCGCCGCGCCGGCGCCGCCCGGCCCACCTTCGGCCCCCCGCTGCCGCCCGACTGGTACGTCGACGAGGACGGCCGCTCGCACCCGCCGGTCGGGGCGGCGGAGGAGCGGCGCCGCGAGCGCGTGTCGAGGCTGCAGCACCGCGCGGAGACGGCGTACGCGGCGGCGCTCGGCCTGCGCTCGCGCCCGCACGGCCCCAGCGCGGCGCAGCGCGCCGTCGAGCGCACCCTCGCGGAGCTGCCAGCGCAGCTGAACCAGCCCAAGCCGTCGCTGCGCGCGCTGCCGGGGCTGCTGGCGGCCGTGCAGGAGAGCCTGCTGGAGGCGCTGCCGCCCGCCGCGCGCGGCCGCATGCGGCAGCAGTTCCGCGACGTGCTCGACTGGAGCATCATCCAGAAGCAGCTGCGCTACGACCCCTCGCACATCGCGGCCGTCGTGCGCTTCGTCGCGGGCCGGGTGCGCGCGCTGGGGGCGCCGGAGCGCGACGCGGCGCTGGCGGAGCGCACCGAGGAGGTCTGCGCGGCGCTGGAGAGCATGCAGCCGTCGCTGGGCGAGTGCGTCGCGGCCGCCTTTGAGTTCCTCTTCGAGAGCATCCGGACGCTGCGGGCGGACGTGTCGGAGTTCTCGCTGCTGCTCATCAGCGACCAGCTGCGCGCCAACGCGGTCGACTACGTGCGCTACTTTGTGCGCACCTGCCTCCCGCCGCCGCCGCGCTGGGACGCCTCGCTCTCCGCACTGCGGGCGCAGATCAACACGCCCGAGGTGCGCGCGTGGGCCGAGCGCCACCGCGACGCCACCTTCCCCTCCGCGCGCGACCGGCGCCTGCGGGGGGCGGTGGCCCACGCGCTCGTCGCCCTGCTGCCCAGCGGCGGGCGCGGCGGCGGGGCCCCTGCCGACCGCTGGGCCGAGTACCCCAGCGAGATGTTCTTCTTCGAGCGCCCCGTCGTCTTCCAGGCGGCCAACGCGGTGCAGCAGGCGACGCTGCAGCGGCTGCTGGACGGGACGGTGTCCGGCATGCTGGTCGGCCGCGGCGTCGCGCCGGCGGCGGCCACGCGCCACGTCCGCGGGCTGCACGCGCGCGTGACGGAGCTGCTGGCCGCGCCCGACGCGACCGTCGCGGCCGTCAGCGCGGCGCTCGTGGACGGCCTGCAGGGGGCGCTGGCGGCGGAGGGGCGCGGGCCGCTGAGCGACCTCGAGCGCGGCACCGTCGACGGCGTCGTGCGCAAGATGATCGACACCGAGAGCACCCTCTACGTGGGCTTCGAGCGCAAGACGATGGCGGTGCTGGCGCCGCTCGTCCTCGAGGGCGCGGGGGCGGCAGACAGCGGCGACGCGCCGGAGCTGGCTGAGTCGGCGACGCTGCTGCGGCGCGCGTTGGCCTTCAACTGGGAGGTGTACAGCGGCATGTACGACACGCTGGCGCCGCTGCTGCAAATGGAGGAATAACTGGGCGAATCTTGAGCTCATACCGTTTCCACTCTTTCTGCTTTTTTTTCCTTTTATGTTAAGCGTTTCTTTTCTTTTCTTCTTTTCTTTTTTTTTTCTCTTCTCCTACGCTGTGGTACACCCTTTCGCTGTTGTTGTTGATGGCTTGTCTCCGTACCGACGATCGTTATTCTCCTCCGCCTGTTGCTCTGTTGCTCCGCTGCTTTGTAGCTTTTTTTTTTTCGGCGTTATCCCAACCCCCTTCTTTTTCCTTTGCGATTTTTGCTCTTTTCCTGCATCTCTTCCCCAGCGATCTATTCCTGTTATTATTGTTCAGTTTTTATGACTGCCGTACTATTTATGTGGGGAGCGCGCGTGCCCACAAGTCAATGAGTGTACCGAAAAAAGAAAGATAATATGTTTTGAGGCACAACAACACACTTGATGCATCCACTTTACGGTTTCTTCTTCTTCTCCTTTCCATCACACGTGTGTGCTTCCGGACGTCTCCTGCTTTCCAATTCAGCAGGTATGCGTGTGGGTGTACCACCCGCCGCCCTACCCCGCCTACCTTTCCTGAATAATTACAATGCTGTTTTATCCATCCTCACTCTCTCTCTGTGTGTGTGTCCTCCTTTCCCCTTCCCTCCCCATGTATTACTATTCTTATGTGCCATTTCCATCGTCCCCATCTTTCTTATTCAAACTCTTTTCATAAACACCCTTGGGGAAAAAAAAGGAGAAGTGATAGTTTTATTTTCAGCACTCAAACGACGACGCGCATCGCCCGTCACATTCTTTTTTTTTTCTCTCTCTCCCTCTCTCCCCTTCCTTGGCTACTTCTACCGTGTGCCATTATCGCTAAAACTTTACGCGTGCTCGTGTATACCGATTCGTTTTGTTAAAACCTTCGCTCTTACACTTTGCATGCTGACACAACCGTATTTCTGATTCCTTTTTTCTCTACCTTTTTATTTCTCCGCAAAAAAAAAAATTCCTGTTACCTTTGTTATCTTTTTTACTCTTCTAATTTTTTCTTTTTCTTTTTTGACGTTTTTTGTCGTTTTTGGCGCTTGCTGGTCTTGCGTTTCTTCAATTGACTGCACACATTTTTGTCAAGCAGAAGACAGCGACGACAGCACCGACAAACGAACAAGTAAATTGCACACACAAAAAAGCGAAAAAAAAGAACGAGAAAAGAAGAAAAAGAAAGAGCATTACATATACATTTGTACGTAATACAACGTTCAACAGGAAACTTTGTTTTCTTCTTCTTGTGTAGCTTTTACACGAGTATATATACAAAGAAAAAAAAAGAGAATAGAAAGTAAACGCGGATAGAAATAGATACTCCAATAGTCAAAACACCATTGGAACGCCCCACGGACGTCGCACAGCTCACTGCCCCACTAGCGTCACCTCGTAGAAATATGTACCCCGCTAGGCCCCGGCTGGTCCGCGAGGCGAAGCCGCTCGACGACTTCGACACATACATCGCGGGGAAGCAACTGCACAAGACGGGGAGCCTGGATGAGCTCGGCAAGGGCGATATGGTAAGCGTCGGCTTTGACGGCAACAGGATCGTGAAGGATCTGGTGGAGGTCGTGCGCCGCGAGGAGCCTACCGTCATCGGCACCAACGCTGTCCCGCTCGCGCTCTACAAGATTGTGTCCGACACCACCCAGCTCTACGACAGCCTTGCGGCATTCTACGAGACCAAGGGAAAGCATTTTCGCGCGACGACGGTGTTCGACGGGCTCGGGTTCCGCCCGCAGCAGCCGCAGCGCGAGCGCCACGACCTGCCTCCCCCCGATTTTGTGAGGAGCTCCGCCACGTACGGCGCGGCGGCCGCCCAGCGCTTCCACCCGTCCGTTCTGGAGGCGTGCGCCAAGGACTTTCACGTCGAGGACGACGTGGAGGGTCTGCTGGCGTTCCAGCTGCGCGAGGTGCACCCCAGCACGATGCGCGCGCCGTACCTGGCGTGGAGTCAGCTGTCGGCCTTCTTGGCGCCGGCGGAGGGCGTCGTGTCGGCTGTCTACGGCTGCGTCGAGTTGCTCGCCTTCCCCGGCGTCACGCGTGTCATCACCGGCTTCGACGTGGCCAACGGGCAGTACACGTACGTCGCCCGCGATGACCTGCTGGCGGCGCTCTGCCAAGACTACCCCCCCAGCGTCACCGGCTCCAGCTGCCTCACAGAGCACGACCTGAGCGGGCTGCTGCTCGTGCGCTGCCGCGTCCCCTCCTTTCGCTTCATCGTCGAGACGCCGCCGCCCTCCTCGGCCGACCTCGCCGCGCGCCGCGCCGTCCGCTGGCGCGACCTGCAGCCAGAGTGCTACGTGCGGCGAAACATGGCTGCCCTCGACGCGCCGGTGCTGACGTCGCAGGGGACGCTGGTGCAGCTGACCAAAGTCTACGAGCAGCCAACCAAGTGCAAGTGGCTGACGACCGTCTTCGGCGCCCCTCCGCCGATGTCCGCGGTGTACCTCATGGTCTTCTCGCCGATTCCGACGACGCTGCTGCGGAGCGTCCTGCAGGGCGTGATACACGACCGGTGGCCGCTGGTCGACTCGCCGCTGTTCCGCGGGCGCTCGCAGCACGTGCTCATCAACCTGCGCGCGCAGGTGGGCAACCAGCTGTACCGCCACTTCAACCTCGAGCACGAGCTGACGTGGGCACGCGACTACCTCTTCGGCATGCCCCCCGTCTCGATCCACCTCGCGCCGCGCATCGGCCTCGTGTCGTGGAACGTGACACCGCGGGTGCTCCCGCCGGTGGAGGAGGGCTACGACGAGTCCGTCTTTTTTGACGTCGCGCCGTCGCTGCTCAGGTACGACACGGCAGATCCGGAGCCTCTCCCCGACGCCCGCTGCACCGCCGCCTCCGCGCTGATGAAGTCTCTCGACTTCCTCGGCTACTTCTCGCACTCCCCCGAAGGCCCTGGCGAGAGCGACGCGGGCGTCTTCTGCCAGGCCCTCGGGGCCTTTGACTGCGCGACGCTGACGCCGTACGGTGTGCTCTTCATCGAGCTGCTGCGCACCGAGTGCATCAACGACAACCCCATCGTCCTGCTGCACGGCGAGCAGCCGGAGGCGCTGCCGATGGGCCTGCGCTTCGCCTGCCGCGCGCTGTCCATCGTGCACGTGAACGTGTGCTCGGCGTGGCAGGGCCCGATCGACTACGAGATGGCCGCCTTCGGCACCGTGTCGCGCCTGCTGGCCAGCACCCTGCGCGAGCTGCTCGTGTCTATGACGCTGCTGCTCTTCGCTGAGGGGACGCCGAGGGTGCCGGCGGCCGAATTCCATTCGGCGGTGCGTCTCCTCCCCTTCGGCATCCCCATCGAGTTCCACGCTGGCACGCTCATCAAGTACGTCCTCACACACAGGGAGGCCACCCTCGAGCAGATCCAGGCCGAGTTCCCCTGTCTCGCCTCGGTCACCACCGACCTCGAGTGTCTCTTCTGGTTCTGGAAGATGTGCTATACCGCCATCAACTGTATCAGGAATACGGAGCCAGTGCCCGTCAGCGTCCAGGTGGTCGAGGCGGCGAATACACTCATCATGAGCGCGTGCATGCGCCTGATGCCGGACTACGCCAACATGCTGCTTTCGATGTAACACTGACCAGTCAGTGCCGCCGGACTCCGTGCGGGTGGGGGGGGGGGGAGGAGGGCCTAAGTGCCCGTCGCGTTTTGATCAGCGCTTCCGCCTTTCATCAGCGTTGTCTTTATAATACACACCCCCCACACACACACGCACCAGGAAGACTTACTTGCCCACTCTTACTTTTTACACTTTTATTCTTTTTCTGTTTGGCATCGTCTCACTCTCGCTCTCATTATTGACATATCATTATTACTGTTTTTTTTTCTTCTTCTACGAGAAGTGGAGAGAGAGAGTGAGTGAGAGAGAGAGAGAGTGAAAGAGAACTGAGGGCGCGCGTGGGGTAAGAACCACGAGAGCAAGGAAGCACAAATCATTCACAGCCAGCACACGGAAGGAGATTGCCAATGCGGATATTGACAAGGAAACAAAACAAAACTAAACATGAAAAATAGGTTTGCGTATAGAAGTTTCCTCAAAACGCTTACAATACTGCTGGCTGCTTGGTGCTATTTCTCCCAAATATAAAAAACAGTAAACGAAGGAAAAATAATAAGTATGAGTAGTACAGGAGTGGAATTCAAAGCAATAAAAAGGACCACCATAAATAGTCGGTCAAATCTGAGTGGGCGAGGGAGTGGGAGAGGGCAGCTACTACCGCCGGGAAGTGTTCAACGGCGTTTTCTGTTTCTGCCTGCGTGCGCCGTGCGGCACTTCACCCGCTTTCGGAAACCGAAATCTATGGGGCGAAGCGTTTGGAGGGTCGCAGCGATGACTCTTGATTTTTTTTCGTCCTCCCTTCCTGTACTCCTGCCCGAGATTTGCTTATATTTTTTCTCTGTCTTCATCTTATCCAATCAATCAGTATTTTTTTTTTCTTCCTTCCTCCTCTTTCTCTCAGCGATTTTCTTTCCCTGCGCCCTTTTCTCACCTCTCTTGCTTCACGCCATTCGGTCACCTTTTCGCGATCGCTGTGTCTAATCTGTTCCCCATATTTTACTGATTTTTTCCTTCTTGTGGAAAAGCTGTCAGCTGAGCCTGATGGCATCGCAGCTGCTCGTCGCCTCTGCAGTACCTGCCCAATCTGATGCCCAGACACAATCAGACGCACTTGTTTGCTTCATTTACTACTACTATTACTATTATTACTACCATTTCAGCTATCAACTGCAATAAAAAACAACAACAAACATCAAATATTCATACAAAAAAAAATGAGTAATAAATAAGTAGACGAAGAAACAAAAGGATAATGATAATAATAATCATATCCAACACGTAAACTACTGGACGCAAAGACTTGTACAATGTGACCACCACGCGAAAGCGCGAGCAGAAAAGATGACACCAGTATTGCGGCCTGTGAGTAACATGCGGAAGAGAGCATAATCATCGCGTACAGTCAAGCAACTCCCCATTCATTCTTTGCCATTCAAACACTTGACTTGCGCAGCCACTCCGTCCTCAACATCTCACATGTTCCGGACGCACTGGAGAAGCTTCGCACACTTCACGCACGCTCACATGAATACGGTGGTTAAGCGCCTTTGTCTGCTTAAAAAAAAGAAAATATCTGTCTTCTTCTCTCCAACTCTATACCACGTACATCGCGTAGACTAGCATAGACGAAAGTACCAATATTTTTTCCTTTTAAATAAGAATTCTATAGACTCATTTAACCCCTTCCCGTTATTAGTAGCATAAACAGGTATTAACGTATTGGAGCTCACTTGCTTTTCCTACTACATTCTTCCTCGTGTATAGATCATACATTTTGACCTCTGCATCTCTCCTCCGCAGTTACTAGGATAATTTTCGAGTGAAGCACACGCACCGTTCAAATCAACGTGTGACCCCCTCAACTTCTCAACTTCTCTCTCACTCTCTCACTCTGTCGCTCTCATGCAGAGTACCATAGATAGCTTTTTTGCTGGCGCGAAGAAGTCCGCAGCGCCGCGGGACGAGCTGGGCAATAAGCGGCCTCGCGACGACGCGGCGCCAGCGGCCGCCCCCCCGCCCGCGGCCGCGCCGCCCGCCGCTGTGACAACCGCCTACGCGGGCGCCAGCGACGAGGAGGTGGCGGAGCTGATGGCGGCGCTCGCGGGCACGGAGAAGCCGACGGCGACGCAGATGGCGAAGCTGTTTCAGGAGGATCCCGCGCGCGACCCCGCAACGCGTTTCGGGACGCTGTGGCCCGCGGCGCCCGCCGGCGCGGTGACTGCCGGGGAGGAGAAGCTGCCCTTCGCGGTGGTGACCGACGTGCTGGCGGACATCAGCGCGACCGGCTCGCGGCTCGAGTGCATCAAGATGCTGGCGCTGCTGCTGCTGGCGGCGCTGGCGCGCGCGACGGCGGACGTGGTGCCGGCCATCTACCTCGTGCTCAACAAGCAGGCGCCGCAGCACGAGGGCGTCGAGCTGGGCATCGGCGACGCGGTGCTGCTCAAGGTGGTGGCCGAGTGCTGCTCCATGCGCGACGACGTGCTGCGCGAGGAGTACAAGCGGACCGGCGACCTCGCCGAGATCGCGCAGGAGCGCAAGAAGACGCAGTCGACGCTGGTGCGCCCGAAGCCCCTCATGACCCGCGACGTCTTCGCGGCCTTCCGGCGCGTCGCGACGACGAGCGGCAAGAACGCGATGCGCGAGAAGGGCGACGTCATCAAGCACCTGCTCCGCGACGCGCAGGGGGCGGAGGTGAACTTCATCGTGCGCGCGCTGCAGCAGAAGATGCGGATCGGCCTCGCCGAGTCGTCGGTGCTCGCCGCCGTCGGGTACGCGCTGGCGCTGCACTTTGTGGGGCCGCGCCGCGCCGGCGAGATGGACGTGGCGGACCTGCAGCTGCTGCTCAACGCCGCGGCCGCCGGGGTCGCCCACGTCTTCTACGAGGTGCCCAGCATCGACGTGGTGGTCGGCGCCGCGCTGCGCCACGGGCTGCCGGTGCTCGTCCCGGGTACCGCCGCCCACGCCGCGCACGTCGCGGAGCTCTCCATCCGCCCCGGCCTGCCGGTAAAGCCGCAGCTGGCGCACCCGACCAACGGCATCACGGCCGTCCTCGACCGCTTCCAGGGCCGCCGCTTCACCTCCGAGTACAAGTACGACGGGGAGCGCGCGCAGATCCACTACCAGCGCGGCAAAGGCTTCCAGATCTTCTCGCGCAACTCGGAGACGCACACCGGCAAGTACCCCGACGTGATCGCCTTCCTGCCGCAGCTCTTCGACGCGAACACCGTCGACTCGTTCATCCTGGACTCGGAGGTGGTCGCGGTGGACCCGGCCACCGGCGCGCTGCAGGCCTTCCAGAAGCTGCAGCACCGCGGCCGCAAGAACATCGAGCTCAAGGACGTGACGATTCCCGTGTCGCTGTTTGTCTTCGACATCCTCTACTTGAACGGCGCACCGCAGCTGCAGCTCACGCTGGAGGAGCGCCGCCGGCTGCTCACCACGCACTTTACGCCGGTGCTGGGCCGCATGCAGTTCGCGACGCACATGGACAGCGACAACGTCGACGACATCCAGACCTTCCTCGACCAGTCCATCGCCGCGGGGTGCGAGGGCCTCATGGTCAAGACGCTGGTGGACGAGGCCACCTACACCCCGGCGAAGCGCTCGCACTTTTGGCTGAAGCTCAAGAAGGACTACATGGACGGCGTCACCGACACGCTCGACCTCGTGCCCATCGGCGCCTACTACGGCACCGGCAAGCGCGCCGGCGTCTTTGGCGGCTACCTGCTCGCGTGCTACGACCCCGAGACGGAGGAGTACCAGAGCACGTGCCGCGCCGGCACCGGCATCTCGGACGAGATGCTCGAGCAGCTCACCCGCGCGCTCGCCGGCGCCGCGCTGCCGGAGAAGCCGCGCTACTACCACTGCGCCGAGGACGGCGTCGACGTGTGGCTGCGCGAGTCGCAGGTGTGGGAGATCAAGGCGGCCGACCTCTCCATCTCGCCGGCGCACTTCGCCGCCGTCGGCCTCGTCGACCCCAACAAGGGCATCGCCCTGCGCTTCCCCCGCTTCATCCGCGTGCGGGAGGACAAGTCCCCGACGGACTGCACGTCGGCGCAGCAGGTCGCGGAGATGTACCGCTCGCAGGCGCTCGCCGCGCAGCCCGCCGACCAGGACGGTGACGACGACTAGGCATCGATCTGGCGGGTGTTATTGGCTGCGCGCAGTTGATGCAAAAAATAAAAAACAACAACAAAAAGTCACAATAAAAAACAAAAATAAAAAATATCAGTCGTAATAATAATGGAAAAAAAAAGATACTTTCCTCTTTTTTTTTTGTTTTTGAAAAATGATTGAGTATCGTAAAAACAGAATGCAATACGTATAGATGAAGACGGCTGGAGCTTGACATTTCTTCTTTTGTATTTGTGTCGCTACTGCTACTCTTTTGCTTGGCGGCTACTACTGCTCTTCGCACCTCTTCCTTTCAGCGCTGCCGCTGGTATCGCGCCCAGACACCTACCTCTATCGCTCCCTCCCTTCCCTATATACATATATATCACCACTTTTTTATTGTTTTAACAGGGCCTACACGCAGCACACCCGTACTGTGCGTGCCTAGCTTCTTTTCTGCTACTGGTGCGCGCACCGATGGGCTCGGTGCTGTCGTTCGCACGGCGAGCGCGACGCAAGCGGCAGCGCGGCGACAGCGCGTGTGAGACGGCCGCGGGGAACGGAGAGACGTCGCCCCCACCACCGCGGCCGCCGGAGGCTCGCATGCGCCTGGAGGGGGAGGCGGCGGAGAGCCGCTACGGGTGCCACACCACCTTCTATCCCACCGCCGACGCAGGGGAGGCGCACGCGCTGTCGCTGGGCTGGGACCTGCGCCGCGCGGCCCTGCCACCCCTGCTGCTTCTGGCGCTCTGCCGCGTGGCGACCAGCTGCCGGAAAAGCCTCGTTCTCTACGAGAGCGGCGGCGGCGAATCAGAGGCGCTCGAGCTGCGCTACACAGCCGTTCTCTAAAGGAAGGGTTGACGCGCCAACTCTCCTTGTTCTTCACGTTTTTCTTTTTTCTTTTGCAAAGCACTCACGGTGGGACGCTCCACCCACCCACCCACGTGCCGCTTTTCTTTGTCCGCTGACAACGTCTTTTTTTTTTTTTTTTACACTGCTTCTCTGGGCTTTGTCTTCTGCTTCTGGGCCTTTTTTTTTTTTACTTGAATAAGTATATGCAGTCATCTGACCACACCTCAAGCGGGTTCCCCCTTGCTTTTTTTTTTTTTTTGCATTATGTGTAAAGACTACACCGTTTCCAATGACACGTACTATTGTGCCCTGGCTAGAGAAAGGAAACCGTTCATTGCTCTCTCTAGTCCTTCTCTCTTTGATCTGTAAGCGCGTGCCCATGTCTGTCTGTCTTTAAAATGACGAGTTTCTGACGTCGCTGTGTCCCCTCGCAATGACATTTTTTATTTTCTACTCTCCTTTTCTTCAAACACTGGTACTCCACCAAACAGGAACCACATACGAAGAAGCGAAGAAAAAAAAGTTTAATAGACGGGAAAGGAGCAACCACACGCGCCCTGACATTAATACAGAAGACGGCCCCCTCCCCCCACCTGGAAGAAATCGACAACATAGAGGCAGAGTGACAGTCTTTCGCATAGAGAGAGAGGAAAAAGAATAACCAACGCTCCCACCTACACCCACCCTGCGCACACCATAGAGGTGACAGTTTCCCGAGGGGCCTCTCCATATGAGCTCGGTTGACCTGAACGCCCTGGAGGCCAAGGTGGAGGCGCTGCGCGCGGTGCGCGTCTTCTCGCCCGAGGTGGCGGCGGGGGCGGAGGAGGTGCTGGCGGCGCTGCCCGCCCCCGACGCGGAGCGCGTGCAGGAGCGGCGGATGCGGGTGCTGCTCCTGCGCGCGCGCGCCGCCCTGCTCCTGCCGCGCGTGTCGGCGGAGGCCGAGGCGGACGTCAACGCGGCGCTGAAGCTCGGCTGCAGCAACGTGCCGGCCGTGTGGCTCGACCTTTACGAGTGCCTGCTGCGGCGCAACGCCCTGCGCGAGGCGTGCGCGGCGCTCGACTCGGCGCTCGCGGCGGACCCCGGCTGCGTCGACGCGCTGTGCCGCTACAGCCAGGCGCTGCGCAACCGGTGCGCCGAGCCCGGTCTCTCCGTGGAGGAGAAGCGCGCGCTCATGTCGGAGGCGACGGCCAAGGCCCGCGCGGCGACGGCGGCGGACCCCACCAGCGCGGAGGCGTGGCACACGCTGTCGCTGTCGCTGCTGGCCGAGACGACCTTCGCCGGGATGGAGCTGCCGGCGCTGCGGCGGTGCCTCGCGGCGATGCGCCAGGCGGAGCGCCTCACCGCCGCCGCGGAGGACCCCGACGTCTTCTACAACAAGGGCGCCATCGAGAGCGCGATGGGCCGCTACGGCGACGCCACCGCCGACTTTGTCCACGCGCACGCGCTCGACAAGACCCGCCTGGGCGGCGTTCAGCGCGCCTGCGAGTCGGCCGTGCACCCGCTGCGCACCGCCGACACCCGCATGCGCAGCCTCCGCGGCATCGGCAAGCACGAGCTCAAGCGTCTGCAGAAAAGCGTCGCGACGGGCGCCGCGCCAGGGACGGCGCTGCTCGCCGTCGCCGACATCGTGACGGAGCCGGCGGAGCAGCCGCTCGCGCTCCTCACGTGCGACGCGGCCGGCGAGTTCGCGCTCGTGCTGCTCTACGGCATCACCGCGTCCACCTTCAAGATCGGCGACCGCCTCGCCTTCCCGGCGGCGGGCGCCACCGTCACCGAGACCGTCACGCACACCGTCCCTGTCGTGCCCTTCGCCGACGTCGCTGGCGACTTCACACTGACGCTCCGCCAACACTACCCCTCCGCCTCCGAGGTCTCGCTGAACGGCCGCCCTATCCCGGCGCGCGCGCGCGTCGCTGCCCACATTTCTTCGCGACTCTTCTCTTAAGGGGGCACGCGCCCCTGCCCCCCTCCCCCCCCCCCACACACCATAAATAGACCTCTATACATCTAGAACGTACTATAACCCTCCCCCTCCCTCTCTCTTTCTTACCTTCTCACCTTTAACTACATGGTCCTGCCCACATCCGCACAGGTGTTGTTGCATTTCCTGCACCTCCCCACCTCCGCCTTCTTCCACACGCACACCCTTCCAAGGCTTTCCGTCTCTTAAATTGTATGTTACACTGACTGTTTGTTGTCAGGCTCTGCCTGCGATTCCAACACCGTTTAACACAAGTGACCTATAGACGCAAACGGTAAAGTAAACTCGGAGTACTCACCTACGCGAGACTCTTGCTGGCTTCTCTCGCCTTTTTTTTGTCTGTCTATTTCTTCTTCTGAATTAATCGGTACTCGCACACTTTAGTGGAGAGTTCAACCCATTAATTGTTCCTTTTTAATACTTGTTATTCACTGTTGCCATCTTCTTGTTTCTCACTCTGCCACTTTCTTTCTGTCTCTGTGTGGGCTCGTTCGTGACGAGGTTTGCTTAGGCCGACTTGATGCTCCTTGTACTTTCAACAACGACCTCCTCTTACTTCCTTCTGCCGCACTCCTCATGTGCCACCCCTTATTCATTCCTCTTTGCAGGCTCGTCAATAGCGAGAAAAACAAACACACATATACACTTACACATAAGCACGCGAAAAAAAAAAAAGAAACAACGCATTTACGAAAAGCTGCCGCGAGTTAACCAACAGTACTAGCGTCGCATCAACTCGCGCCAAAAGTGAAGGTTTCGCCACGTCGGAGAAGGAACTACGTAAACACCTTCGCAAAATAATAATAATAATAATAGTAATAATCAAAACACCCTGTGCAGGTGTTACGGTGCCTTGGCTTTTGCGTCACTTTCCCGTATTGCATCTCTTGCCACCATCACACGTGGGGTAGGTCTCTCGTATCATTCACTCTTTCAGCTTTGCTCTGTGTTTTATTGACAGAGGCGTGACTTGCTTCAGCAGCTCTGACGTCTCTTGTTATCACTCGTAGCGAGTTCTTCTTTCTCCCTTCCTTTCTCTCTCCTTTTTTTTTCGCCCCTCGCCCCATGCCCCCATTTGACCGTAGCAAAAACCCGAAGCCGACGCTGCAGGACGTCTTCGTCGGCGGGCGGTTTCAGATTGAGGAGCGCCTCGGCGGCGGCGCCTTCGGCGAGGTGTTCAAAGGCAAGGACATCAACACCGGCCGGCCGGTGGCGATGAAGATGGAGCTGACCAAGGACGGCCACCGCTCGCACCTCAACCTCGAGTACCGCATCTACAAGGCTTTCCACGAGTGCCCGATCACGGTGGGCATTCCCAAGGCGTACTTCTGCGGCAAGGTGGGCGACTACACGGTGATGGTCATGGACCTGCTGGGGCCGTGCCTGGAGGACCTCTTCAACTCGTGCCGGCGCAACTTTAGCCCCAAGACAGTGTGCATGCTGGGGGTGCAGATTATCCAGCGCCTGCAGTACGTGCACAGCGTCGGCTACCTGCACCGCGACATCAAGCCGGAGAACTTCGTCATGGGTCTCTCCAAGGCGTCGCACGTAGTCTACATCATCGACGTTGGCCTCGCCAAGGCGTGGCGCGACGGCAGCGGGCGCCACATCCCGTACGCGGAGGGCAAGTCGCTCACCGGCACGGCGCGCTACGTGAGCATCAACACGCACCAGGGCATCCAGCAGTCGCGCCGCGACGACCTCGAGTCGGTGTCGTACCTGCTGGCCTACTTCCTGCGCGGGACGCTGCCGTGGCAGGGCATGAAGACCCCAAAGAACGACGTCCGCTACGAGCGCATCCGCGACGTCAAGATCGCCACGTCGCCGGAGAGCCTCTCCGCCGGGTACCCCCCGCAGTTCGGCGAGGTGATCCGCTACGCGCGCAACCTCAAGTTCGAGGAGGAGCCCGACTACAACCACTGCGTGAACCTGCTGATGGGGGCCCTCAAGGGGCTCGGCGAGCCGCTCGACTACCGCTACTCGTGGAACATCCCGGTGCAGGACAAGTCGTCGACCGGGCAGCAGTCGCAGGGCAGCAACGCCAACAACCGCAGCCGCCAGCGCACCGCCGTCGCCACCGGCGGCACCAGCGTCCTGCAGTCGTCCATGTTCCTGCCGGACGGCGAGTACTCTCAGGTCAACAGCACCTTCTTCAACGACCTGCAGGACATCTACGGCCTTGACGAGTACTTTGGCCAGTGACGGCGGCACTCCTCCCCCCCCCCCTCTCACTCCCACATAATCACACGCACATAAAAAGGAAAACATGTAATAATAAGAGAAGACATACTATCCTGCTTGCCAGACAATCGACAAAGACCAAGCGCAGTAGAGGCGATGGGCTATCACCACCGTTTTTTTTTTTGTTTCGACAGCTCCTGATCCGCCTTTTCTTTGTTATTATTATTATTATTATTTTTTTTGTTTGTTGGCTTTGCTTCTGACTTTTTCCTGTGCACTCCCGATTGTTTACTTCTCTATTTTCCTCCCCTTGCTTTTTTTTTTGTCGTTTTCACATTTTCTGCATAAACATTTTATTTTCCCTCCGCTCGTTACTGGCGTCTTGTAGCTCTTCTTTTCATCTACTTCCTTTTGACTTTAAACTGAGAGGAAGGAGAAAATAAAGGGATACCCAATTATGATTTTTTTTTCAATGTATGTTGGCATCACCCTATTTGAGAGGGAATTATAGAGTGAGATTCCCTACTCTCTCTCTCTCTCTTTCTGTTTTCTCTGTTTTCTCTGTTACCACAAATGTATATTCTAAAGCGTCGATCACATAGCCCATTGCCATCCCGTAGGTTCCGCACCGACTACTGATTGCCTTTTTTTTTTTTTTTTGGAGCTGCTCTATTTTTGTACATTCTCTATCTTTCTGGCAATATGCGCTGCCGCACACACGCACGCCTGTTTTTTTTTGTTTTCTCCTTGACACTGAGACTTCCTGATCTAAACTTTGGACCATATCGGTACATCTTTCTGTTCCTACATATATGTGTATTTCCTCTCCCTCACCACTAATCGTCTTCGGCTAACGACTTCTTTTTTCTTTCTCGGGAAAGTGTTTCGGTTCTTTCTCCCCCCCCTCCCTCCACCCCCCTCCGTCGAGCTTCTGATTGTCTGCGCTCTCCGCATGTCTGACATCCATCACCGTCTTGACCATTCATGACTTGAGAGGAGTGCACGCATGCCACAGCGGGATCAATAATAATAATAATAATAACAGCATCAACGAAACAATTCTACTGGCTAACGATGCTCTAAACGAACGTCTAGCCTAGCCATGATATGCATCATTCATTCATTCATCCATCTATTATCATTATTTCATTTCCGTGCTCGTCTCTTCTTTTTTCTTTTCGGTTGTTAGTTTGAATAGTAAGAGGACACACATGAATAATAAATGAATGCGATGATTTTTTCTTCTCGGTAGAAGCAGGGGTGATGGAGGGGGAGTTGTGAGAGAGAGAGAGAAAGAGAGCAAGGGAGAGAAAGGCGGACAGACAGTGGAACTTAGAAAAATTTAGTTATCAGAGATTGCTATATACGGCGTTCTCCTTTTCTTTTAAACATATATCATTCTACCTTTGTGTGGGTTGTTTTAACACCCTGCGCACTCAAGGACGTGAATGGAAACGGAAAAGGAGAAGCTACTACGAAACAATACCAGCGTCACTAGGAATATACGTATTCTGCTTAATTATGTTCTAAATATGCCGCTTTACATGTCTTTCTACTAATTTGGACTCTTTAATACTGTGTAGATTCCACTTCTTTCTCTTTTTTTTTTGTGCTTTAATTGTTTTTCACCTCTCTCTTTTCTATTTTTTTTTCTCCCGTCGAATGACTTTCATATTGCCGCTTTCCCTTCCTCGTGGCGCTGCCTTGACCACACAGTCATCCGCACGGAATTGACAGCTCCCGTTGTATTTTATGTTATTCTCCCCGTTTTGCCGTAGTCTCCCTCTTTATTCTTAAATCATGCCTTACCACCGCAGTGTGTACTTTGAAAAAGAAAGAAAAAGATCGAGAGAGAGACAGTGAAACAGAGACGGAGAGACGGAGTAGAGTGAGAGAGAAAGAATGATCGGTACCAAATCAACATAGAACTTGCGCTGCACCATTTCTCCAAGTTCTTCATAATGAACAAAAAAAAATTGGTGAGACGATGCTCTTTCCTTGTCCAGTTCGTCCCTTGTTGTTGTTGTATTTGTGCTAGCCGAGCCACCACAATGTGGCGGGACGGCTATTGAGAGAGTCCCGCATTTCTTCTTCTGCTGTCGCTCATCTTCCTCTTGCCTTTCCTCCCCACTTCCCTCCCATACCTACTATTTTCACGAGAGCGAAGCCTTAGAACTTGATATATATCTATTTCAACTGCTGTTAGTTTTCTCTTTGTTTCTCTTCATTAGATTCTTCTTTTTCTTCTCTCTCTCTCTCTCTCTCTCTCTCTCTTACGCTCTCCCCCTCCTCATCTTCTCACAATACTACTATTTAATCAGAATTCTACAGCCTTCACTCTTGCTGTAGTTTTATTGCGCACTCTCCCTCCTGTAAGACGCACGCACCGCACTGATGCAAGCCTGGACCCCTGACGTGGTGGAGGAACTGCTGTTCCGGCAGTACATCAAGCACGAGGACGTGACGGCGCTGCTGCCGCCGGAGCCGCAGGCCGCCGAGGACGCCTTCACCGGCCGCTACGAGGAGGCGACGAAGCTGCTTCTCGCCTACGTGCGGAGCGGCCCCGCGACGGCGCTCGCCCCGCAGTCCGTCAACACCATCGGCGCGGCGGCCGCAGGGGGCAAGAGTGCTGCCAAGGGCCTCTCCTCCCGCAGCCCGATCCCCCGCGCCGCGCCCGAGGCCGCGCGACCCCCCAGCAGCGCCCGCTCGCCAGCCAGCCGCACCGCCTCTGCCGCAGCCGCCGCGCGCCCGCCGCCGCCGCCGGTGGTGAAGCGACAGCGGGTGGAGTGGCCGGCGGACGTGCCCGTCAACGCGGCACTCAAGAGCACCAGCCGCTCCAAGGTGGCGCCCCTCACCAGCGCGCGCGTCGCCGCGCAGAGCGACGTCGACCCCGACCTCATCTTCCGCCAGAACGCCGGCGACCTGCCGCTCGAGCTCATCTTCGCGGCGCACAAGAACGCGCTCAAGTCGGTTGCGGCCGTCCGCAACGCAAGCGGCAACTGGACCACCGACACCTTCTCCCCAGGCGAGGAGGACCTCTACAAGCGTGAGAGCGGCTTCCGCCACATCGGCCCTAGCCAGTGCAAGTAGCCAGTGAGGACGCACACACGCCTCTGCCCCCCCCCCCCCTTCCCCGTCCTCCCACTGTTGTGCTAGATCCACCGATTTATTAGATTCCTTTTTTCCTTCTTGTACAAGTATGTATGCACGTATGTTGTTGTGGTCAAGGTCCGGCACTGATGGAACGCACGCGCTCTCTGGACGTAATCAAGTGCTTTTTGATCTGATCAACATCCGTGCGACGCCAACACATCCATCCTCCTCTCCCCCCTCCCCCCGGAGTGAGTGATATGTCTCTAATACAACGGTCTTCAAAATGATAGTGGAAATATGGATCAATCGGTTGTTCCGTGGATTGTCCCCCCCCCCCTCTCCCCCACGCATTCGAATTCAAAGATCCCTCAGACCTTTCTATTCTTTTCGGAACTCTAGTACAGCTTGCCACCGCTCAGTGAGTACTTCTGCGCGTCTGCATGCGCATCGACTCCCTCCCTCCCTGTAACTTCTCAGTGCTGCTGACTCATCATTCGTTCTTGCGATGTTTGCGTTCTGACACCTTTCCACACCACACTCCTCTCTCTCCCTCCCCTGCTCAACATGGCGCTTTCCAAGTGCATTTACTGTTTTCTAGGCTTTAACTCACTCACTCACTCACCTTCTCTTTTTGGTTGTAATCGCCGGCGCCGCACATGTTCCCCGCGGGCTCGCAGGTGTGGGTGCGCTGCG
The DNA here is from genome assembly GCA_030347455.1 of Kentomonas sorsogonicus. Taxonomy (NCBI): domain Eukaryota; phylum Euglenozoa; class Kinetoplastea; order Trypanosomatida; family Trypanosomatidae; genus Kentomonas; species Kentomonas sorsogonicus. The sequence goes on along the minus strand of JAQOSZ010000299.1, from coordinate 57,034 downwards.
ATGACGAGCAGTGGTGGCCCGCGCTGGTGCGCGCGCCGCCGCCTGACGCGCAGCCGTGGGGCGCCACCGGCGACATCGCCGTCGAGTTCTACCACGACCCGCGGCAGCTCTTCGCCGTCCCCCCCGCGCGCGCGCGCCCCCTCCACCGCCGCGACACCGAGCGCACCGCGGAGGAGCGCCGCTGGTGGCTGAACCCGGCCGTCAGCGCGGCGGTGCAGCGCGCCCTCGCCCAGCCGGATACGAGACCCGCGGGGCCGCCGCCGCCGGTCGCCCTCACCCCCGACGAGCTGCTCAGGGTCGAGGCGCTGCTCGGCGCCGTCGACGTCGACAGCGCGGCGGAGCTGCGGCAGAGACTGGGCCTGCCCACCACTGCCGCACCCCCGCGGCCCGCGCCTCTGCCGCCGCCGCCGCCACCCCTCGCACCCTCCCGGTCGGAGACGCCGCCGCCGCCCGCCGAGGAGGAGAGTCCGTCGCCAGACGACGGCGGGAGCTGCAGCGACCCTGCCAGCGACAGAAGCAGCAGCAGCGGCGGGGCCAGCGGCGCCGGCGACTTTGCGGAGGCGGCGGACGCGGCGGTGCTGGAGGTGCTGCGGGCGGAGGTCTTCGAAAACAACCACAAGTTCGTACTGTCGCCCGTGTACCGCTTCCTGGACGTGCTGGGCGCCGTCAGCGTCGACAGCGCGGCGGTGCTCAGCACGCTGCCTGCCCCCGGGGCGGTGCGCGAGGCCCCGGCCGCCGGCTTCGCGCCGGAGCGCCGCGTGCTGCTCGTGCCGCTCTCGGAGGACTACGACCACACGGTGGGGTGGATGCAGTCGGTCGACCTCGACGGCGGCCGCGTCATGGCGATGCGCGTCAGCGTCAATGGGGTCGCGGTGCCGCTGCCCCCGGCGTGGGCGGTGCCGGCCGCGCGCGAGGCGACGGCGGTCAAGACGGCGCTGTCCGTCGACGTGACGGAGCTCGTGATGGGCGGGAGCCTCTTCTCGCTGCGCGTCGACTTCGAGAACCCCCTCGACGGCGAGACGCAGCTGTGGAGCGGCCTCATCGCGTGCGTTTTTGTGCAGCGCGACAGCGTCGAGGACGTCGTGCGGCGCATCGCCGGGCGCTTCACTGCGCGCGGCGGCAAGCGGCTGCGGGAGGAGCGCTCCCCGGGCGGCGGGGTGCGCGTGACGGACAACTCGTCGCGCCTCGTGTGTCCCCTGGCGGGCACCCTGATGGCCATCCCCGCGCGCGGCCGCCGCTGCGAGCACCAGCAGTGCATGGACCTCGAGGCGCTCGTGCGGCGCTGCGTCTTCGCCAACGTGTGGAACTGCCCGCTCTGCGGCGAGCCCACGCCGCCCAACGAGGTGTGCGTCGACCACCGCCTGCGCGAGTGGATGGACGGCCACCGCGGCCTCCTCGCGCGCGTCGACTACGTCGTGCAGCACGAGGCCACCGGCGAGTTCACGGCGCACCTCAAGCCGGACACCGGACGCGGCGCCGCCGCCAGGAGCGCCGCTATCGACGTGGAAGAAGACAACTGACTGATGTGGGGGGTGGGTGGGGGGACCTCCCGCTCCTCATGTCGCCTGAATGGCCACGGTCGCCTGCTTGGTCTTCCTCGTTTTCCCTCCCCCTCCCCCTCGACCTTTTCCCTTGCGTTAAACATTCTTTTGCACCCCTGCTACCCATCGAATTGACAAATTATGCTCAACTGTGCTCGTACTCTTCTGCACTAGAACAGAGAAGGCCTTCTTCTTCGCATCACAACATCCCAATCTAACCTACGATTTTGTTTTTCAACCGTGGACGACAACGCGAAAGTAATGCCTGGAGTCGCGTGTTTTTTTTTTCGCCCCCCCCCCTCCTTTCCTGCCGGTCAGCAGCAGCATGATCTCATCACTCGTCATTTCCCTCATTTCCTTTCACACATCTTCTTCTTTTTTTTTCTCTCCCTTCCTTTCTCTGATTTTTGTTTTTGCGTGTCACACACACACAACAACAACAACAACAATAACAAACAAGCTTAGAATAAATATCGTTATCTGTTCTCCCTACTCTTGTCCAATCCGCGTCTCACCATGTCCGTCCACACCATCTTCTTCTCGTCGGAGCACGTGACCGAGGGCCACCCCGATAAGCTCTGCGACCAGGTCTCCGACGCCGTCCTCGACGCCTGCCTCGCCGGCGACCCGTTCTCCAAGGTGGCCTGCGAGACGTGCTCCAAGACCGGCATGGTCATGGTCTTCGGCGAGATCACCACCAAGACGGTTCTCGACTACCAGAAGATCGTGCGCGACGCCATCAAGGACATCGGCTTCGACAACGCCGACAAGGGTATGGACTACAAGTCGTGCAACCTGCTGGTCGCCATCGAGCAGCAGTCGCCCGACATTTGCCAGGGCCTCGGCAACTTCGACAGCGAGGACCTCGGCGCCGGCGACCAGGGCATGATGTTCGGCTACGCCACCGACGAGACCGAGACGCTGATGCCGCTCACCTATGAGCTGGCCCGCGGCCTCGCGGTCAAGTACAGCCAGCTGCGCAACAGCGGCGAGCTCCCGTGGGCGCGCCCCGACGCCAAGACGCAGGTGACCGTCCAGTACGAGTACGACCAGCGCGACGGCAAGCAGATCCTGACGCCGCAGCGCGTGTCGGTGGTGCTCATCTCCGCGCAGCACGACGAGCACGTGTCCAACGAGCAGATCCACAAGGACCTCACCGAGAAGGTGATCAAGGCCGTCATCCCGGCTCACTTCCTCGACGCCAACACCAAGTACTGGCTGAACCCCTCCGGCCGCTTCGTCATCGGCGGCCCCCACGGCGACGCCGGCCTCACCGGCCGCAAGATCATCGTCGACACCTACGGCGGCTGGGGCGCGCACGGCGGCGGCGCCTTCTCCGGCAAGGACCCCTCCAAGGTCGACCGCTCCGGCGCCTACGCCGCGCGTTGGATCGCCAAGTCGGTCGTCGCCGGCGGCTACGCGCGCCGCTGCCTCGTGCAGGTCGCCTACGCCATCGGCGTCGCGGAGCCGCTGAGCGTCTTCGTGGAGACGTACGGCACCGGCAAGTACGACGACGCGAAGCTTCTGGAGATCATCAACAAGAACTTCAAGCTGCGCCCGTACGACATCATCCAGGAGCTCAACCTCCGCCGCCCCATCTACTACCAGACCTCCCGCTTCGGCCACTTCGGCCGCAAGGACGAGACCGGCAACGGCGGCTTCACCTGGGAGATCCCGAAGAAGCTGGTCGAGTAGAGCGGGTGCGCCGCACGCTGCTGACCGCGACGCCGCTCTCGGGGCCGTGCGCGCTGCCACGTCTGCCCATCACACGCAGAGTGCAGCCCACGGATTCTAGCGCATTCCTTCCGGTGAATACACCACTTTCCTCTTTTTATTTATTTATTAAAGTAATCATATATGTTTTCTTTTTCTTTTTTTTTCCCCTTCCTTTTCCCCGACCAATAGGTAAACTATGTCTGTAAATATGTTTTTTTTCCCTTCCCCCCCTTGTTCCCTAACTCTTTTTTTTTTTTTTTAAATCTTTCTCATCTCTTCTCGCACAGACAACCAGCTTGTTATTGACCAGCTCAGAGGGGGATGCTATGGGGAGCAAGCGGTGACAGACATGCCCAGACGTGCCGCAACCGGGTAACAGGTGCAAAGCGCTCTGTTTGGCATTCTGTTAAAGCTCCAGCTTTGGATGCATAGCGACAAAAAGAAGAAGAAAAAAAGAAAAATCTGCAAAGAGAAAGACTACACAGTATGGAAAGATGAAAAAAATAACGAATCAAGAAGACACACACACACACACACACAAAAAAAAATCTTTCACCCTTTTATCTTTTCATTAATTGTGACAGGTCTTTCTTTCACTTTTTTTTTATTACTTTGTAGCACTCTTCCAGCTGGCCTTTCTTCTTCTTCTTTACGAAGAAAATGCTGCGCGATCACCGCTTTCGAACCAAATCTCCTCTTTTCTTTCTTTGCTTCCGCTCGCTGCCTTTCTCACCACATGGAAGAGGAAAATGCTCAGACAAAGGTCAAAAACTCTGTTGTCAATATCTATCTGGTTATCTGGTTCTTTCACTGTCTCTCCCCCTTTTCTTTTCCACACTTCTGTTTCTCATTTCCCCTCCCTATCTTAAAGCTGTCAAAAGAAAAAAAGTCAGAAGAGAAACGCCCTGATAATTGACGCTGACTGTTCCTTCCGTGCCTCGGCGCACACTATGACTTGCTAATTATCCCATTGCCGATTCAGCTGCTCATTTTGTCATCATTTTTTCTGGTTTTGTAATCTTCTCCACTTGCTCTGTAAGCTACCCCTTACAGCAACAAAATGGTATGAGAGCATGCTGTTGAAAGGGAAAACAAAATCAAGCAACGAAACGCAAAATGCGGAGGAAATAAAAGGTGAGAAATACCGAAACAGTGCTTGTATTGCAGTATTTGCGATTCCAAATCTAATGTCGTCATCATATTGACCTCTGTTTCTTCTATTCTTCCTTTTTTTTTTCTTGCTCCTGCATTTTTCTTCTTCTACCTTGATTTCGTTTTCTTTTCTTCTGTACTTGTGCCTGAGATAGTACGTTTTTCTTGTTTCGTTGGTTTCTGTTGTCACTGTGCTCCCCTACTTCCTTGGAATACGAAGGAATGTTAATACGTAATCATTAAAAAAAAGAGAAAATAATTTAAAACAACAAAGACAACATAGATTAACGGTAGTATCTGAAGAGTCTGTCATTTTTTTTTGCCCCAAGCAAGCGAATAGAAGAAAAGGTTTTCAACCATAAGTTTGGCGGGCAAAAAAAAAAAAATGTTACTGCCACATTTCTCCGATTCTAAAGAACTCCTTGTGATCGCTAGCTCTTTTCCCTCCCTCCCACCGTCTGCTGCTGACGCTCCTTATGGACAGAGATACTTTTGAAATTTTGAGTCAACTACGCTGGAGACGAGGGAGATGGATTGAGGGGGAAAGTCGGTGTAATTCGATGCGTATTCATATTTCCTCCCGTTTTCACTGATTCCTCCCCATTCGCCCTGACACTTCAAAATCAACTGCACGACTTCACGCAACTTGTCGCTTCACTATTGACAGCAGGGAAACAGAACACAGGCTATACATTCTGCATTTCATAGCTACCCAAGCGGTCCGCTACCTCCGCCCCCCCCCCCCCCTCCTCCTGTTTGTCCTGCGGAAACATATAATCTCTGAGCGACGACTGCTGCGCATGCTGCGCCGCTCCTTTGCGCTGCCGAGCTCGGTGGTCCCGGCGCTGCTGCTGGCGAGGCGCGCGCGCAGCTCGTGTGCGGTGACGCCGGAGAAGCCTTTTGTCAGCCGGCGGCGGCACTCGGCAGCGAACACGCGGGGTCGCGCGCACCAGGCGGAGGAGCACGTGCGCGCTTTAAAGGTGATGGACGCGGCGCAGCGGGAGACGTTTTTCCGCCAGCTGCCCCCGCGCGACAAGCTGGACCTGCTGCGGCGTCTGCACGCGCGGGGGACGGCGCGCCGCCGCCACCGCCGCGCCGGCACGAGTGGCCTCCCGCGCTACCCCAGCGCCGAGTTCGAGCGGCGCTTCTACTTCCGGGAGGAGGACGTGGAGGAGCAGAGCACGCTGGGCCGCGGCCCCGGCGGGCAGGCGACCAACCGCCGCATGCAGACGTGCATCCTTGTGCACCGCCCGACGGGCCTCGTCGTGAAGCACAGCCGCTTCCCCTCCCTCTGGCTCAACCGCCGCGCCGCGCGCGAGCTGCTGAGCCTGCGTCTGGAGGAGCACCTCGCCGGGGACCGCTCGCTGCTGGGCCGCCGCCGCCGCGCACGCGAGCGCCGCGCCGCCCGCCGCGCCGGCCAGGTCGCCCGCCTCGCCCGCCGCGGGGACCGTCTGCGCCGCCGCGAGGCCGCCGCGCCCGACTACTACGGCTTCCTCACCGGCGCCGCGCCGCTGCCCGCCAGCGCGGTCCCGCCCGCCTGCGCGTCGGCCCCCCGCGAAGTGCGTCTGCGCGACCTGCTGGGCGACGAGTGCCGCAACCTGTGGACGTGGTGGCTCGACGGCGCCGGCCCCACCGAGTGCCTCCTCCGCTGCTTCCCCGCCGCCGCCGACGGGGACGGCACCGAGCGGCGGTCCCTCGAGCGCTGCGCGCAGAGCCCGGAGGTGCGGGAAAAGGTCGTTTGCTGCCTGCAGTGTTTCTGCGAGCTCTTCGGCCTGCGTCTGACGGAGCCGCGCCCCGGGGCGCCGCACATCGGCCGCGACGGCGACAACTGGCGCCAGCTGCGACACCGAATGATCGCCGCCGACGGTCGGGTCACCGCGGCCGCGCGCGCCGCGTGGCAGCGCGTGCACGACTGCCTCGACGGCCTCGGCCTCCACTCCCACGCGCGCGCCGTCCGACGCTTCTTCGAGCGGCGCGCCAAATCGGCAGATGGCGCCGAAACCGGCTGGGGCTTTGTGCCGCGAAGAAGGGGGAAGGAGAGTGGCAAGAACGAATCGTGAGGGCGGGTTTACTCTGCGGTGCTTGCCCCCCCTCCCTCCCTCCTCCCTCAGGTCTGCTTGCATGTGAACCTTTCTGGCTTATTCCATTTCCGCCACTTTTTTTTTCTTTTCCCCTTCTGATGCCTCCTCTTCGCCTTCGCCGCTAACATGATACTTCACATTTTTTCTCGGAAGCACCACTCCAAAAACACCGCTGTCTCTCACTTTATGGCTCATTCCTCATGCGAAACTGAGGAGTACGGTGGCACCCATTGTGTCTCTTGCTTATCCTCACTTCTCACCCTATGCATAGATCCTTGCTGCCGCCGCCTGGCGCGAGATGTGCTTTTTCACTTTCAGCTTCGTTTTCTTTTTTCTTTTTTTCTTCTGTTCTTTTTGCTAACCACCTTGTCTCTCCTCCTCTCCCCCCCCTTTCCGAAACTCTTCTCGGATAAATTCTCTCTTTCCGACGGCACCTCGATTTGCTGATAGGCAACTTGACAAGCACACAGATACCTGTAGTATTTAGCCATTGTTTACCGATCATTCCTCTCTGCTTTACTTTTAGCGTTTTATTATTGCCTTTCTGTCTTGCATCCGGCGAGACGGCTGAGGGGAAACAAAAGAAGTAAAACCTCTTCATTTTCTTTCCCGTTATATCATTATCCAGCACTCATTCATTTCATTTCATTTCCTTTTCCTTTTTCTTTTATTTGAGTGCTCTTGCTCCGTTTATTTTTTATTACTCTTATTGTATATAGTTTTTCCCCCCTCCCTCTCCCTATCATTACTCTTTCTCTTCTCTATTGCTCCCAAAATAACAACAATAACAACGACAGAAAGAGGCACTCGGCACCACCTTCCCCTTCATAGAGAATTACCTTTTTTTTTTTTGTTGCTACATTAGTGACTGTGCGAAGACTACTGTGGACAAACGTCAGTAATCAGCATATAAGCCATCACACACTTGTGTCGCACCCTCCTTTTTTTCTTCTTTACATCACAATTTATAACCCTCTTAAGCTGCTCCTCTGTCGACACCGTATACACCTGTGTTGATTTTTTTTTTTGCCCCATCTGTCTGTTTCTTTCTCTCTCTCTCTCTCTCTCTCTCTCTCTCTCTCTCTCTCTCTCTCTTGGTCGCTCAAGTTCGTCTTGATAAATTCTTTCTGCCACCTTTTGCCGCACTTTATGTCTTTTTCAGTGTCTGCCAGTGACGGGCCCTCGGCGGGCCACAGCCCCGGGCTGCAGCCGGCGTACGTGTCGCCGCACCTCGGCCCGCACGGGGGCCCCGACGACGGCGGCGGCGGCGTCAAGCGCGGCGGCATCGACCCGACCAAGTACAAGACGACCATCTGCCGCAACTGGGAGAGCGGGTCGTGCACGTTCCGCGGGTGCACCTTCGCCCACGGCGTCGACGAGCTGCGGGCGCCGCTGCGCGAGGTGGCCGGCGCCGTGCCGCACGTCTCGCCGACCGGCACGCCGCTGATGCTGCCGCAGTCGTCGGCGGTGGCGCCGGCGGGCGGCGGTCCGGCGCGTCTGGAGCAGCTGGTGGAGGCGCTCATGGCGGAGGTGTCGCGGCAGCGCGACCTGATGCAGTCGCACCGCGACGCGAACCGCACGCTGGAGGGGATGCTGCGCGCGGAGCGGAAGCAGCACGAGCAGACCTTCGCGCAGCTGCAGGAGTTGCAGGTGGCCTACGCACAGCTCCACGCCACCGTGTCCGAGTGCCAGGAGGAGCTGCAGCGCCGGGCAGCGCAGGGGCCGCCGCCGCCCGGTCTGCAGGCGCTGCGGCAGAACTTCGGCATGCTCCCGCCGGCACAGACCGGCAGCGACGACGGCGTCGGCCGCAGCAGTGACGACGGCATCGACCAGCTGCTGCAGGATCTCATTTCCACAGACGAATAGCCGCCGTCGTGGCCGCTGGACCACATCTGGGCAAGGGCTGCCGCGTAGGGAAGAGCTTGGAAGGCGCACCAACTTCATCGCTGCGCAAGGAATTTCAAGTGAGGGACGGTTGGAGAGCGAGGTGTTCCCCCCTTCTTCCCTCCTCTCTTTTATTCGTTTTTCTCCAGGGTGTGGCAGACACACAGCGATCGACGCAGTGCGAGACTCCCTTCTTGATCGCGCGGCCTCAGCGTATTTCTGCAAGCGTGTCACCAGTGGCAGCCGTGGCAAGAACCACCCAATGCGCCTCACACTCTTATCATCGTATTTAAGCTGTATTCTTGCGTTTTATCTATTTCCAACACCTCAACGCGTGACTTGGAAAATAAATAGAAAAAGGGGTGAGAGCGTCTTTTTTTTTCCCCATTTGCTTTAATTCAAGTACAATGCTTAATCATGTCTCATAAGCTCCCCAGCCCCGCATGATTGTTGGTCTCGCAGTGACAAGGCCAATATCTCTACCGCATCTTGTTCTATTTTGGTTTCCCGGTGCATCACAGACGCCCGATACTAACACACTGCCCATCTACTTGATTTGTGCGGTTGCCCTTTAAACTATGCGAGGATTACCTCTTTTTTTTTTCTTTCTTCCTTGCCCTGTTCCTTGTGCGTTTCACTGGCAAACACGCAGGGTGTTTGCTTCTTTATGCGATATCGTACCCCCCGTCGCCCTCTTCCTTGATTGCTCTCTCTCTCTCACTCAATTTGGTTCACGAACAAGTCGTATATAGAGGAATTGAATACTTATTTTTTTTTTTTTAGTTTTGAAATAGAGTTATTCTGATTACTTCCTAGAGGAGTCGGATCATTATAACATAACGAACTTAGCGGTTTGGCAGAAAACTCATTCCGCTCAGAGGCACGGAACCGGCACTCCTGACAAGCGTCGAGCAACGCACCCCAAATTAGGCTTTTTCCCCCCTTGCGATCATGGGCAAAGGCAAAAAGCACGGGAAGGCCCCAAAGGCCACTAAAACGACGAAGAATACCGCGAAAAAGTCGAACAAGAGTGACATGAAGAAGCGCAAGGCAAAGTACGCGGACCCCCTTAGCAGTGTTAGCCGCGACATGCGCGCCAACGCGGAGCAGCTCGCGCAGGAGATCGAGGAGGCGCTTCTGGCCGAGGGTGACCAGCCCGCGCGCGTCAAGCGCACCAAGGCCGCGAAGAAGGAGCTGCGTGAGCTGGAGCTGAAGGAGGGGATCGAGGTGAAGAACGGCATGACGAGGCAACAGGCGCTCCGGATGCTGGACCAGCGGCTGCAGCGCACCTCGCAGAGCGCCGCCGCGCCTGACGGCCAGGACGAGGAGGAGGAGGAGGACGTTGGCGGCTCGGAGGACGAGGACTTCAGCGACACCGCGAACGAGCGCGCCAAGGAGTACCGCAAGGGCGGCTACCACCCCGTCCTCGTCGACGAGATCTACAACGATCGCTACCGCGTCGTGCGCAAGCTAGGGTGGGGCTACTTCTCGACCGTGTGGCTGGTGTGGGACTACCAGGAGGAGCGCTACCAAGCGATGAAGGTGCAGAAGTCGGCTAAGGAGTACAGTGAGGCCGCCTACGACGAGATCGAGTTGCTCTCACAGATCATGAAGGCTGACCCTCACAAGACACGCTGCTGCGCGCGCCTCAACGACCACTTCAAGCACACGGGACCCAACGGCACGCACGTGTGCATGGTCTTCGACGTGTACGGCGAGAACCTGCTGGCGCTCATGGAGCGGTACGAGTACAAGGGCATTCCGCTGCCTATAGTCAAGTGCATCTCGCGCCAGATCCTCATCGGGCTCGAGCACATCCACTCCATCGACATCATCCACACCGACCTCAAGCCGGAGAACGTGCTTCTGTCGACGCCCAAACACGCCATCATCTCGCTCATGCGCCACTTCCACCCACCGCCCAAGCACCAGCGTCCGAAGCTCACCGAGCGCGACCCCAAGACCATGACCAAGTCGCAGCGCCGCCGGTACTACAAGAAGCTTGCGCGAGAGAAGGAGAAGCAGCTCAACGTGGCCGGCGCCGGCAACCATGACGACAACAGCTCGTCCTCCGGCAGCGAGGCGGGCGGCGGCGGCAAGGGCGCGCGCGACGACGACGGCTCCGAGGCGAGCAAGACGGACCCCGAGTGGGAGGTGGAGCGCTTCCACCACGTCATCCTCGCCGACTTTGGCAACAGCTGCTGGACGTACAAGCAGTTCACCAACGAGGTGCAGACGCGGCAGTACCGCTGCCCGGAGGTCATTCTCGGCGAGCCCTACTCGACACCAATCGACATGTGGTCCTTCGCCTGCATGATCTTCGAGCTGATCTGCGGCGAGTTCATGTTTGACCCCAAGAAGGGCGACAACTACAGCCGCGACGAGGATCACCTGGCGATGATGTCGGAGTTGCTAGGGCCGCTCCCAGAGGAGATGCGACTGGGCAATGGCAAGTTTAGGAGCTACTACTACAACTCGCGCGGCGAGCTGCGGAACATCAAGGAGCTCAACTTCTGGGGTCTCGAGGACATTCTACACAAAAAGTACCACTACACGCGCGAGAAGTCGCGGGAGATCGCGTCGTTTCTGCTGCCGATGCTGGAGTTCGACCCCGAGAAGCGCGCGACGGCCTCGCAGATGCTGCGCGATTTTGACCACTTCTTCGAGATTCGCGAGGACGACTACGAGCCCCTCTGCTTCGTCGCCAAGTCCGACGACGACGACGAGGAGGAAGAGGAGGGCAGCGACCGCGCAGAGGAGGACGAGGAGGAGGAGTACGGCGAGGAGTACGACGACTACGAGGAGGAGGAGGAGGAGGAGGAGGGGGAGGACAGCAGCTCCTCCGCCGAGCGCCGCCCGACCCGCCGCACCGCGGAGGCCGCGGCGAGGGCGAGCGAGGAGGAGAAGGCGGAGGCGTACCGCTACTGGGAGGAGCACCCCATTCTGAACCGGGAGGCGCTGGCGCAGCGCGGCCTCACGATCCACGACATCCACCGCGTCATGGACGGGCAGCAGCTGGAGGACCCCGACGTGGAGATGGCCGCGTACGAGGTCATCCAGCTGCTCTCCGACGAAACGGAGCGCCTCTCCAGCGAGGTCCTCAGCGACGGCCACGACGCCGACCGCGAGGACGACGACGACGACGACGACGACGCGGAAGACAGCGAGGCGGTCGCCGGCTGAGCGCGCGGGCCCCAAATAGACTAGACCCTTACTCTTCCTTTCTTCCTCCGCCGCATCTCTCGTGTGCGTGAGCGTTCTTTGCCTGACATTTATCCTCTTTGTAATGTGACCCGCCAGAGGGGGTGGGGGCCGGGTGGGTGCGAGAAAGGACGCCTGCGTAACGGGACGAGCTCGATGCCATCTCATTGTCATAGAGATGAGGGGATACGCACTCACGCGAGCGGGAGAGAAAAAAAAAGAAAGTGCAGTAGCAGCAGCAACAAGCAACAGTGACAATAAATCAGGCTAAGAGGCGACGATTCTACACTATGGGCGCTACTACTAATGACAACGATGAATTTAATGAATAGTGCTCCGCCAACGGTCAAGTCACCCTGCTACCATTAGATATCCACAGGCTTTCGCATACAAAGAACATGTATAGTTTGCCATACGCGTGCGTGTTACATCACTGAAGCCATTCTAATGGCCAAGAGTAAACTACTTGGCCTCATTCCTTCCTCCCTTCTTTCTTTCCGTCTTTTCTTCCTTCTTTCCCTTTTACTTCTTTTTTATTTGCCTTGTTCAATACACATAACTATCCTCATAAACCTAAATTAAATGAAAAAAAAAAGATGGAACATGTGGGCAACATGACCCTGTTTTCAGCTGATGAGACTGTGGATCAGAAGCCTATAACTGTTTATCTCTCTCTCTCTCGTTCGGTCATGCACAACTCGTTGCCCCCTTTCCCTCCCCGCACCTTGTCGGCGGAAAAAGAAAGCCTTGTATGCCTGTATCCACTCATGAAAAGAGGCGGGGGTGCGGACAAGAATGCCTGTCTCACAGCGGTTGTTCCTTTGCTCTCTGGGTTTGTACATTTCTACTGCAGACTGTTTTTTTTCTTTTTGTTATGCACTCCCACAGAGGTTATGTGTAGTGATCATTGACCATGCAGTTTTTCTCCCGCTACTCTTCCGTTACTCACCTCTTCTCTTCCTCCTCTCCCTCGCCCCCACTTCGTTGTGTGCTGATCTTTGAACGTCAGTAGATACGATGTCCAAGAAGCAGGAGACCAACTACGGCCCCAACGTGGGCAAGGACACGCTCGTGTACGGCGTCGTGCACATCTACGCGTCCTTCAACGACACCTTCGTGCACGTGACCGACACCAGCGGCCGCGAGACCATCTGCAAGGTCACCGGCGGTATGAAGGTGAAGGCGGACCGCGACGAGTCGGGCCCGTACGCCGCCATGCAGGCCGCGCAGGACGTCGTCGCCAAGTGCCGCGAGCGCGGCATCGACGCGCTGCACGTCAAGATGCGCGCCACCGGCGGCGTGCGCACCAAGAGCCCCGGCCCCGGCGCGCAGGCCGCCCTCCGCGCCCTCGCCCGCAACGGCATGAAGATCGGCCGCATCGAGGACGTGACCCCCACGCCCACCGACTGCACCCGCCGCAAGGGCTCCCGCCGCGGTCGCCGTCTGTAAGCGGCCTCGCCGGGACGTTCTTCTTGTTACTTGAGCTCAACTACTTGTTTCTCATTTTTATCATTTATTTCCATTAACTCTGAAAAAATAAAACAAAACAAAAACATAACAAAAAAATAAAGGAATATAGCAGTGTTCTTCAAACACATGCTCAATGATGAACCGTGCTGCCTGTCTTTCTCTTCCGCCCTGTTTCCACACTCATACACATACACTGCAGTGGGGGGGGGGGGGAAGGAAATGTCTTTCGTGTGCTGAGTCCCAACATGCGGAGTTGAGCGCTGAGGCGATGCGTGCTTTTCGAAAGAACGCGATCCGATTGCTGCGTTCTCTTTATCGTTTATCCCTCTAATGCTGTTTTAGAGTCCTCACTCGTTGCTGATTTCCGCTATTCGCTTGCTCTCGAACATGAGCGTGGTGTCTGATGCGAGTCGACACGACGAAGGGAAGGTGGTCAAACTCTAAAATTTACCGCACTCTTCATCCTTTCCACTTCTTCCTTTCTCTCTTCTCCCCCCCGCCTCTGCTTTGCGTGGTATCTCCTGTACTAGTATCGTCCTTTTGTGTTCTCTTCGTCCTTTTCACCCCTCGTCCTTGGCGTTCTTGTGCTGCTCCCACACACGCACACGAGACCACCGTCACCACCGCTCCACCTACTCTGGTAGCTTAGTTCCCTCCCTTTTCTAGTACTAGTATGTTCCGCTTCACCACCCGCCGCATGATGGCGCGCACGCTGCCTCTGCTCAGCGTCCCTCGCGAAATTCCCGAGGCTTTTGAGTTCATCGAGAACAAGGTTGCCGACAAGGACATCCACGCCAACTACGAGGCCCAGGAGACGCTGCGCCTGACGCTGACCCGCCAGGACGAGGTCCTCCTGAAGGAGCACGCCGTCAAGTGCGTCACGATCAGCACGGAGGACGGCGACTGCGGCATCTACCCCGGCCACGAGTACCAGATCGCGAAGCTCACCCCCTCCCCCATCAGCGTCGAGATGGCCGACGGCGAGATCAAGAAGTTCTTCACCAGTGGCGGCTTCGCGCACATCAACAACGAAGGCTCCTGCGACATCAACTGCGTCGAGTGCATCCCCCTCGCCGAGCTGGACGCCGCCGCCGCGGAGAAGGCGCTCGCCGAGCAGCAGGCCGCGCTCTCCTCCGCCAAGGACGAGAAGGCCAAGGCGGTCATCGAGATCCGCATCGAGGTGCTCGAGAGCGTCATCACGGCGCTGCGCCAGCACTAATCGCCTCACTCCCCCGGGCCGGAAGGAAAGAGGGTGAAGGAGAGCAAGCGAGCGAGAGGAAACGGACAAGTGACAGCGAGACGGCACAGCAAACGTACGCAGTCGCCGCGATGCTGAACGCCTCCATCACTGAACGGACGTTGGGGACCTTCTATGAGTACTGCTAGCGTATGCTTTCGTACTCCCAACACCTCCTTCCCCACACACACGCTGTTGCTTTCCTTCTCTCGCTCTCTTTCGCAACCAACGCTGATTTCTACTCAGCACTTCTTTACACAACGATCTCTCTTCCCCTATCTCATGACGTCCATGAGCGCCATGTACCCACTTGCTGTAGTTTTTCCCTTCCCCCGTCTGGTTTTCGCCGCATTTCGGAGGCGATCTTTCGCCCACCTGTAGCAGGAAATGATCAGCCCCAAGAAAAAGATGAGGGGAAGGACGAAAAGTAGATCAGTAAAAAAAAAAGAAAATATGAATATTTCATGAAACCAAACAAATACAGAAACAAAATAAAAAATAAAAATAAACACAACAAAACAATAACACAACCCACTTTTAAATGAAAGGGATTTTTTTCGACTTATTCGTAGTGAAATATGCTATTCGTGATTCTATATCGTCAAACTTTTAACTTTTCTATGTTTTACTTGTGTTATTTCCCTTTTTCTTCAGCGAGGACGTTTCCTAACCTATTCTGCAATCACAAAACGAAATATGACGTTATCGTGAAGAGAGAAAAAGAAGGATAGAGATACTGGAAAAATGTAGATAAAGCCCTGGAAATGTGTCTGACCCAGTGGCACTATCTCTCTTTCTTTTCTTTTCTTTTTTTTTTGATTTCGCGCTGCTCAGGTGTTGTGCCTTGCTTGCACCAAGCCGCGCGAAATGTGCCATCACTTGTTGAAGCTGCCGTAGCACAGTGCTGAGACTACCTGTCATGGCGCCCTCCCTGTGCTATGCTTGCCCCTATTTTGTGAGTCGCGGCCCTCAGCCTTTCTCGACCTGTCTCTCTCTCTCCCCCCTCTCCTTCCCAATGATGATTCTTCTCCTCTCACTTCCACGTGTCCACTACGGTCATAACAACCACGCAAAGGTTTGCTTTTCTCTTCCCCCTCCCTCCCTTCTTGGCTGTACTGCCCTTCAGAACACACCGTCTCCTAGTAGGTGGAAGACGTGAAGACGTGCGAGATCTCTGCGTCAAGAGCGAAAGAGAAGGAAGGGGTGCAGCGTTGAAGCTCCTGTACACCTCTTCTTCCTTCGTTTTCGTGTTCGCTCTCTGTCTGAGGTACGTGAGGTGGTTTTTCCGACATATTGAGCTGGGAGGCATAACAGCAAGAAGACAACAAAGAAGTATCTGCAACAAAAAAGAGGTGTGCCTGCTTTTTGCTTTCTACTGGGTGAACTGCCTCGGCGCTCGTTGCTGACGGCGTTTGTCCTTGGCTCTGGTTTCTTTGACCGCGCGCTTTCTCCGTCGGATACGACTCGCTGTGCGTGTGTGTGTGTGTGTGTGTGCGCGCTAGCTAGCTGCCGACTTTGTTCGCCACAAACTTGTGTTGGCTCCCACTCTTCATTCGTGCTGGCATTGTACCATGATTGGCGGCGCTGTCGACCGTGCGCAGCCCCCGTGGTCGAACCCGTCGGTGCATGTGTGGTGCGACCCGCGCAGCCTGCTGACGGTGGTGAATCTGCGCGACGTCGGCGAGCAGCTCTCCAAGGACGCGGTGGAGTCGGCCGGCTCCCTGGCTGCGCCGGTGGCGACAGCTACGACGGCGAGCAAGCTGACGGCGTCCGCGACGGTGTCGGCCGCCAAGGGCGGCGGAATCGATCTCAGCCAGTTTGTGCGGGCGGCGGGCGGGCTGGTGCGGGCGGCGGACAGCGATTCGGCTGCGGCGGCGCCTCCCCGCGCCACGCGCACCGAGACTCCGGCGGCTTCGTCGACGAAGACGGCTTCTCCTGCGCCGGCCAGCGCAGCGACGGAGTCCGCGGAGCCGGCGAGGAAGCCGAGCTTTGAGATCGTCGAGGGCACCAACATTCCCGACGCCGTGATGGAGGAGCTGGGTGCTGCCGGCTCCAGCCTTGCCCTCTTCCACGACCCCCTCTGGAGCCGTCCCGCTCCGCGCGCCAAGTCCGCGTCGCCGGCGCCACCCGCGCTCGCGCCCCTCTCGCTCGCGGCGCAGAGCCCCACCGCCCCTCTCTTGGCTCAGCAGCAGCAGCAGCAGCAGCTGCTCGACGCTCTCACAGGCCTACTCTCCGCCGGCCTCCAACCGCCGCCGCAGTCACCGCAGCCGCCGGCTCACCAGCTACACTTGGGGGACGTCACACCGAGCCCCGGCGGCGCGGCGGTGGGGGCGGGAGGGGCGACGGTGCCGGTGGCGCCGCCGCAGGTGCTTCCGTTCATGGCCCCCATCGCGCCGATGATGCCGCAACAGCCATTTCAGCCGCTCTTTGCGCCGGCACCGCCGTTTGCTCTCGCGGGCCAGCCGCAGGCGCAGTCGTCGTATGCTCAGCCGCCGGCTCCTCGGCATGGCGTGAACCCCAACGCGCGACCGTTTCTGCCTGGGGAGAAGTAGCTGGCAGCGGCCGAGTTGTCTTCGGGCGCTTTCCACCACTGTCGACGTCGACCCCTTCCTCAACCACCAGCTTGGATGTGGAGGGATAAAGGAGGGGGGGGGGAGCCGGGGCGGCGGAAGGAGGGAAAACTGTGGCATGCTTTCTTGACTCGACGGATCTCGTTTGCGGCCAAGGAACGCGGCAAAACGACGAGCATAAGACACACATGGGGGGCCCGGCGTGACGCGGTCCCCTTTTTCCTTCTTTGTTCTCTTCTTTCTCATCAGTGTTATTATTGTCCCCCTCTTCTTCTCTTTGTTTACCTGTTTTTGTTTTTGCCGCAGGGAGTAGGAAGAGTAAGCGAGTATAAAGGAACCGATTGTCGGTGTGGCATGCCGCAATCTTTGCCGTCACGGAGTTGTTTTTCATGTGGTTGCTTTTTTTTTTTGTTCCCCTTTGACATTTTTTTATTTGCTGTGCTCTCCACGCGTTCACCCTTGTTCCTAGTCATGAAGTGTGCCATGAGCGTAACACTGCGTACACGCTGGTCTCGCTAGTGCCCATTGTGCGGCCCCTACTCCGCCTGCCCCTCTTGTCCCCCTTACACGATTGTATTTTTTTCCCTCCTGTTTTATGTGCCCGAGCGTCACGATCTTACGTATCCGAGGATCCGTTTCAAAAACTGTTGAGTACTGGCAGGAGGGGTGGGCGGGGGTGCGGCGCCGCACATGGAGTGAGCCAGAAGAGGAGACGAGCTCCTAGATGCCTCCACCATTCTTCTCACATGCGCGTACGAATTTGTGGCTGTCGAGCATGACACCGGTGTGTGTGTGTGTGCGTGTGTGTCGTTGCGGTTAAGGATTACAAGTGACAACACATCTAAGCGAACGCAACAACAGTGGGTGTCACGAATTGTGGTGTTGCCAGAGAAGTGAGGTGCGGGGGTGCTGCTAGTCGTCTCACACTTACGAGCCTCTCGGACGGGTGCACACACACACACACACACACACGATGGGGACTCAGTTTCCTTAGTCTCACTAATGTGATTCGAAGAAAGGTAAAAGAAAGGCCGGAAACTCCAAAGTATTTGATGCTGCTTGCACAGCGCTTTTTTACACTCACTTCGCCCTCTCGCTTCTTTTTCTTCACCATCACGTCGCTCTTCACTGTTGCGCACAAGGGAGGAGAGAGAGAGGAAGTGAAAGCGAGAGCGACAGAGAGTGTGGCAGAGCGAGAGAGAAAGAGAGAGAGTCGTCACGGTTGCAAGATGCAAAAAGAACACACACACACACAATAATGAGAGGTTAATCTGTGATGATGCTTGTTGGCTCCCTTTTCGTTTACCTTTACTCTTCTGTTTGGCTCCCGTTTTTTTTTCCTCTTCTTGGGGTTTCCCTTACTAGTGTCCTCCCTTGTTGATTAATGGGAAATCCAATAAGATACTTTTGTTTGGAAGAAGTATTTCCATTCATGCCCACCGTGACGTGCGAATCTGCGCACAGTGAAGTTACTCTTTCCCCTCCACCCCGTTTTCTCTCTCCAGGACTGCGTCTGCGTGCGAGAGGAGGAAGAGGAGAGAGAGAGAGAGATTGAGGGAATCAAGAGTCCGTAAGGAGCTAAACGGAGAGGGGTAGCGTCATATCGCATGTTGCCTGCTCTTGTTCTTACGCTATGATTTGAGAATTCTTGTGATGGAGACTGACGTCTCTCAAGTTTATCAAGCGGCCCAAGCCTTATCATGCGTGTAGGTAATGTACATTTGCCGTTCTTCGGTGCCCCACGACACCACACATTCTTCCCTCTCCTTCCCCTTTTCACTCCTGCTTCCTTGTGCCCTTACTGATATCATACCCTTTGTCATTATTTTTTTCCTATTAATATGACTAATGCTGAAAATGAAAACAAATAATAATAAATACTGTGCTGCACTTGAATAGCAAAACAATAGCAACACCAGCAGTAAC
Source organism: Kentomonas sorsogonicus (assembly GCA_030347455.1). Taxonomy (NCBI): domain Eukaryota; phylum Euglenozoa; class Kinetoplastea; order Trypanosomatida; family Trypanosomatidae; genus Kentomonas; species Kentomonas sorsogonicus. The sequence goes on along the minus strand of JAQOSZ010000299.1, from coordinate 38,256 downwards.
AGACGGAGTAGAACGCATAGACACCACCATCTTTGCACGGTAAAGTTAGCTCGCATCGCCGACAACATGTCTAAAGGTTATGCGGTGTATCCGCTGATGCGGCAGCCCGGTGAGAACGTCATCGACGAGCGTCTCATTCGAGAGTGCATCTTTCTCGCCCCCACCATGAGCACCGAGGACGAGCGGTTACGCCTCGTCGGCAATCGGGAGGAGGCCCTGCTCAAGGAGAAGACGCAGCGGGAGCTGGAGAGCGTGGGACTGCACAAGGTCACCACACTGACGCTCTCGCATCAGCAGATCTACCGCATCGAGAACCTGTACGGCCTCAGCAGCCTGACGAAGCTGTGCCTCGACAACAACCACATCGAGCGCATCGACGGCCTGTCGCACCTCACCACCCTCACCTACCTCGACCTGAGCTTCAACCGCATCGCGGCCATCGAGGGACTGGACGCGCTCGTGAAGCTGGATACTCTCATTCTTTCTTCCAACGTCATCCGCAGCGTCGAGGGGCTGCCGGAGCTGCCGGAGCTCATCACGCTCAGCCTCGAGAAGAACCCCATCGACAACCTCGACGAGACGGCCAAGGTACTGCACCGCGCGCGGAAGCTCAAGGTACTCACGCTGCGTGGTTGCAAGATCGAGGCGCTGGCCACCTACCGCCAGCGTATCCTCGCCTTTGTCGGAACGCTCCGCTTCCTCGACGGCCGCGCGGTGAAGCGCGAGGAGCTGGCCACGGCGCGTGAGGAGCAGCGCGAGAACCTGCTGCCAGTCGACGACGAGGACGAGCGCCGCGCAGCGGAGGCGGCGGCGCGCAAGGAGCGGGAGGCCACCGAGGCGGAGTACAAGCGGTACAACTGCCCCAACGAGAACACACTCTACGAGGAGCTTTTCCGCGCCCCGGTGGAGGGCTACGTCATGGCCGACATCCTCCGCGGCGACTCCTTCATCTCCTCCTTCAAGGAGGTCCTCGACAAGTTCCAGACGGAGTTCAACGAGAAAGCCAAGGAGCTCGCCGACGCGATGCGCTCCATCCGCGAGCGGCGCGACAAGGACGACGCGGCCTACCGGCTCGCCGCCAAGACGTACAACGAGCGCAACACGCAGGCGTCGAAGCAGCTCATCAACGCCTTTGAGTCGCGCTTCAAAAAGTACGTCCCCAAGGGTGTGAACAAGGTGGCCAGCACGAAGCAGGCGACGCGCGAGAACGAGGCGGCGCTGCAGGAGCTCCTCGAGCAGCTGCAGTCGGACTTGGTGGAAAAGGAGGCGGATCAGTACGACGTCTTTGACTCCCTCAACAACGCGACCATTGCCAAGTGGAAGGGCGACGCGGTGGACGTGCTGCTGCAGTCCGCCTTCGAAACCTTCTTCCGCCTCGAGGGCGACTTCCAGGCCTCGCTGCGACAGGTCTTCGACGCCATCTACGAGCAGCGCCAGAAGCGCGACCACACCAGCGACGACATCTACTTCGTCAGTCGCAAGGACGAGGCCGCGGCGGCGGTCTTCGAGAACAAGGAGGAGTACCAGAAGGTTCTCAGCGACTGGTTCGAGTCGCGGCGGCGGCGGCTGGAGGAACTCGAGATTAAGCACCTCAAGGCGGAAGAGACACTGTTGGCGGAGCGCACCGGCGAGATCCTCCGCACGGAGCAGGACCGACACCGCGACCGCCTGCACGAGATTTCGGCCTATGTGGAGCAGATGTCGGAAAAGATCGACGCCTGCTTCTGAGCCCTTTCCTCTCATCTCCGCACCTCCTTTTTGCGGCAACACCAAAAGGAACTCGGCACCTTGATGTAAATCTCTGAGGCAGCTTGAAGGGGGCAAACAACCCAGACACAGCTAGGATCGATGTGTGTGTGTGTGTGGGCGCAGTTCAACGCTGGTATCTTTTTGTATCCGCTTCGCTTCCCTCGTTTTCCACCTATCTTTTCTTGTAAACTACAATTTTTTCCTCTTTTTCTTTCTTTTCTTTACTCTTCAATGCCTTGCTTCTCCTTTGACTCTCTACTACTTCACTCTCCCCTCTCCCCTTCTCCGCTCGTACCCCACCGCTGCTTCGCGCTTTGCGCAGCATGAATGATTATAGTACACTGCCAACGTCCTAAATTCTTCTCTTGTCGTAGGCTGGTACATCATCTATTTTTTTCCCCCCGCATGTGTTCTCGTGACTCCTTTTTTTCTTTGCCCTCCTTTTCTTGTGTGCGATGGCGCCGCTCAACTTTGTTTTGGTATCTCGGTCGTTCTTGAGCATTGTGGCGCACCATCATGTGCTATGTAGGATTGACGATTCTTTCCTTGATCTATACTGTGTCTCCCACTCGTTTTCCTCTGTCCCTTTCCCTTCACTCTCACCTCCGCACCGACCATCTAGAAGAACGTAGCGAAAATGGGGTCTTTTATGTACCTGAATGAGCTGTGGAAGAAGAAGTCTTCCGACGTGATGCGCTTCATCCAGCGCATCCGCTCGTGGGAGTTCCGCCACCAGCACACCGTCGTGCGCCTGCGCCGCCCCACGCGCCCCGACAAGGCGCGCATGCTCGGCTACAAGGCCAAGCAGGGCTACACCGTCTTCCGCGTGCGCGTGCGCCGTGGTGGCCGCAAGCGCCCGGTGCACAAGGGCATCACGTACGGCAAGCCCAAGACCAGCGGCGTGCTCGGCATGAAGCTCAACAAGAACAACCGCAGCATCGCGGAGGCGCGCCTCGGCCGCCGCTTCGGCAACCTGCGCGTGCTCAACTCGTACTGGGTGAACATGGACTCGACCTTCAAGTGGTACGAGGTCATCGCCGTCGACCCCATGTGCCGCGCGATCCGCAACGACCCGCACATCAACTGGATCGTCAACCCCGTGCACAAGCACCGCGAGCAGCGCGGCCTCACGTCGGCCGGTCGCAAGCACCGCGGCCTGCACCACAAGGGCCACCGCGTGTCCAAGCTGCGCCCGACGTACCGCGCGGCCTGGCGCCGCAACAACCGCATGACCTTCCTCCGCAAGCGTTAAGAGCCCCCGATTTCTTTTTTTTTTGCGGTGTTTATCCTGTGGTGCTGGCGCACCCCTGTGCCATTTATTTCGTGTACGCTATTTCTACTTCGTTTTTATTTATGATTTTACTTCATCAATAATTTGAAAAAAACAAACAAACAAGCAAACAAACAAGAAAAAAGTATGGAATCAATCCATACAGAATAAAAGAGCGTCGACTATTGCGAAGACTATTGAAATGAGAAAAAGAAAAAAGTGGCGCGAACGCTCCTTGGTGTCAACTTATTCAGCTTCAACAACGAAGGAGAGCTTCTCCTCGCTCCCCTCTTTTTTTTTCTCTCTCTGTGGCGTAGCTGAACTGCTCGGGGAGCGATTTCGGCTCATCTGACACACTTGACGAGTTTTTCCTTGTACGTTTTTGAACCCGTCTTTTCACCATCCCCAGAGGAGCTTGTAGTCCTGTTCTACGCACTACCAACCACATACTTCCACTGCCTATCGGTCCTTAACCTCCCGCCCTCCCTCTCTCCTTCCCCACCTCTCTTCCATGTTTTGCCTGAACTGTTCTTTACCAACGGGTCTTGCTTCTACTTGGAAAGAATCTCTCAGTGTCTGCAAAAGCAGTATCTTGTGTCGTAGTTTAATCTTCCACCTCTCTTCCCTTTTTTTTATCGGCCCTCACGACAGCTGCTCCGCTGCCGCTATTGACAAGACCGCATCCGTCCTGTGATACACTCCAACCTCCTCGCCTCGCCGATGCCTGCCGAGCCCGAGGTGCTGCCGACGCCATCGCGTCTGCCGCCGGACGACTCGATGTACGTTGTCACCCGCCTCATCCTCGTCGTGCTTGTGGTGGTGGTTGTCGTCTTCGGCGTCGTGCCGGCGCTGTGCGGTACCGTCTTTCCCCCGTTCTCCGCCCTTTGGTCGATCCTGGCCGCGAGCTCGCCTTTTGCGTGGGCCTCGATGGGCATCGCGCTGGGCATCTCCATGTCGATTGTCGGCGCGGGGTGGGGCATCTTCACCAGCGGCGCCTCCATCAGCGGCGCCGCGACGCGCGCGCCCGAGATCCGTAGCAAGAACCTTATCTCTATCATTTTTTGCGAGGCCGTCGCGATCTACGGCGTCATTCTTTCCATCATCATGATGGGCAAGATCCAGGCCAGCTCCGACTCCGTTTTGGCATCGGGTCTGCACGCGTACGCGACCCAGGCGGGTGGCTACACGCTCTTCGCCGCCGGCCTCGCTGTCGGCGTCGGCAACGCCGCGTGCGGGCTCTCCGTGGGCATCGTAGGCAGCAGCTGCGCCATCGCCGACGCCCACAGCAGCAGCCTCTTCGTCAAGGTGCTTGTTATCGAAATTTTTGCCTCGGCTCTGGGCATCTTCGCCGTAATCACAGGTATCCTGATGGCGCAAAAGGTCGTCATGGTGTAACATTCACTGGCGCACACGGCCGCGCAGAACGAATGCGGTGACACTCTTTTTTTTTTGTGTTAAAGTATTGCTCGCTCTCTCTACATGAGTTTCAATCCAACGACGGCCCCCATCGTGCTTGCCTTCTTTTCCATCCACCGTGTGTCTTGTCCCGCAGGTTGCTCTCTATCTTTTTCTATTATCTCCACCTTTCTCATTTGCTCCGCTTGCTTGGGTATGAAATTCCTGTGCTAGGACCACAGTGCTCGATCCTCACCTCTCTCTTTCTTTCTCTCTCTCTCTCTATCTCTCTATCTCACTATCTCTTTCCCTGTACCTTTGCCGTTGTGAGATGCGCGAGTAGACTGTTTTGCGGTGGTGATAAAAGACAAGAAATATATATGCACTGTTACAGAGAGTAATAACAACAAGAAAAAAAAACACAATGAAATGTGTTGGTAACGAAAGCGGAGAGAAGAACTCAAGGATATGCACTGCTGCCATACACACAGCTAGCCATTTATAACGATATTGAAACATTTTTTTTTTTCCATCTTGAAGCACACGCACACACGCACACATACACCCACTTAACAGCAACAGAAACAAAAAGTAATAAACCCCCTTTAATGTTAGTATGTGTATCTTTGCGATGTGTGGGAGCTATTACAAGGTGAAATACGTGCAAAATGCGGCGCTGGATTGCACAATAGGGGACTCCTGCTACCTGCCTCTCGGAATGACCAACGACCTATTACTTGCAATGAGCTGCCATGTGTCTTCTCTGTCGTTTTTTCTTTGCTGTATGTCCTGTCTCTACGTGTTCACAAGTTGAGTATTTGCATGCAATCGAGTGCCTCGTCTCACCTCTTACTCTGGCTTTCCCCATCTCATTCCATCGACTCGTGTCACAAGGAAACATAACAGCACGGTGAGTGGGACCACATCGCGCGTCGTCGGCTTCTATATCCCCTCTCTCAGGATACTCTTGGCCACCGTCGCTTCCTCGACGCACAAGATGACTCAGCCCCAGCTGATCCTCACGCGCTACACCGAGCTTCTCATGACGGGAAACGTGGAGCAGGCGGTGGGCTACCTGGCTGACGACGTGATCTACAACACGTGGCTCGGCGTCGTCGAGGGAAAAAGCAATGTGATAACGTTCTTGCGCGATAACGTGCGCTACCTCCATCACACGCGCAGCTTCAACAAGTGGCGGCAGGTGCAGCACACCATCGGCCCTGGCGGCGGCCCCGGCGCGGCTCCGACCAGCAGCGGCTACGACTCGGAGGGCTTCGCGACCTTCCAGCATGACGGAAAGATCGGCTTCCAGCCAAAGTACTATGTGTACAACGTTCCCATCAAAGAGACGATCGTCATCCGCGGCGACCAGGTCGTGCTCGTCAGTCTCGTCAAGCGACTGTGATCCGACACGACGTGAGACTTGCGCAGACTCGTTCTCGCATTCGGGAGGCTCTGCGTCGGGGAAAGTTTAAATCTCTCGCGACTACACTGTTTCTTCCATGCTATTGTTGATTTTACCGCTTTCTTCGCTGACATGCCGCTGCCATGTCCTCCCTTCCCGTCCTTCTCCGTGATCGGTGCGCGTCGATTATGCCACCTCAACGAAGCAACGAGACATGTGAGAAGCGATGTCTGCAATCGAGATGTTGGGGATGTAGTCTCTGATTCTCTCTTCTTCACATTACGTCCTAAACCTTTTCGTTTGCTTCGCTCGCTCTCCCCTTGTCTTTTTGTTGCTGATTCGTCAAAAATTGATGCCTCGCCCCCCTGTCATCGCTTTACCCTTCTTTCTAGATCCGTTGTGCTCAAAGACAAGTGTGAGGCAGGCAGGAGACGAAGAGTGCGTGGAGCAACTCGTGTTCTGGTGGACTTCAACTGTTTTTTTTTCTTCTCTTCTTGATCACTATGGAATGAGATTTGGTTCACTTCCGCCCATTCTATATCTTACACTTCATCGTTTCTGTTGCTTTGACCTCGTCTAATTTTAGGTAGATTTTTTTTTCTTGACCCTTCATAGTTTATCCGTCGTTTACAACATCTCTGTAGGCTCTTCTAAGAATTGTTCTCTTACCCCCCCCTAGCGATTGCATAATCTACGCATACGGGAATTTAAAAAAAAATAAAGAGAAAAACAGAGAAAAGAAGTTTAAACAGAACAACTGATAATTATCAGAGTGTAGTCTTTTCACGCAGAACACTCTTCGCCGTCCCGTTGTTAGTGTGTACTGTTGTTGTGCAGCGAAACGCTCACATCTCCGCATACACACACGCAAACCCACCCACACACACACACACACCCTCCAGGATGAAGGTGACCGAGGCAGAGCGCCTGCAGCAGCTGGAGAGCGCCATTGAGCAGCGCCAGCAGGAGATCGAGCGGCTGGCCGCCCGCAAGGACGAGCTGCAGTCGGCCGTGCAGGTGGCGACGCCCGAGTACCGCGCCGACCCGCTTCTCGCGTCCTTCCCGGTGCTCGACTACTGCGGCCGCCGCGCCCGCAAGAGCGTCAAGGCGGTGCGCGTGGAGCAGGTCGGCAACGTCATGGCGCAGATGGACATCGCGCGCAAGGCAATCAGCGAGCAGAACCGCCTGGACGCGGCGGAGGCGCAGGCGGTGCGGCGCCGGCTGCTGAACCTCGAGAAGACGACGCGCGCGCGCGAGGCGGCGCTTAAAAAGATGACTGACGACGCCGGCATCGACCCGAAGCAGCTCTCGAGCAAGGCCCGCGGCGCGGCGGCGCGCGACACGGAGTTCGAGGGCGAGGCCTCTGTGGCCGAGTTGGAGGCGCGCATGAAGCTGGTGCGGAAGGAAATCACCGCGGCGCGGCTGGTGGCCGACAAGAAGGGCGAGACCATCAAGGAGATGCGGGTGCTAGTGGAGGGCCGCGCGGCGCTCATTGACGAGATCGACGACCTGTACAACCAAATCCGCGTCGTTGACCGCGACACGCGCGTTGAGACGGAGGAGCTGCAGCGCCTGCTCGACGACGACGCCGAGGCCGCGGAGCTGCTGCAGGAGAAGCGCAGCCAGCGCTCGGCGGCGCGGGGCCTCATCGACCAGGACACCGCCGACATCCGCGCCGAGCGGGCCGACGCGGCGGCGGAGCAGCGGGTGCCGGCGGAGCGCGTCATCAAGGCGCAGGACTACCGTCTGGAGCAGCTGGGGCGGCGCCTCAAGGCCGTCGACGCGGCGCTGGAGAACAACGGCCTGACCCGCAGCGTGGAGCGCATCCTCGCGCGCACGTGGCAGGGCAACCGCATCGAGGCGCCCGCCGACGGCGACGGCGACGACCTCTACGACATTGAGCGCATCATCCCGGCGCAGGAGACGATCCACCCCGGGCTGTACAACATGTTCCTCACGGAGCGCGACCGCACGACGCGCACCGTCAGCGTGCTCAACATCGGCGCCAAGGAGAAGGAGGAGGTCGTCGCCTCGCTCGCCTGCCGCGTCGACACCCTCGCCCGCGAGTGCAACCTCGCCATCCAGGAGCTTGACGAGCTCGCCTCCGGCGCCGCCTTCGCGGAGGAGGAGGAGCGCAACAGGGCGCTGCAGCAGGTGAAGCAGCAGCGCGCCCGCTACGACGAGCTGGCGGCCGAGAAGCAGCGACTCCGCAGCGAGCTGGCGCAGGCCTAGTAGCATTCTCGAGACCCGCCCGCCCCGCTCGGCAGCTGTCCATAGTAATCAAACAGCGAGACAAAGAAAATTGCATTGACGTCATTACCGAATCAGTCGTTTTCTTTGCCTTTTTTTGTTCTCCTTCTCCGTTTTCCTCTTTTTTTTTGCTTCTTTTTTTTTTGTTCCTTCTCTCTTCTCTCGCAAAACTTCACAGCCTTTCGCCCCATCACTGCATTGTCACTTCTCCTTATCATTCGTCATTTTACTATGAGTTCAATCGGAAAGAGTAATAAAATAAACGTGTGCTTCCGTCTCTCGGCTTTTTTTTTTCTCCTGTGCTGCTTCTGTGGTGGCTGAACTGGCTTACACCCATACACGCACTCCTCCCGTCAACTGCTGCGAATCGCACGGCTGATGCTGCGATCATAAAAGCTTGCGTGCAACAGTGCCATCCATGAGAGCGTCTTAAATATTCTATTGTTAAAAATATTTCTCTCTTTTTTTTTTTTCCCCTTCTCCTAGTGTTGATGTTGTGCGCGTATGGCGTGTTACTACGCTTCATTGTGTTGTACCTTTTCTAACTCCAGTGATTACACTTCTATCTCTTGGAGCTTTCTTATCTGACCATCCTCTTTCCCCTTTGGCGTGCCGGCGCTGCTTTTGTCGATTTTACTGATACTGCACAGAACCACACATACATAATTAGCACTTGAAATATATAAAAGACATTTTTTTTTTGAAAGTAGCTCTTTGAAAAAAAAAAAAAACAAGAAACCCCGACAGCAACAAAAAAAAATAACAACAAACATAAACATAGTCATTACACTCAAACGTCTGGTATTTCAAAAAAAAAAAAAAAGAAAAAAAAAAGCAGCAACACACACACACACACACACACACACACGAAAGTTTTGCAATCAAGGACAGAAACAACAACAATAAGATCAAGAAAAAAATCAGGTGAAGAAGCAACGGGACATTATTATTTAAAACCCCCCTTTGTCTGTAAAGTGAAATTAAAAAAAAGAAATTAAACGAAAACAACTCGTAACAAATATATTTTAACACTTTATCACTTTATTAGTTTTTTTTTAAACTATATTGAGAACGACACGATAATGTCTACGCCAAGCCAGAAGGACGACCAGGCCAGCGCCACCAGTGCGAGCAGCACACATTCGCAGGGCGACCTCGGCATCCACGCCGGGGTGGCGCGCGCGGTGCACATGGCGTGGAATAACCAGTACACGGAGGCGGAGGACATCCTGCGGCCGCAGAAGGACCGCAACCCGCGCTGCGCGCTGGAGTGGGCGGTGGTGAGCACCGTCAAGACCCTCATGTCCTCCACCAACGAGGACCGCGAGCGGCTCCTGGACCTTCTCAAGGTCGCCGACGGCCTCGCGACCGCCAACAAGTACGGCGAGCCGATGTTTACGTGGGGCGACGACGACGACGACCAGAGCACCTCAAGCCCTGTGACCAAGAAGGAGCGGAAGTCGGCCAAGAAGGACTACAAGGCGCGCCAGAAGGACGCGGCCAAGCGCGGCGTCGATTTTGACGCGACGTGGCAGCTCGAGTGCGACGTCATCTACGCCGACTGCCTGATGCTGCGCGCCATCGGGCAGCTCATGATGAATTCGTACCTCAAGGGCGGCATCAACCTGCGCAAGGCGTGGGGGTGCTACTACGCACTCATCCAGAAGGTGGAGAAGGACGACAAGAATCTGATCCCGCACGAGCTCAAGATGTGCATCAAGTTCGGCACCGGCATGTTCTACACCTTCCTCGCGCTCGTCCCCGCGGGCCTGATGAAGCTACTCAGCATCATCGGCTTCATCTCGGACAAGGAGCTCGGGGAGCTCTACCTGACGGAGGTGCTGGAGAGCGACACCATCCGCTCCGCCGGCGCCGCCCTCGTGCTGTGCACGCTGTACCTCTTCCTCCCCACCGGCCTCGGCAACGCCGACGTGACGCTTGCCAAGGCGAAGCACGTGCTGGACATCATGAACAAGCGGTACCCCAACAACACCTACTTCCACGGCTACTCCAACTTTTACTACCGCAAGAAGGGCGACACGGCCCCGGCGGTCGAGTCCATCCAGCTTGCGGCCGACAACGCCGAGCGCGTGGGCTTGACGCCACTGCTGATCAAATACCTCTACGCCGACACGCTCTTCATGGACCAACAGTGGGGCGCCGCCAAACAGGCCTACCTCAAGGTCCTCGGGCACCTCGAGAAGACCAAGGAGAAGTTTGCCTACACGGGACAGATCGCGCTCTCCGTCGCCGCCTGTAACGTGATGCTCGACGACGAGAAGGAGGCCCTCAAGTGGATGAACAACGTCGGCAGCATGTACAACAAAAAGTCCAAGACGGACAGCAACTCCCCCAAGTTCGCCTCGCGCGTCATCGCCAACAAGCGTCTGCTGCCGCTCTCCGCCGTCTACATGCTCTACATCAACCGCGACCTTGCGCACATGAGGAAGGAGCAGGGCCAGCGCGTGCTGGAGGAGCTGCGGCGCGTGACCGCCGGCAAGGACCTCAGCGGACCCGAGGCGGAGAACATGAACTATCTCTTCATCGGTGTCATCAAGAAGGGCTGCGACGAGATCGACGAGGCCATGCAGTACATGAATAAGATCTTCGCGAACGAGAAGAAGATCCCCACCGACTCGATGATTCTCCCTTTCACCTACTACGAGACTGCCGAGATGGAGTACCGTCGCGGCAACCTCAACAAGGCACAGGAACTCTTCAACAAGGGGAGCAATATCAAGGGTGACGGCAACGAGACGCTCGCGAACCGCTACAACATCGCCATGAAGCAGCTCAGGAAGGCCATGGCGGAACAGAAGTAGCTGCATCAATTCCTTACGAATCTCATGGCAAGTTTCTGTTCTCGTGCCTCAAACGTCGCATTCATTTTACCCTCTTTCTTTACTTCCCCCGCTGTTCTCTCTCTCTCTCTCTCTCTCTCTCTATCTTCTTCGAGTCAACGGCTTGCTTTGGTGCACATTGCCCAGAAACAGGGGAAACAACAACAACAAAGTAGTACATGATAAGGAATGCAAGCACACACCTACGGAGAGGGACCGAGGGCAGCAGATGCCTCAATATTCACATGTGCCTCTCCCTATCGTACTTTCACAAGTGTTGCGGCAGCGCCTTATGCAGCGGAGGGACATCACTGAGAGGAGCTCTAGCCTTACGTATGTGACATCCTCTGTTGTTGCTTGAAATGGCTTCTTCCTTTCTTTCTTTCCTTGTAGTGATCCTCTTCTTTTCCTTGTTTCCCCAAACATTGTTTCCCCCCTTGCCATTTTATCCTCTTCATTTTTTCCCACTGTTTGCTTTCTTTTTTCTTTTTTAAAAGATCAATTAAGTTGGTCGTCCGTAACATTTATCATTATCATTATCATTTTCTATTTCATTTTCTAGCTCTTTTTCTTTTTCTTTTTCTTTTTCTCGTTTTATTTTTTTTCTTTTGCCCCATCATGCTCGTCATCTTTCCCTCACCGCTCTCTCAGCACAATTTACGCTTCTAACAATTAATTTCATTATTATTTTTCGTCCCCCGACTTAGCGAGTATACTTTGACGGGTAGACAGGTTTTGTTCGGCGAGCGAACTCGAACGCTACTCTTGTACTTCTTGCATCCCTTCACCTCTCGAAGACGAAACGAAACAAAGCAACAAACAAACGAATACAATATTAAGAAATAAAAGCAGACTTTAATGAATGTGTAGGAACAAGTGAATCCTTTCTGTGTGAATGCAATTGCTGCGGCATCTGTGCGTGTACTTTTTCCTTTTTTTTTTTGGCACTGTTTCGCGCAACGCTAAAAAAGAAAGGGTCTAATTTCTGGGGGTAACTCACTCTGCCTTCCGGCACCAAAGAGAGAGCGAGAGGGAGCGAGAGATTACTCCCTTCTTCTTTAGTCTCATCGCTACTGTTGAAGAGATTTTCAGTTACACTGTCGCACTTCTTGCTTCTCGAAGTGTTCTCTTGATGCATCCTTTTTATTTTTCTTCTCCCCTCTTCGCCCCCCCCCCCCCGTTGTCTGCTAAGCTTAACATAAGTAAAGTGTCTACTACTAGAAGCCACAATACAAGGATTACATACAATTAGAATTTTCTTTTAAACAACAACAACAACAACCTAGACCTCATCACCTACTCTCTTTTTTTTTTTATTTCCTTTTCCGACATTGGTGTACGTTTTCCTTCACTTAGCTTGTATCACTATAAGTTCTTTTTTTTCCCCATTTTCTGTTTTCCTCACGTTCATCTTTCGATTTCACTTCTTGTCCTTTCCATCCCAGTTGCTTTTCATACCTTAAGCCCTTTTCTTGGTTCTGTTTTTGAGCATTGTTATTACGATTTTTTTTTTTTTGTGTGTGCGTGCGTACTTCACACCTTTAGACCTTTGCCGTTTTGTCGACGCCCTGCATAAACACGTCGCTCCACGTTTATCGCTCCCCAGCGCTCTCTTCTCTCCCGCCCCACGAAGGACTGCGTCACCGGCATCATGCAGTACTACGTCGATGAGCAGGGAAATTATATGGATGAGACCGGTAACTACGTCGACCCTTCCGGTTTCGGCGCCGATACCACGGAGGGCGGCACTGGAGACGGCTTCACGTCGCACCAGGAGCCGACGCCGGACCCGGCAGCTAACGGCACAGGCGCGGGAGCCGGCAAACTCGCCCCGGAGGCAGCACAGGAGGCAGCGGCAGACGACGGCATGAACTACTACCAGAACGGCGATTACCAGGGGTACTACTATCAGGACGCGGATGGGAACTACTTCTACTACGACCCGGCTGCTGCGGAGGGGGGCGGCTTCGAGAACACTATCGCCGACGACACCAACGGCGCCTTTCAGACCCCCCCAAACGTGCCTCCCACGACGCACAACATCGTTCGTTCGTACGAGATGGACGCCTGGGAGCCTCGGAGCTTCGGCTGGTTCCAGGACATCATCATTGAGACCTTCTTCTCCAAGCCGTACAAGGTGTACCTTACCATTCTGCTGTACTGCGCGACGTGTTTCATTGCGTGCCTAGGTCTTCAGTACTCCTTCAATACACTCTACCGTCTCTTTTTTCCCCCGACGGATCTGATGCCGGACCTGCAGGCGTTTGGATACCTCGCCATCTTCTTCTACCTCAGCTTCATCATCACCAGCGCCCTGTGCGCCGTGATGGACATGACCCGCAACGTCTGGACGCAGACTCGGGAGGACACGCAATTCTGGGGCATGTCGCACCGCTTTCTGTCCAAGACGAAGCCGCCGTACGTGGTGTTCCTGATCCTCATCATTGTCACGACGTTTCTACCCATCTTGTGGGGTCTTGTGGAGGCAGGCATCAAGAAACAGTCGTTGCTCTACGTCGCGCAGTGCTACGCGAACGTGGCTGTTCTGGTGGCGACCGTGCTCGTCGCGATCTGCTACATTTGGTTCTACTGGCGGTCGCTGGTGTTTAAGCGGTCGGCCATCAACAACTTCCGGCAGCGCGATGACTTCAAGCTGCGCAAGTTCTCCTACAAGAACCATCCGACCAAGATGAACAAGACGCACTGGTACCATGCGGGCCTGGTGCTGGAGGAGTTCGGTTTTGACCACATCACTCTTCAGACCAACGTGATTGTGTTTGTTATCGGCCTGGTGCCTCTTTTCGCGCTGCTTGCCGCACAGCGTCTTAGCACCTACACGCCCACGCCAAGCGTCGCGTGGGGTGCCATCAGCTCCATCGCGTTCATCGCCATGTGCATCATCGCGTGGCTGACACTACTGCACCGCAAGAATCAGTGGGCCATCTACGTCAGCGTCGTGCTGATTATTGTGTTGGCGGCGCTCGGGTGCGCGGGCTCCGGCGTGGGCGGTAAGCCGGTTGTGGTCGGGGTGGTGGCCGTGCTCTTTATAGTGTCGCAGGGCATGGTCACGCGCAAACGCAAGCACCGCCTAACGAGGATACAGAAGCGAACCGTTATGGCGGTGCCCGAGACGGAGCCGCTGCCCGTCGACGAGCTCAAGAAGCCGCTGCGCCTCGACTCGTACCTGTGCTGCTGCCGCAACACGCTGCTCACGTATCTCCCATGCGTCGACGTGAAGACCCGGTTCGGCTTCCGCCACCCCAAGGTCGCGGAGGCTGAGCGGCGCCTGATGATTCAACGCGTCGCTCTGCGCACGGACCAGAAGGTGCTGCTTGTGTGGTGGTTCATCGTGATGCTCGCCGTCGCCTTTGTGATTGCGCTAGGGAACGGCATGCGCTACACCTTCACGGACCCGATTGCCGCCCGCTCCGACACCGCCACGGTTGGAACCGATCCAACGAACCTAATGTGCCGTCTTCGGTACAACACCAACAGCACACGGTCCCCGTTGACCGCGGTGGACCTCTCCTTTCTCGCTGCCCTCTCCTACACCTTCGGAACGGCTGGCGACACGGACTTTGCCACTTGGTTCGGGGACAAACCAAGCCTGATGCGGCGCTACCCTGTGCACCTGCCGCCGACACTCAAGTTCGCGACCGACGGTATCGCCATCCAGTTCAGCGATTTTGTCGATGTGGAGACCGACTTCCACGTGGTGACCCTGAATGGGAATTTTCACGGTATGCAGGTCTTCCGTGACGTGGACGACTGGGGGGAGTCGATGACGCTGCAGGTGGCCGGCGCCATTGCACCACTCATCAACCTGTGGTCCGAGCAGTCGCGCGCCAAGTACGTCCAGACTGGCTCTTTCTTCCGCACGTTCTTCCCGCCCTCCACCGCGCTCGATAACGTCCGGGCGTACCTGACGGAGCTGCTCCAAACGACACCGCTGGAGCGCATTCTGTTGGTTGGTGACCAATTCAACGGCGGATACGCCAAGCAACTGTCGTCTGAGCTCGGCGTCGATTTCGTCGCCTTCAACGCTCCCGGCACAAAGTACAAACTGCCGCTACTGAGTCGGGGAACACAATTCACGTCAGTGCGCAGCATCTGGTCGTACATCGACTCCGTCGCCGACACCGCACAAACGTTCTACCTGCCGTGTGAGGACTCCATGTCCAGCAACAAGTGCAGCCGCATCACCACCACCATCGACTACCTCCAGGCCCTCTGCGGGGACACGCAGGGACGATCCTTTCTGTAAGCTCTCGCTTTCTACCCAGCCACGTGCGTGATCAGTGCTGCCACTTATTCCCACCCCACACTCTCTCTTTTCCAGTTCTTGTACAAAATTAGTCTTCCGAGCATCCTTGTACCTATCTATCTATTGATCTCTCTCTTTTTTTTTTTTGTCTCTCCCTCCCTCAAACTTCACCACTGCTTTGAGTTTTTGGACATGTGTGCATTCTTTGTTGCTTGTTTATCCCTACTCTTCTTTTTCCATTTACTATCCGCTCTTCTGTACACAACCTAGACATCGACTTGGCCACCGTTCTCAAACACCAGCCAACCCTCAGCGTGCCCAAGAGGGGTGAGGCACGGATTCGGATGTACTCCCTTGTCCTTTTCACAGGCTTTCTTGTGTTTTTTTCCCTCCCCTCTACGTTGTGGCTTTGTCCGCTGCACTTTATAACTCCCTTCCCCCTTCACTACTCCCCCCCCCCCCCCGTCCTGAACTTATGGATGAGATGATTAAAAGCAGCTATGAAGAGCTCTTGCTCCGTATGCACTCGCCACCTACTATTCTTTCCATCCCATCCTTTCTTTTAATACTACTACTACAAACAAACATTAAAACAAAAATAACAACAACAATCAAACAAAAAAAAAGTGTACGCATACATTTCTTCTTTGCCAATATCGGTAAAACACCCAGCTCTCCACCCACAAAACAAGGCCAACAACCCTTCCCACCAGATGCTTCGCCGCTCTGTTTCCCTTGGCGTCCGCTACACGCCGCGGCTGTGCGCCGCTGCCAAGCCCGCCGCCGCCTCTTCCGCGAAGGCAGCCGCGGCGCCTGCGCAGAGCAAGAACCTTGGCGCCCGCGGTCCTTCCGGCGACACCCTTGTGGACAAGGCCCTGCTTGGTGGGTGCCTCGCCGGAGTCGCGGCTTGGTGGTTCTTCGTCCCTGGCCCGCACAACCAGCACTGAGCACAGCACCGCCCTCGTTGCCTCCATACGAGTGCATGGTGAAGCCCGGGGTGCGAGAAATGACAACCGAATACGCGCTACCATCAGACGCAGCCACAAGGGTGGAAACCACTACAGTTATCCCGACATTAATCGCATGGGCAACATATACACAGCAAATACATATATATAACAGCAAAAACAACAACTACAACAACATTTAAATCAGACAAGTTTTACATGGCACAGAAAATTAAAAATCTCCTGTGTTATCGTCGTGATCAAACCGCCGAAACAATTTTTAGTTTTCGTTTACAGATGTTCTCCACCTCACACAAGAAGGAATTTTTGTTTCTTTTTTCTTTTGACCACGACAAGAACCTTTCTAGTATTTTAGCACTTTTCCATTTCCTTTTCCTTAGTGAATACATTGTTTCCTTTCGAAATGCACGCAAAAACTGCACCACAAACAATTCGAAGTTGTCAAGAACATGCAGGCTAGCCCGTGACTGGCGCCTGCTTTTTGTTATGGCGCTCTCGGATGACGCAATACACCACACAGGTTTATCGGCGCTCTCCTATCATTATCTCACTCTTCATGAGAGGGCCGCTATATCTTTTTTTTTTTTTTCATACCCATCAGATGCTGACGCATGTCTGCTGCACTCAGATGGCTAAAAAAAAAATAATAATGCGTAATTCGGTTTGAAGTGGAGGTGTTTTTACCGAATGCACGATTTTAGACATGACTCCTGTTACATGTTAGTCTCTGAACTTTTCTCTGAATATCTCCCCTCCTCTCCCCATGTTTCTCTCTCCTCTACTCCAATCATTTCTTTACTTGTAAACATACGTAGAAAGAAACAAACGAAGTGTATATACATATATATACATATATATACATTTTTTTTTTTTAATTGGTTTTTCTGCATCGATTATCCGTAGTTTTCCCCAAGACCTGACTCGACTACACACTCACGCACATCTGCGCCGACAGGTCTGATTCACTGCCAGAAGGACGCCACCCAAGAAAATTTATCTCCTCTAAGGGGCGGAAAACGGCATCCCAAAAGCAGTTGCAGGAAGAACTAAGTATAGAATCTCAAAAAAAAATATATATATAATAATTATATATATTGCATTGCGCGATCGCACACACGCCTATCTCTCTCTCTATATATATATATATATATCCACATCCACAGATAACCACAAGTTACCCAGACACATAGATCACTTTGTTGTCAATAATAACGACACATCCTACTTTACTTGCTCTAAACGGCCTCTTTTCCTTTCCTCTGTGGTTCATTCCCTCATTTTGCTCTTTCTTTTCTCTCCGTTTGTTTTGGTGGCCACAACATAGAACTTCTTCTTTCTTCCCTCTCTCCTGCTCCTTACCCTCTCTCTCTTTCTCTCTTTCTATCTTTCTGTTTTGCCATTACAACTACAACATAGTTCTGTAACACAACCCAACCACTAACAAAGCTGTCAAACAGCACACAGTAGGAACTGAGAAGTGGTGCACAGTTGCACAACAACACGCTTCCTTAGCCCTGTCGAGCTCGCCTGCGCTGACCTCACCACTCCTGCGCGTACATAGACATCCCTATGCTTCACGAACACACCAGAAAGAGCTGCTCGTCGGTGCTGACGAAGCACGCGACCCCCGGACCCACGCCGTCCGTCCCCGACAGCGCTTCCGCCTCTCGGTTCCGGCACTCAGCCTCCGCGCTTGAGCTCATCGGCAACAGCCCCTACCGGAAAACAGACGACCTGCATGTGCGTGCGGTGGCCCAACGCAATGTCTTCGATGACGACGCAATCGCGCTGCACCGCGAGCAGCCACGAGAGCGGCGGCCGGAGGTTCTGGAGGACGTCGACGCGATGGGCCGCGTGCGGCGGGCTTACCAGATTGTGCGGCAACTCGGCAAAGGCGGCTACGCCACGGTGTACGAGGTGGTTCACCTCCAGTCTGGTGCCTCCTTCGCTGCCAAGGTGTTTGATAGACGTAAGCTACCGTGGGGCGAACTTCAGAACATTGAAAACGAGGTCGCTCTTCAGAGTAAACTAGACCACCCCAACATCGTCAAAGTGGAGTGCCTCTTCAGCAACGACACCCACGTTATCATAATACTGGAGCTTTGCCGGAAGGATAGCTTTTACCAACTCTCCAAGGAGTGCGGCGCCTTCCCTCCTGCGAAGGTCCGCTCGCTCCTGTGCCAACTGTGCAGCGGCGTCGCGTACATGCACCGCCACCGGCTTGTGCACCGCGACATTAAGCTGGGCAACCTGCTGGTGGGCCTGCACGGCGGCGAGCTCAAGATCGCCGACTTTGGCTTTGCCTCGCACTTCGACGGCGCCAGCCTCACCAAGACGTGCGGCACACCCAACTACATGGCGCCTGAGATTCTCAGCAAGCAGCGGTACGGGCCGGCGGTGGACGTGTGGAGTGTCGGGGTCACCGCCTACGCGCTGGCCTTCGGAAAGCCGCCGTTTGAGTCCGTCGACACGGAGAGCACGTACGCGCGCATCCGTTCGGGGGAGTACCGCTTCCCTGCTCACCACAGCATGCCGGGGTGCTTCGTAGAGCTCGTCAAGCAGATGCTGTGCCGAGACCCCCTCCGTCGCATTACCGCTCTCGCTGCTCTTCAGAGTCCATTTCTCGCAACACCAGTTCCGCGACCGCGCCCGGCGCACGTGGATGTGGCCGGCGCTGTGGCGCCGCGTGCACTGCCCGGCGCCATTGTTGTTGCTAGCGGCTACTGCAGCAAATACGGTTACTGCTGCCAGGTGCACACAGTGGCGCGAGGCACCTTGCCCGTGTCCTTGTTCAACGACAACACCAAGATGCTGCAACATGAGCACCGTCTGTACTACATCACCCGCCGCGAGGTGGCGCAGGGCATGTACACGGATGAGCGACAGGTCATTGACGTGAGCGGCGGCACCGCCCAACTGCACCCGCAAGTGCGGAAGAAGTTAAACATCCTGCGGCTGCAAGGCAACAGGGATGCGTGCGCCGTAGGAGCCGTCGACCCGAACGAGGTGGCGTTGTTCGTCGCCCGTCCCACGGCCGGTGGCGCCGGCGATGCCGACGACGTGGTGTACGTCAAGAACAGCGATCGGCAGTTGCTCCCCGATGACGGTCTGTTGTTTTCGCACCGTCTCTCCAACGACGTATTCCAGGCGACCGCCCACGTGACGGTGTCGGCGCGTTCCGCCATCGCCGTACACGTTGGCGGGCGCCCACTCGCCGGGGCGGTGGCACTGGACGTGGTGCTCTTCGGCGCAAGCAGCGCCCTCGTGCTTGTGCGCTGCGGGGCCGTGCGGGAGGTGCTGGCGGTGCGGGATACCACACGGCAGACGTCGCGCGGGGCTGCGGGCAGCTGTGTGCTGCACTGCGATGATGGCCGCGACGTTTCTCTCAGCGCAGAACTGACGGACCGTCTCGTGGAGTCCCTGCGTAAAGTTCGGGCGTGGTCAGTAGTGCCGTGCCCTTTCGCGTGATCGTGCACCGCGCCTGCCCTGGCTCGTTTGCCATTCCCGTCCTTCTTCTGTTTGCCGTTTAGACTTCCGCAACAGACTGATCCCGCTGTGCCCATGCTCTTTTCGTTGTTTTCCCATTGAAAATTGCAAAGAGACGACTCTGCACCCTCCCCCCCCCCCCCCCCCGCAGTGATCCATCTTCGCCTTCTACTGCTCTCCGCGGTGGGGGCCATAGAACTTCATACATCTAAATATCATACATTTTTGATGGTGGTCTGCGGCCACGATCGACACCATGGCTGTTGACTACTTTTGACCGCGCTTGTTCCGGATGTTGCTCAACTTTTTTTTTTTTTAAACTCCAACGACCGCTTTTTCTACTACTTCTTTCGTCATGACCACTGTTTAAGAGCTTCTTCAGTTGTACTCGACTAGTTTCAAGTAAAGACAAAAAAAAAAAAACAACAACGAAAGAAAAAGCACAGCATCACCTACTTTTGTGTTTTTTGGTAGACACAGAGTATTCCACATTATCCCGTGATGATCGGCTTCTTTGCGAGCTGTGTGGATAGTCTCTACATATATGCGCACTTGCCTACCTTCGCGTAATGATCTCTACTAGTGCATGTTTAATGGGGAAACGATGATGATGCTGACCCTGCCAATATATCATTTTTATCTTTGCTTCTCCCCCTTTTTTCTTTGCTTCTCGTTTGCTGATACTGTCCCCACACACGACATTCACTCCGCTGCTAACTAGTCGACATTACCTCATCCAACAGAGTGCCAAACACCTACTAGGGTTGCCAACAGGACAGGAAGGAAGCAAAAAACAACAACAACAACTATCACACAACAAGGACTCAAACAGCATCACGCATCAAGGAAGCAAATAGCTTGGTGAACTCAGTCATTTTTTAACTCTAGCAAACGCTGCAGCGCTTTACTTCTGCTTCACTTCTCTCTTTTTTTTTTTTTTTCAGCTCTTAGCGTTACCCCTTTGCCTCATCCAATTACGTCCCTCTCCGCGGGGTTAACTATCTGCGCTCAATTCTCCAGTCTCTCTCTTTCTTTTTTGTCTTCTGTATTTACACTAGTGACAACTTTTTCTCTTCATTGGAACTTATTTGTTGTATTTGTTTCTTTCATCCGACTGCCCTCACGTACGACCCATCGACTTGTGCTCTTACCGCTACTTTATCATTTCTCTAGTACGTTGCGTCCTGTTCTCAGTGTTTCAGAACACAGCGTTACATCAAGCCAAAGGTTTAACGGGCCGTAGAATCTGTGACAGAAAGAAATACAACAACAACACACACACACACAAAAAGAGAAAGAAGCAAGTGGTACTTGGTAAGTCTGAGGATAGTAAACTCTACATTACTTTTACACATCAGTTTCCTACGTCAAGACATGCCGTTCATTCACACAACCTTCGCGCCGTCAGGTGCCCTTTTGGGGTGTGTACCAACGAAGTACCTGCTGGGCGACTCCCAAAACTTGGCGGTACTGTATCATAGCGACAAATTTTCCGTGCATCAAATAAAGGACGGTGCTCTGGAGCAATTGTGCGAATTCCCCGTCGCTGGCACCATCCGACATCTCTGTGTTGTCACCCTGTTTGATCCGCACGTACGCGCACCGACGCGGGATGTTCTCTTTATCTACACCGAAAAACACGACGTCATTCTTCTCTGCTTATCGCGAGGAGTGGTCGACAATGAAGTCAAGGAAGATGGCATTCGTGTTCTTGTGCTGTACAATCAGCGACTGGAAACCTCTAGTGTCACGCGAGATGAGTCTCACTTGTGTTGCAGCACGGAGGCCCCCACCCTTTTCCCGCACGTCGCATTCACCCACTCAAGGGGTGACTTGTACTTCCTCGACGTCGTCGCCGCTCTCGGATACGCGGCTCAACGGAAGCAGCTGAACGATCTCTTCCCAGCCAAGTTCGTCAGTCTCGCAAAAGTGCGCGCCCGCTCCGGGGTCCTTCGTCGCAGTTTTTTTCAGGCCAATGAGTTCGATGTTCGGTCGATCGTGTTTGGCACTTCTTTACCCGACCGAGTTCCGCCACCAGGCAGTGCCGATTCCGCGGGGACGGAGACGCTCGCGTTTTACGTACTCTTCGCGGATCAGCGCGGCAAGGTTCACGTTTCCGAGTACAGCTTCAGTTCTTGCACCACCCAGAGCGATCGAGCGGCACCATTGCTCTTGACAGACGGACTTGTCGATCATTACCAGAATCCGTTAAACAGAAGAGATATGCTGCAAACTAATGCGGATGGAACGGCGGCATTGTTGGTGGCTACTGCGAGTGGGGTTTTCATCGTCGGCAGCCGCCTCGTAACTTTTGTGGAAACGGGCGTGAATGCCTCCAGGATGGGTGTTGCCGCTGCGTCCGCGCTGGCATCGCGCCGCGGGAGAAGGTACGCTTCCTACACGCGTGAGTACCCGCGGCCTCTATCAACATTGGCGGACACGCTGCCCTGCGATGTCTCTTGCGCCGTGAAGAAAACAAATGATATCCTTGCATCCCGCGAAGACGCCTGCACGGTGACTACCATCTTCATTGGCTTTTACGGTGGCGTCTTGCTTCAGCTAGACATTAGTCATCCCGCGCTCACTGCCACCACGACGGCAGATCCCAACCACGGCTCTTCTCCTGATTTTGTTTTCACGGTGGCGAGTATACCCACCACTCCCAACGCGGTGTTGGCGCTCAGCGACTCAAAGCTTCTTCTTACGTCACGTTTCGGTAACTCCGTCGTTTTCGACATGCATACTCACGATTCCGCAAACGTTGTGTCTTCTCATCGCGGCCCTGTGATCGCCATGTCCGTGGTGAATGAGTGGCCCAGTTGCAGTATTATTGCCAGCGTAGGGGTAGGGGAGCAGGGCGGTCTCAGCGTCGTACGCGCGGCCACACACTTTGAACCCCATCGGTCTCTTCTTGTGCCCTACAAGGCGTCTCGCGTTTTAAGCGCTGGTGACATTCTGATGGTTCAGCAATACCCCAACCTCTCCTTCTTTGAGCTAGACTACACCGTATGTTCGGTTGGTAGCGCGCCTGCGCACGAGCCATCTTGTCCGCGGGCAAAACCACTGCTATCACAAGGGTTACCTGACGCGGAAGTGCTGCATCTTTTCACGCGCGCGACCTCTTCTGCTGTACTGGCCATCACCGATCACGGACTCTATAGCGCTGAGGTGCGTCCGGGCAGTCCCCTCCAATGGGAGGAGCGCGTGCCCCTGCCGCCCTCGCTTCGCGGACAAGCATTTTGCGCCGTCTCGTCGTCTCGGGCGGAGCTCGTTGTGATCGGCGCCGATCGAACTGTTGTACTGCTTGACGGTCATGATCGCCTGTCCGAGCTGCATCATACACACCCCATTGCCTGCTTGTGCTTCACCAAAGCCGATGGCAGCGTCCTTGCGTTGGGAGACTGGGGTGGAAATCTTTCTCTTTGGGATACGCGCAGCCGCGAGATGATGGGCTCTCTGGCGTTGCAGTGCACTCCTCGCAGTGTGGTGCTCCTGGGCGATGAAACCCTCGTGGTTGGCCTACTTGACGGGCGCGTCTTTGAGACGACATGCGGCACAGTGCGCGGCGAAGCCAGCGTGGCGCGTTCGTTCTTTCTCTTCGACACCCCCGTTACTCTTTCTCCGCTGACACCACTCAGCGGTACGACCACCACTCCTCAGCGCGCGGCGGCCTTGGTCGCGCCAGGGCCGATTCCGCTGCTGCTCCTTCACACAGACACCGGTGTGGAGATGACCGGGATTGATACTCCTGACGCACTCGACGCCGTTTGCATCTCTCAGGAGCGCCACCTCTTCGCGTTTCTTCTTGACAACTCCGCTGAGGCAGTGGCAGAGCGAGTCAGCGACTCGGGCGATGAGGCGAGAGCGGCCGGCGCCGCCGCCCCCGCAACTCTGCTTCAGATTGGCGTCCTTGATGATGCTCGGCGCGTGGGGCAAAGCTTCTTGAGCGTAGGGCAAACCGTGACGCGTGTCCGGTACTTTCCGCAATGGGAGCTTGTTCTCTTCTCTGCTCGCAGACCCGACAGGGACGAGATCATCTGCGTGCCGTACGCTTATCTTTTTCAGCAATGGAACTTTTCGCGAGTGCGTCAGGTTATTGATGCGGAGTTCTTGGAAAACGAAAGGTGCGTGTTCATCGAACCATTCACCCCAACCGCTGAAGACGGGACTGACGGCAAGGTCGATTTCGCTCTTGTAGGGTCGTGCTTTACGTTTCCGGACGAGCAGTGGGCCAGCTCTAGCCGTCTCGCGTGGTACGGGAGACGAGGATCCGGGCACCGCATCGAACTGCTCTCCAGCATAGATGTCAAGGGCCCGCTGCAGTGTTGCGCTGCTATTCCTGGTCATCCGGGGAGGCTCGCGGTTGGGATGGGGGGAAGCGTTGTGCTGTACAGCTGGAGTGCAGAGGACCAGAGTCTCATTACGGAGGATAGTTGCTGCACCGTGGGAATGAACATATCTCGCATACTGCCACTCGCCGGATTGGATCCAGATCGCGCCAATCTCGCTGTCTTGGACATCCGATACAGCGTCAGCTTCTTGTCCGCCGATCCCGCCCAGGGCAGTTTACGCGTTGTCTGTAGAGATCGACGTTTGAATGGCGCGCTGGACGGCGCCGTTCTCAAAACACGGGATTTGGCTGATCAAGACACGGTGTGCGTCTTCGACGAAGACGGCAATTTCTCGACGTTCATCTGCCAAGTGAAGCGGCAACAACACTCGACAGCCTACTCCCCCACGACGTACTCGTTATTGCCAGGCGAAAAGTATCACATCGGTGACTTGGCCACATGCGTTGAGTGTGGCAGCTTCACGCTGGCCGCGCCAGAGGACAGCGACGGCAGCGGTCGCGACAGCGCGGGCATGCCGACGTTGCGGGAGCTTCTCCCAGGCGTCTGCGGCTCTCAAGTACTCTATGGAACGTCCCTTGGAACCTTTGGCGCCTTTTTGCCTGTCACCCGCACTACGTTCGCCTTGGTGAGTTCCTTGGAGCACGGGCTGCGGGCCAGTGGTGCGGCGGCGGGCCGCCTCGTGCTGGATCAGCGGCTGTTTCGGGCGGTGCAGCTCCCGACTGCATCCTCAGACGAGACTGGCTCTCGAGACTGTACGCGGGGGGTCTGCGATGGGTGTTTTGTACAACATTGGACCCGCATTCCGGAAGGACTGCAAAGAGCAAGCCTTCGCTCCGCAGAGAGTTTCTTGCGCTCCACCTTCTCCGACCGCAGCCCCGACGAGCTGAACGTCATGCTGTCAGCGGAGAGGCTTCCGACGCTTCCATTCGCGTTGAACGACATCGGCCACTTTCTTCACTGCCTCAAGCGCTTGAGCTAGACCGCAATAAATGAATTTCTTCGTATGCTATATGCATTTTCCCAGTTTCATGGCTGTTCTACGGGCAGTTCAGTTTTCCCTGTGCGCTCCGCTTTGTCTCTCTGGCAGTCTCTTTCGCTTCCTTTCTTCCTCTATGACTCTGTGTGTCTTCGTACCCGCGCGGCTCACCGTGATTGTAGCGTTTGGTGAGCCCTTATTACTTCTGCCAAACGCACCGATACGACAGGGTGATCACTCTTGACGAAAGAAAGCAATACTTGAAGGGGAAGTAATGCGCGGAATGAAACCAGAAAAACTTAAATTTCTGTGACCCTTGTTCAACATGTATCGTTTACTATTTTCGTGTGTGCTTTCGTTCCGCTATCGATCAATGCACACACACACACAAAAAAAAAAAAAACACCAAAAACAAACAAACAAACAAGCAAACAAACAAACGAAAGGAGCACGTGGGAAGGTAGGAGCATATAGAAACCGCTCCCCCAGACACGGGGTGTCAGTTGCTTTCTGGGTCCTAATACTATTGTGATTTTTTCTCCCCTTTCCAGCAACAACAAGAGAGAAACGAAGCGAGTAATACAGTGCTACAACGTTTCAACCATTTCTTTCCTTCTCCGTTCAGAATCCATTGCCGCGGTTTTCCGAATGCCAGCGCTGCACTCTACTTTCCGGTCTCTCTCTTCTGCCGTCATTGCACTTCTTCCTGTGTTGCGTGACACGATGCTTCTTCATACTAGCCATGATTTTTTCTTCAGAAGCCTTTTCCACAAACTACAGTTGATTGCTTCAACTAGTCATTATTTTTTTTTTTTTTGATGAATATTTATTTGTGCCTCGACGTAAAATACTATTTTCATTGTTCAAGAATGCAACGAGCAGCGCGTTCCACAAAGTGCAACACGAGACCTCCGCCGTAGCTTTTGTGGACTGAAACCGTATGCTCCCGTCCTGCGCCATGGTGTTCTTCACATACCATTGGTCTTCCTTCACTTCTCTGCACTCCTCATTCCTCATATTTTCCCGTCCGTTTGCAAAAATGAACAAAACAATATCTTCGATTGAAACTACTCAAAATCACAACCCATTCACCAAAGCAATATTCTGTCTCCAGAAGATCACCAAAATTCTTATCACAAATCTCCACCTCAACGGCATCATGAAGTACCTCGCTGCCTACGCGCTCGTGAACCTCTCTGGCTCGGCCCCCACCCCCGCGGCGGTTCAGGCCGTCCTCAAGGCTGCTGGCGTTGCCGTCGACTCGGCCCGCGTCGACGCCCTCTTCGCGGAGCTCAAGGACAAGAACTTCGACGAGGTGTCCGCTGAGGGCAAGGCGAAGCTTGTCGGCGGCGCCCCTGCGGCTGGTGCGGCCCCCGCGGCTGCCGCCGCTGCCCCTGCCGCCGCGGCGAAGAAGGAGGAGCCTGAGGAGGAGGATGACGACGAGATGGGTTTTGGTCTCTTCGACTAAGGCGCTTGATGTGCTCTGTCCTCTTCTACCAGAAGCATTGCCGTAATGCAGCACTTCGCTATGTCGCACTGATTCATACACACCAGGCGCCGATTCGTGGAAGCACGTTGGAGGTCCACCCACGCTGTAGATACGCACGTGGGCAGGATCGGCTTGAGAAGAGATACGATACTCAGCGTTGACTGGCAACTTCAGCTGCCCTTACTAGAATTATTGCAACATGTACGTTTTGATATAATTTCATCATTTGTATTTTCACATATCCTCCAAAAAAAGAATGAAAGAAAAATGAGAACCGGATAATAACCGGACAGTGGCTTACAACCGCATGCTAACAGATGTTTAGCAAGGAAACTCACTACCACAGGGATGAGAGCTAGGCGGCCAGTACCTGCCTCTTAGCAGACAATAAAGTTGTATGCGTGTGTATCTACGACACAGGACGAAAACGATAGTTTTCTGCCCTATCGCCTACTTCTACAACACCTACAAACTGGAGAACTTTCGCCTCCTCAGCAGCAGCGTCTCAACCTTGGGAATAGCACTTTTATTTACTCTGGCACGGCAATTATTCCCGAGTTGTCTGATAGTTCTTCTTGTTATTGAAGAGGTTTTGTTAGCTTTCTGTACCCTCCTCCCACTTCTCCTTCGCATTTCCTGCTGCAGATTTGTCACTACTAGTGCCATCCCCTAACCATTAGCAACCAACTAGCCAATACCAACCCCCATCCAAGCACCGCACTCCACCTTCCCCAACCCACCCCCAGCCAACCCTCTCTTCCGTACCCGCAGCACCGCGATGGGCCCGTGCAAGGCGCTGATGTCCGTCGCCCTGGCGGCGGTCCTCGGCACGTGCGTCGTGTCGGCTGCCGAAATCACGGTCGACAAGACGAATAAGATATACGACGGCGTGGCCTTCGACTCGGACCTGACGGTCGCGATCCCGAGCGATCTGGACAACGACGAGGCGACGCCGGCGGTGACGCTGCTGAACTTCAAGGGCAGCGGCAGTGGGGAGCTCGTGATCGACGGCACCGCGGGCGAGCCGATCACGTTCGGCCTGCTGCTGCGCGTGGCGAGCCTGACGCTGACCGAGGGGCGCCTCGTCGTGAAGAACAACCTGCCGCAGACCTCGACCACCATCGTGTCGTCGCTCAAGACGGAGGGCCGGCACACCAGCAACTCACCTGTGCTGCTGGAGAACACGAACTTCCAGTCGAACACGACCTTCATGCTCACGGGCACGACGGTCTCTTTCGGCAGATTCAAGGCGGAGAACACGGTGCTGGAGGTCACGGCGTCTTCGCAGCTCACCGTGTCGAATGTGTCGACATTGCAGATGTCCGGCACGTCGGCCACCAACGTGGCGCACCTGTTCAAGACGGCGGCGGCGGTGACGGTTTCGGACAACTCGGTTCTGTCCGTCAGCGACTTCACCGTCAGCGGCACCGGCAACAGCGGCGCGCTTGTGAGCCTCGACAGCGGCCTCACGGTGACGGTTGCCAGCATGTTCCGCGTGAGCGGGCTGACGGTGGAGGGCGCGGGCCCGCTGCTCGGCGTCGGCGGCGCGATCACTGTGTCGGATCGCTCGAGCCTCGCGGTGACGGACTGCACCATCGGCAGCGGCACGCTGCTGCAGCTGCCCGCTTCCCCCACCTTCACGGTGACCGACAACTCGGTGGTCAGCTTCGTGGGCCTCACGGTGCGCGGCACCGGCGTCGATGCGGCGAACGGTGTGCCGACGAACACGGACGACACGTCCAAGGTGTACGGCGGCATCACTGTGGGCTCGACGGCCCTCGGCACGAAGGACGAGTACGCCAACAACGGGCTGATCGTGACGGACGTCGTCTCCACTAGCGGCGCCATCTCTGGCGGCGACCGCGACGGCCAGTGCAGCTTCGCGCAGTGCAACCAGGCGAACACTGACCTGACGCCGCGCAGCGATCGCTGCGACGTGTGCACGTGCAAGAGCGACGCTAGCTACCAGCAGCCCTACTGCACGGTCGGCGCGGACGCGGACGGCGACCTGGGCACCGACCGCTGCGGTATCCAGTTCTGCCTCGCGTGCACCACTGACGGCAGCGCGTGCACGTCCTGCGTGCAGGGGTACGACCCCTCGGCCGACGGCAAGTCGTGCGTGCGTACGGACCCGACCGAGACGATCGCCCCGACCACGACCACTACCACGACGGAGGGCCCCGGCAACACGTGCAGCGTGCCCAACTGCCTGCGGTGCGTGCCCGATGCGAACGACTGGTGCGATGTGTGCCAGCCGTTCTACGACCGCGACAACACCGGCAACTGCGTGATGCAGTGCCTGGTGGACTTCTGCCAGACGTGCGAGCCGGGCCGGACGGACCGCTGCCAGACTTGCAATGCCGGGTTCTCGCCGCGTAACGGGCGCTGCGCGCCCAACGACGCGGCCCGCCGCGCCGTGCCGTCCGCGCTGGCCGGTCTTGTGCTGCTGGCCACGTTGGTGGTGTCGTACGTGCTGTAGCGCGGACGTATATGTATACATGTATCTAGACACCTCTCCTTCCCCGCCCCTCATTTGTTTTCCACTTTCTTTTGCTTCATTCATTCATTCATTCATTCTTTCTTCCTTTATATATCTATATATCTCCAGATCAAACAATCAAAAAATAAATAAATAATAAATAAATAAAACAGAAAAAAAAACAATTCCATACAACACGGGACAAACACCAGGTTAAAACAAAAAAGTAACAATACGGAAAACGTAGAAGAAAACGAGACACAAATGAAACACAGGGAATCGTTCTTTTATTATTATTATTATTTCTTTGCGTCCTTACACCCTCACAAGAACGAAAAATAGAAGCAACCACCGCACAGGTTCCTAGGGTTAATAAAAAAGGAATGGAAGAAAAAAAGAAAAAAAAAGAACAGCAACCGCAGTTGCCGTTGTGTTGGGTCTCTCTTCTTCATTTTTCATTCTTTTCTTTTCATCTCTTGCTTCTCCTTTCTCTTTTCTATTATTATTTCGAGGTCAAAAAAAAAAAAAAAAATAACACTCACTCTCCCCACCCCCCTTCATTCCCTCATTCCTTCATTCATTTGATTCTTTTCTTTTTATTTCCAGGTGCTGGTCTTCCTCCCCTCCCCCCCCGCTCCTCCTGGCACGCGGCGAGCTGTTGCCGGAGCCACAGCCCCGCCCAGGTGGGCAGGGCCGGAGAGGAGGGAGGGGGCGGGGAAGACAAGGCATGGCTAAACATATGCGGCACCGTCAAAAAAAAAAACGGAGAAAATGACAAAGGTAATAAAGCACAAGGCAGCGCGACGAGGGCCAACAAGGATAAATTGCCAAACTGCGCTGCGCACGGCTCAAGTGGGAAATGCATCACCAAACATACATCGCGTGAACGTAGAAGCCGTGCGCAAGACGTGGTAAAAAGCAGAAAAAGAAAAAAAAGGCACCCGACAAAAGTGAAATAGTGCGACATGTTGAGTCCCCCGCGCGGCAAAGAACGGAAAAAAAAAGAAATGTCAGACGTATTATCATCATTACGGTTATTGTTTAGTTTCTCGCAACGGTGTGTCTGCAGCAGGCAGCACTCTATCAGTGAGAAAGGGAGGTGCAGGGGCGAAGGGAAGGCTTCGCATAGGTTTATTTTCTTGATAACTTTCCGCCATTCGCCATTTTTTTCATTTCCATTTTCATTTTCTCTCTTTCTTCATTTTTCTTTCCACTCTTCTTGATGTATGTACGGGGTGTGCGTGTGTGTGCCTTCACTCGCTCCGCTCCTCGATGGAGCCGTTTCCACCGTCTCTGCGCAGCGGCAGCAGCAGCTGTGCAGCCGCCTTCTCGCTCCTGTCGCGCCCCCCGTGGTGCTTCAGTGGGCGAGGAGGGGGCCGAGCTTAGCGGTTGGGGCCGGCACGGCACCTCCCCCTCCTTCCTCGCGCTATAACAGTCAAAACAGCCAGGCGCGCTAGCAAGCGAATCCCATGTGCACACGATGCGCGATGCTCTCCTTTCCCTTCCTTTCTTTCCCTTTCTTTCCTGTTGAAGCTGCCGGTGCCACAGCACCCCTGATCGAAAACCATTCCATTGCGTGTGCGTCCGGTGCGCGTGCAAGCTGCTGCCTGCGCGGCAGCTCCCCTGGCCGGGGCGCTGAGACTGGCTCTCTCTCGCCGGCTGGCGGTACGCAGAGTGCCTGACCGAGGCCCGCGATGGTTGCCTCCCGACGTAGTATTTTGTGCGTGCCTTCTGTCCCGCTCCGTCTCTCTCTCTCTCTCTCTCTCTCTGTGTCTGTGTGTGTGTGTGTGTGTGTGTGTGACGGCGTCGTCTGCTGCAGCGCGCTACGGACTAGCGTCTTCGACTGCACCCCTCCCCCCCCCCCCCACACTTCGTCCCACATCTCCTCCTTCGCATTTCCTGCTGCAGATTTGTCACTACTAGTGCCATCCCCTAACCATTAGCAACCAACTAGCCAATACCAGCCCCAATCCAAGCACCGCACTCCACCTTCCCCAACCCACCCCCAGCCAACCCTCTCTTCCGTACCCGCAGCACCGCGATGGGCCCGTGCAAGGCGCTGATGTCCGTCGCCCTGGCGGCGGTCCTCGGCACGTGCGTCGTGTCGGCTGCCGAAATCACGGTCGACAAGACGAATAAGATATACGACGGCGTGGCCTTCGACTCGGACCTGACGGTCGCGATCCCGAGCGATCTGGACAACGACGAGGCGACGCCGGCGGTGACGCTGCTGAACTTCAAGGGCAGCGGCAGTGGGGAGCTCGTGATCGACGGCACCGCGGGCGAGCCGATCACGTTCGGCCTGCTGCTGCGCGTGGCGAGCCTGACGCTGACCGAGGGGCGCCTCGTCGTGAAGAACAACCTGCCGCAGACCTCGACCACCATCGTGTCGTCGCTCAAGACGGAGGGCCGGCACACCAGCAACTCACCTGTGCTGCTGGAGAACACGAACTTCCAGTCGAACACGACCTTCATGCTCACGGGCACGACGGTCTCTTTCGGCAGATTCAAGGCGGAGAACACGGTGCTGGAGGTCACGGCGTCTTCGCAGCTCACCGTGTCGAATGTGTCGACATTGCAGATGTCCGGCACGTCGGCCACCAACGTGGCGCACCTGTTCAAGACGGCGGCGGCGGTGACGGTTTCGGACAACTCGGTTCTGTCCGTCAGCGACTTCACCGTCAGCGGCACCGGCAACAGCGGCGCGCTTGTGAGCCTCGACAGCGGCCTCACGGTGACGGTTGCCAGCATGTTCCGCGTGAGCGGGCTGACGGTGGAGGGCGCGGGCCCGCTGCTCGGCGTCGGCGGCGCGATCACTGTGTCGGATCGCTCGAGCCTCGCGGTGACGGACTGCACCATCGGCAGCGGCACGCTGCTGCAGCTGCCCGCTTCCCCCACCTTCACGGTGACCGACAACTCGGTGGTCAGCTTCGTGGGCCTCACGGTGCGCGGCACCGGCGTCGATGCGGCGAAGGGTGTGCCGACGAACACGGACGACACGTCCAAGGTGTACGGCGGCATCACTGTGGGCTCGACGGCCCTCGGCACGAAGGACGAGTACGCCAACAACGGGCTGATCGTGACGGACGTCGTCTCCACTAGCGGCGCCATCTCTGGCGGCGACCGCGACGGCCAGTGCAGCTTCGCGCAGTGCAACCAGGCGAACACTGACCTGACGCCGCGCAGCGATCGCTGCGACGTGTGCACGTGCAAGAGCGACGCTAGCTACCAGCAGCCCTACTGCACGGTCGGCGCGGACGCGGACGGCGACCTGGGCACCGACCGCTGCGGTATCCAGTTCTGCGTCGCGTGCACCACTGACGGCAGCGCGTGCACGTCCTGCGTGCAGGGGTACGACCCCTCGACCGACGGCAAGTCGTGCGTGCGTACGGACCCGACCGAGACGATCGCCCCGACCACGACCACTACCACGACGGAGGGCCCCGGCAACACGTGCAGCGTGCCCAACTGCCTGCGGTGCGTGCCCGATGCGAACGACTGGTGCGATGTGTGCCAGCCGTTCTACGACCGCGACAACACCGGCAACTGCGTGATGCAGTGCCTGGTGGACTTCTGCCAGACGTGCGAGCCGGGCCGGACGGACCGCTGCCAGACTTGCAATGCCGGGTTCTCGCCGCGTAACGGGCGCTGCGCGCCCAACGACGCGGCCCGCCGCGCCGTGCCGTCCGCGCTGGCCGGTCTTGTGCTGCTGGCCACGTTGGTGGTGTCGTACGTGCTGTAGCGCGGACGTATATGTATACATGTATCTAGACACCTCTCCTTCCCCGCCCCTCATTTGTTTTCCACTTTCTTTTGCTTCATTCATTCATTCATTCATTCTTTCTTCCTTTATATATCTATATATCTCCAGATCAAACAATCAAAAAATAAATAAATAATAAATAAATAAAACAGAAAAAAAAACAATTCCATACAACACGGGACAAACACCAGGTTAAAACAAAAAAGTAACAATACGGAAAACGTAGAAGAAAACGAGACACAAATGAAACACAGGGAATCGTTCTTTTATTATTATTATTATTTCTTTGCGTCCTTACACCCTCACAAGAACGAAAAATAGAAGCAACCACCGCACAGGTTCCTAGGGTTAATAAAAAAGGAATGGAAGAAAAAAAGAAAAAAAAAGAACAGCAACCGCAGTTGCCGTTGTGTTGGGTCTCTCTTCTTCATTTTTCATTCTTTTCTTTTCATCTCTTGCTTCTCCTTTCTCTTTTCTATTATTATTTCGAGGTCAAAAAAAAAAAAAAAATAACACTCACTCTCCCCACCCCCCTTCATTCCCTCATTCCTTCATTCATTTGATTCTTTTCTTTTTATTTCCAGGTGCTGGTCTTCCTCCCCTCCCCCCCCGCTCCTCCTGGCACGCGGCGAGCTGTTGCCGGAGCCACAGCCCCGCCCAGGTGGGCAGGGCCGGAGAGGAGGGAGGGGGCGGGGAAGACAAGGCATGGCTAAACATATGCGGCACCGTCAAAAAAAAAAACGGAGAAAATGACAAAGGTAATAAAGCACAAGGCAGCGCGACGAGGGCCAACAAGGATAAATTGCCAAACTGCGCTGCGCACGGCTCAAGTGGGAAATGCATCACCAAACATACATCGCGTGAACGTAGAAGCCGTGCGCAAGACGTGGTAAAAAGCAGAAAAAGAAAAAAAAGGCACCCGACAAAAGTGAAATAGTGCGACATGTTGAGTCCCCCGCGCGGCAAAGAACGGAAAAAAAAAGAAATGTCAGACGTATTATCATCATTACGGTTATTGTTTAGTTTCTCGCAACGGTGTGTCTGCAGCAGGCAGCACTCTATCAGTGAGAAAGGGAGGTGCAGGGGCGAAGGGAAGGCTTCGCATAGGTTTATTTTCTTGATAACTTTCCGCCATTCGCCATTTTTTTCATTTCCATTTTCATTTTCTCTCTTTCTTCATTTTTCTTTCCACTCTTCTTGATGTATGTACGGGGTGTGCGTGTGTGTGCCTTCACTCGCTCCGCTCCTCGATGGAGCCGTTTCCACCGTCTCTGCGCAGCGGCAGCAGCAGCTGTGCAGCCGCCTTCTCGCTCCTGTCGCGCCCCCCGTGGTGCTTCAGTGGGCGAGGAGGAGGCCGAGCTTAGCGGTTGGGGCCGGCACGGCACCTCCCCCTCCTTCCTCGCGCTATAACAGTCAAAACAGCCAGGCGCGCTAGCAAGCGAATCCCATGTGCACACGATGCGCGATGCTCTCCTTTCCCTTCCTTTCTTTCCCTTTCTTTCCTGTTGAAGCTGCCGGTGCCACAGCACCCCTGATCGAAAACCATTCCATTGCGTGTGCGTCCGGTGCGCGTGCAAGCTGCTGCCTGCGCGGCAGCTCCCCTGGCCGGGGCGCTGAGACTGGCTCTCTCTCGCCGGCTGGCGGTACGCAGAGTGCCTGACCGAGGCCCGCGATGGTTGCCTCCCGACGTAGTATTTTGTGCGTGCCTTCTGTCCCGCTCCGTCTCTCTCTCTCTCTCTCTCTCTCTCTGTGTCTGTGTGTGTGTGTGTGTGTGTGTGTGTGACGGCGTCGTCTGCTGCAGCGCGCTACGGACTAGCGTCTTCGACTGCACCCCTCCCCCCCCCCCACACTTCGTCCCACATCTCCTCCTTCGCATTTCCTGCTGCAGATTTGTCACTACTAGTGCCATCCCCTAACCATTAGCAACCAACTAGCCAATACCAGCCCCAATCCAAGCACCGCACTCCACCTTCCCCAACCCACCCCCAGCCAACCCTCTCTTCCGTACCCGCAGCACCGCGATGGGCCCGTGCAAGGCGCTGATGTCCGTCGCCCTGGCGGCGGTCCTCGGCACGTGCGTCGTGTCGGCTGCCGAAATCACGGTCGACAAGACGAATAAGATATACGACGGCGTGGCCTTCGACTCGGACCTGACGGTCGCGATCCCGAGCGATCTGGACAACGACGAGGCGACGCCGGCGGTGACGCTGCTGAACTTCAAGGGCAGCGGCAGTGGGGAGCTCGTGATCGACGGCACCGCGGGCGAGCCGATCACGTTCGGCCTGCTGCTGCGCGTGGCGAGCCTGACGCTGACCGAGGGGCGCCTCGTCGTGAAGAACAACCTGCCGCAGACCTCGACCACCATCGTGTCGTCGCTCAAGACGGAGGGCCGGCACACCAGCAACTCACCTGTGCTGCTGGAGAACACGAACTTCCAGTCGAACACGACCTTCATGCTCACGGGCACGACGGTCTCTTTCGGCAGATTCAAGGCGGAGAACACGGTGCTGGAGGTCACGGCGTCTTCGCAGCTCACCGTGTCGAATGTGTCGACATTGCAGATGTCCGGCACGTCGGCCACCAACGTGGCGCACCTGTTCAAGACGGCGGCGGCGGTGACGGTTTCGGACAACTCGGTTCTGTCCGTCAGCGACTTCACCGTCAGCGGCACCGGCAACAGCGGCGCGCTTGTGAGCCTCGACAGCGGCCTCACGGTGACGGTTGCCAGCATGTTCCGCGTGAGCGGGCTGACGGTGGAGGGCGCGGGCCCGCTGCTCGGCGTCGGCGGCGCGATCACTGTGTCGGATCGCTCGAGCCTCGCGGTGACGGACTGCACCATCGGCAGCGGCACGCTGCTGCAGCTGCCCGCTTCCCCCACCTTCACGGTGACCGACAACTCGGTGGTCAGCTTCGTGGGCCTCACGGTGCGCGGCACCGGCGTCGATGCGGCGAAGGGTGTGCCGACGAACACGGACGACACGTCCAAGGTGTACGGCGGCATCACTGTGGGCTCGACGGCCCTCGGCACGAAGGACGAGTACGCCAACAACGGGCTGATCGTGACGGACGTCGTCTCCACTAGCGGCGCCATCTCTGGCGGCGACCGCGACGGCCAGTGCAGCTTCGCGCAGTGCAACCAGGCGAACACTGACCTGACGCCGCGCAGCGATCGCTGCGACGTGTGCACGTGCAAGAGCGACGCTAGCTACCAGCAGCCCTACTGCACGGTCGGCGCGGACGCGGACGGCGACCTGGGCACCGACCGCTGCGGTATCCAGTTCTGCGTCGCGTGCACCACTGACGGCAGCGCGTGCACGTCCTGCGTGCAGGGGTACGACCCCTCGACCGACGGCAAGTCGTGCGTGCGTACGGACCCGACCGAGACGATCGCCCCGACCACGACCACTACCACGACGGAGGGCCCCGGCAACACGTGCAGCGTGCCCAACTGCCTGCGGTGCGTGCCCGATGCGAACGACTGGTGCGATGTGTGCCAGCCGTTCTACGACCGCGACAACACCGGCAACTGCGTGATGCAGTGCCTGGTGGACTTCTGCCAGACGTGCGAGCCGGGCCGGACGGACCGCTGCCAGACTTGCAATGCCGGGTTCTCGCCGCGTAACGGGCGCTGCGCGCCCAACGACGCGGCCCGCCGCGCCGTGCCGTCCGCGCTGGCCGGTCTTGTGCTGCTGGCCACGTTGGTGGTGTCGTACGTGCTGTAGCGCGGACGTATATGTATACATGTATCTAGACACCTCTCCTTCCCCGCCCCTCATTTGTTTTCCACTTTCTTTTGCTTCATTCATTCATTCATTCATTCTTTCTTCCTTTATATATCTATATATCTCCAGATCAAACAATCAAAAAATAAATAAATAATAAATAAATAAAACAGAAAAAAAAACAATTCCATACAACACGGGACAAACACCAGGTTAAAACAAAAAAGTAACAATACGGAAAACGTAGAAGAAAACGAGACACAAATGAAACACAGGGAATCGTTCTTTTATTATTATTATTATTTCTTTGCGTCCTTACACCCTCACAAGAACGAAAAATAGAAGCAACCACCGCACAGGTTCCTAGGGTTAATAAAAAAGGAATGGAAGAAAAAAAGAAAAAAAAAGAACAGCAACCGCAGTTGCCGTTGTGTTGGGTCTCTCTTCTTCATTTTTCATTCTTTTCTTTTCATCTCTTGCTTCTCCTTTCTCTTTTCTATTATTATTTCGAGGTCAAAAAAAAAAAAAAAAATAACACTCACTCTCCCCACCCCCCTTCATTCCCTCATTCCTTCATTCATTTGATTCTTTTCTTTTTATTTCCAGGTGCTGGTCTTCCTCCCCTCCCCCCCCGCTCCTCCTGGCACGCGGCGAGCTGTTGCCGGAGCCACAGCCCCGCCCAGGTGGGCAGGGCCGGAGAGGAGGGAGGGGGCGGGGAAGACAAGGCATGGCTAAACATATGCGGCACCGTCAAAAAAAAAACGGAGAAAATGACAAAGGTAATAAAGCACAAGGCAGCGCGACGAGGGCCAACAAGGATAAATTGCCAAACTGCGCTGCGCACGGCTCAAGTGGGAAATGCATCACCAAACATACATCGCGTGAACGTAGAAGCCGTGCGCAAGACGTGGTAAAAAGCAGAAAAAGAAAAAAAAGGCACCCGACAAAAGTGAAATAGTGCGACATGTTGAGTCCCCCGCGCGGCAAAGAACGGAAAAAAAAAGAAATGTCAGACGTATTATCATCATTACGGTTATTGTTTAGTTTCTCGCAACGGTGTGTCTGCAGCAGGCAGCACTCTATCAGTGAGAAAGGGAGGTGCAGGGGCGAAGGGAAGGCTTCGCATAGGTTTATTTTCTTGATAACTTTCCGCCATTCGCCATTTTTTTCATTTCCATTTTCATTTTCTCTCTTTCTTCATTTTTCTTTCCACTCTTCTTGATGTATGTACGGGGTGTGCGTGTGTGTGCCTTCACTCGCTCCGCTCCTCGATGGAGCCGTTTCCACCGTCTCTGCGCAGCGGCAGCAGCAGCTGTGCAGCCGCCTTCTCGCTCCTGTCGCGCCCCCCGTGGTGCTTCAGTGGGCGAGGAGGGGGCCGAGCTTAGCGGTTGGGGCCGGCACGGCACCTCCCCCTCCTTCCTCGCGCTATAACAGTCAAAACAGCCAGGCGCGCTAGCAAGCGAATCCCATGTGCACACGATGCGCGATGCTCTCCTTTCCCTTCCTTTCTTTCCCTTTCTTTCCTGTTGAAGCTGCCGGTGCCACAGCACCCCTGATCGAAAACCATTCCATTGCGTGTGCGTCCGGTGCGCGTGCAAGCTGCTGCCTGCGCGGCAGCTCCCCTGGCCGGGGCGCTGAGACTGGCTCTCTCTCGCCGGCTGGCGGTACGCAGAGTGCCTGACCGAGGCCCGCGATGGTTGCCTCCCGACGTAGTATTTTGTGCGTGCCTTCTGTCCCGCTCCGTCTCTCTCTCTCTCTCTCTCTCTCTGTGTCTGTGTGTGTGTGTGTGTGTGTGTGTGACGGCGTCGTCTGCTGCAGCGCGCTACGGACTAGCGTCTTCGACTGCAC